>JAGRRH010000089.1:0-72854 GCA_019154785.2 Nitzschia inconspicua
AGACGGACGCATCCGTGAGTGAGGACTCGAGCCTGGTGCGAAATTCCGCACGAACGATCGAGACAATGAAGAACAGTATTATGCATGCCCTATTACAGCGGCAGAAAGAGTTGAAAAGCAACGGCCTCGTCGAATTCCTAAAGCTTGAGCTCTAGGTCGTCATTGCCAAGGCAGTTGCGTCATTTTTGAACGATGCAGAGACTGATTGCTCATGATTCCCACTAACATACCACTTGTCATTAGGCATCTCGATTGATGTTTGTGGCACGGTCATCGCCACAAAATACCTACGGTCATTATGCAAGATCAAACTACCGAAGTGCAACAGCAACAGAAGGATCGAATGGACTTCCATCACATCGTCATCATCGGATCATAATCTCCTTTCATCAAATTCAGGGCGACTTCCACTCCGAGACAGAGGCCTAAGGTACAACGTCCGTGTCGGGTACCGAAACGGGTGAAGTAGAGAAAGTAAATCGAGGTAACCCACTGGACAACTACATCCCGGCCATCATGTAGTGATACAGGATCAACAAACAAGAATTCCTTGAAAGAGGGACTGTTCGAAATATCACAGATGGAGCATTTAAAATGAGAATGGAACAAACCATCTACCACAATCTGAGACTTGTAGTCAACGGCGGAATGTCGTAGCCTACAGACCGTATCGGGGTAGCTGGATAGATCTTGATATTCGTCTGTGGAGAGCTTCCATTGCATCCTGAGAAATAGCAGTAGATCAGAGGTTTGCAGTTCCTAAAGAAAATGTAAAGAACAGAGAACAAGTCTTCATTAGTTCTGTCACTTATCAACTTTGCCACACATTCGATATGATCACTATCGGACTCAAAATAAATCAGATGGCGAAACATCAGGCTCGGAAAAGACACTGCATTTTCTGCTACCAGGTAGCATGAATATTCGTTCAACGACATCCATGACGAGACTCGCCTCCGCAGTTCAATAAACATTTGTTTCATGGAAATCAAAGTCATGACTATCCTTCATGGGTGGAAATTGACGGCGGCACAAAGAAAGCCGTGACATTTCGAAAAGGCTGAATAGTAATAGAAAATCTGTTTTCAAGGCTATACCACTACCAGCTGCCATCGATTCAGCTTCTGAGAAGTTGGCTCACCCGCCTTGCCCCAAGGGGGCGGAGCAAGCCATGCAGGATGTCTCATGACAATTTGAAGAACACGAGCAGCAACTTCCTTTCCACAACTCTTATGACTGTTGCACAAGGCAGAAGAGAAGCTATAGTCATTGAGCATAGGTATTTTTTGCGAACGTTTCAGGCAGTCGTGGTATATGATTTTTTCTTCAGTTCCTGCATGCTCGGGTCTTGTCCGCCGTTGGACTAGCGTTTGGAGTCGGGATTCGAGCCGTAGACGGACGGAGGACAGACACAAGACAATGTTGAAGGCATCACACCTCTTCAAGCACACAATTCCTGCAACTGCAATCCCCATCGCTATGAGATAGCAATCGAGATTCCGTGGTTTTCAAAAAAGCAGGCCTTGTGCTCTTGTGTGAACTGTAGCTCTGGCAACTCATGTTAGTTTGCCATAGCTACATTTCGTTCTCTCTCTCTAGACACTTACGCCACCACATTTGTAGCAACCTCTCTACTAGCACCTTCATGAAGGCACACGTATGTACCTACCGGTAGCTAGAGAGCTATCGAGCACATGACGTCACTGGGATTGCAGAGAAGCTGAGGCGGCGTCGGGCAATACGTAGAGTATTTACTGTAATAATATTCTGACTTTATTTTCGTCTCATGCTTCATAGGTATTGTTGTTAACAACATTGCAAGATTCGTAGATTCCAGAAGATTCTACGACAGCGCGGGTTCGCCGGTGGATCCAAAATGCAAATCCATCTGACTCTATTTGAGGCATGACTGTGAGTATCATACGATATTTATTTCAGCAGAAGGAATCAGCCGATGCGAGATGAACAGTCTTGTTCCAATTTTTCAGTACAACCGCTGTTGCCAGGTGTGGCATGTGGCATCTGACATTCATTTTAACTTCACTCTCTGTGTTTTACCATTTATAACAGTAAAATAAATTTTCAGAGCATTTTTGTGAATTGTTCTCCCTACCTTAACGAAATCCATCGATATACACAATAAAATATTACTGGAGTCAAAATGAAGTTCTCGTTCAAGGCCTTGTTGATGATGTCGCTTCTAGCGGTTGGCTCTCTCGCTGAAGAAGAAGATGTTTGTGAGACCCAAACGACCACCTTGGATGAAGATGAGGCCCTTCAGGAAGCCCTGACTAACATGAAAAATGCCACTGCAGGCCTTATCATCCCTCCAGAAGATTCTCCAACAATTGTGGTCGAAGGATCTGTTGAAAACGATGGGATTGAAGAATATTGTGTTGTGACCGGCACTACTCTGGATTGCCGATTTAACTATTCTGATTTTACTTCTCCTGTCGAAAGTGCTTGTGTCAATGGCGGAGGTCAGTATTACGCAGGAGATGCTCGAATCACTTGCCAAGGTTACCCACAAAGAACCGAATTCAACTACATTAGCGCTCCTTTGTGTGTCGGAGCGGACTGTGAAGGTGTCGATGATCTCTTTGAAACAGCCTGGGAGGATCTTGCTAAGTCTCTGACTATTCCTGGTGTCGTCACGTGTGCTGCTTACTTCGACGACGTTGATGCTCCTTTGCCGGCTGCCGGAGCCACTTGGATGACCTCCTTGTCTCTCGTACTTTCTGTTGGAGTCGTGGCCATTTTTTAAGAAAACCCATCGCCAGGAGCCCTTGGAACTAGACGACAGAGAAACGTTTTCGTTCTAGTTCCTTGTGTTTGGGAGGATCCAGAATAGATACTACAGTAACATTCCCTCAGGAGTGAATGGTTTTCCCGGTCTATGTTTTATCTTTAGAAATCTACTAAAGTGTAACCGAATAATGCAGATGTTGTTTTAATTGCCAACTCTCATGGCCCCAACTGTTAAGCAGTTCCATCCGCTACTCTCATTAATTGCCTTTTTAAAACTCTAAAAAGTCCCGTCGTGGGGGTGTAGTGAAACTAGAATGATCACATGCCTGACCAGAGAATGCCCTTGCTGTGGTGGTGAATCTACCGGTACTCTACTACCGGTAGGTACCGTACAAGTACTACCGGTAGACATAGTACGCCAACCAACTGTTACAGTTATTTTGGTCGTCTACTAGAGAGAGTATGATAGAGCTAGATAGTAGAGTACCAGACTACTTCAGGCCAATCCTCATGTATGTGATACGCGTTGGTTAACTCCTGTTTTTGTCTGGCCTTCCATCCGATCTCGACGGGGGGGAACTCCGAATTGCGGAGTTGCACAACTCACACGCGCGTTTTTTTGGCGTAGTACATAAAAGGAAAATCGTCTCGGAAATTTGCAGTCGTTGCGCGTGGATTTTTCTTTCATCCCGTTCAGTGGACGAAGCATCATCTTTGTTGTATTGACAACTTCCGGCTCCACCATCTCTCTCTTTTGTTAGCCATGGCTGAAGTTCCACACGAACGTGAGGAAGCCGCAAGAGAGGGAGTAGAGGAAGTGGCGGCGGAAGCTGGGCTTTGCATTCTTCCATCGACCCTTGATTCGACACCACATGTTGGCAATTTATTGTTGCGAGAGGATCTTCTTGCTTCCCCCCCAGCCCATGGTGATCCCACTGTATCCATCCCACTAACGCAGGAAGAATTAGCTGCAAACCAAGCCGCCATTCGTGCGATCAACAATCAAGCTGGTTTTGGCAGTCCAACCTTGACCAACACTGCCCCAACATCAGACTCCTCCACAGGAGGAATGAAGAAGAGGAAAGCTTCCCCTGTTACTACAGCAAGGCAACAGAGAAAAAAGACGAAAGCAGAGGAGAGAATTAAGATTGGTTGCCGTGTCAAAATCCAGAAGAAGAATCTGTTCCATTTGTTAGTAACAGACCAGCAGAAAGAATCGTTGAAGGGATTCAATCAAAATTACAATTGCTACGGAACAATCAAAAGTGGTAATGCTGCCGCTGGGTACAGGGTAGCATTTGATAACTTGCCGTACGAAGATAAGGAAGTCTTCGTCAAGAGAAAGAAGTTGACGGCTGTTGGTAGTGGCAACAAGGAAACATCGTATGACAAAAACACTGAGAATCCCGAGGTGTTGGAGACCACACAAAGAGAGAATAGATCCAAGAAAAGTACAATACAAGCCTCCATCGACGAGTATGCGAAGACTCTCGACATCCAAAGAACAGAACTCGTCGATGGAGGCTTGTATTGTACTTTTCTTGGATCTATTCTCTCTTTGTATGGTCTCCAATACCTCGGGATTGTCAGTGTTTTTGTCATACGGTGTTTCCTCGTTGCCACTACCAACAGCCGTGGACAATGTACAGTCGATATGCATCACTGTTTCAGAAACCGTATGATTGAAAAGGGTGTTTCGCCATCGAAAGTTGATTCGATTAGAATTCTCAAGTTTACCGACATGATGTGTGGTGGCTTGAAACAGTGGCCTAAACCAAAGCAACACTTTCTCATCGTTGGAAATGAAGATGGGAAGGAGATGGACGCCTAACAAGGATTTATGGTAAGGATGGGGAAAGAACCAAGCCACCCACTAAACAGCAGGAGCAGCAAGGAAGGAACATTGGCAATGCATATGTGCGGAACTGTTTCGTATGCAGAGGATACCTCTCCAAAAAGGGGAAGCAAATCAACAATCAGACATCCTTCTGGTGTAGCAAATGCCACATGCCCTTGTGCAGAACTGATAGATCCAAAGACGAAGAATTCGGTCCGCCGGGAAGTCGACATCTAACTTGCGTCGATGCGCACTATTATGCAAGCCACAATAGTGTTATTTGTTGCGGTAAAATGCATGGTCAGAAGGAGCAGTTCCCAAAGGAGGAGCAGTTATCGTTACATCCAAGACGCAGCAGCAGAAAGTAAGTGTATGGAGGAGGTTTCGTACATTTTATTTGTGAATAAGTGTAGGTAGTGTTGCTTTTTAACAGTGATGTACAACAAATAGTATCCGAAACCAATATGAGTATAACTTTTGCTACAACAGACTAAAATTGTTTTAAAAATATGTTTTGGAATGCTCAGCTCCTGCTCTTTTAGATGGTCTGGTTTGTTTTAATTTTGGGATTTTTCAGACGTTTTAAAAATGCAGAAACATGTTGTGTTTGGGTACTGTATAGTATCATAGCGTCGCTACGGGTAACCACTAGTAGTTAAGAATGCTAGTAGTTAAGTGTTCCCGTTCATTTAAGGTTTATTTCAACGCCATCCTTCCAGTACGTCGTATCATGGTAGTATCTTTCCTTCTTCACAGTCAGTACGTCGAGTGGCGATCTCTCTACCTACCGTTAGGTAGCTAGAAGAAAGAGATTCACATGTCACAACCATCACGCAAACACAAATTTCACTTGATGCGCTTCACAAATATACACGTTGTAATTCTTCTCGTATGGTTCTTTTCCTTACCTCACAACTGACAGAATCCCTCCAGGCTCAGGGAAAGCATCTTTGATTCGAGAGTTGCGACAAAACGATCATCGTACGGCAGTATCGGACTCAAAACCTAACTCGAAAAGCAATCTTCCACTGAACGATGAGCAACAAGTCGGCATGGGCACTCCATTGGATAACGGCAGCCGTGGCTTCGATGGTTATCTTGGCAAAAGGTGTGGCAGGGATTGAAATCCCGCCAGGCGGTACGAAATATCCGCACTTCATTGCAATGAATGAGACCATGACATGCGTGGGAGATAAACACGCAACCCCGTTCAACAATCAAAGTAAGTTTTGGAATCCAAATGGAAGTTTGGATTGCTTGAAAATGATGATCGTGATAGGGAACCTGACAATATCTTCCTCTCTCTCCCTTTTCAGTTCGTGGCGTCAATTTGGGAGGATGGATGGTCCTCGAACCGTGGATTACACCCAGTTTGTTCTATCAGTTCTTGGGCAAGGGAGGGGTGAAATTGCCATTGATACTTATACGTTCTGTGAAGTCTTGGGACCGGAGGAGCCAACCGTCAGCTCAGACGTCATGTAAGTTCCAGTGGAGAACAACCGAAATGCTGTTTCATTGAAAAATTTGGTTGCATTTTCCTCAACACGAATGTTCGTTGGATTGTTCTTGGATACAGTGGGAAACCTGGGTTACTCAGGAAATTATCGAGGAATTGGCCCACTCAGGAATCAACGCCTTGCGATTGCCAGTCGGAGACTTCATGTACAAATCATACGGACCCTACGATGGATGCTTTGACGGAGCCTTGGAATATGTCGACATTATGCTGGACTGGGCGTATTCGTATGGACTCGTTGTACTCCTAGATATTCATGCACTAAAAGACTCGCAAAATGGATTCGACAATTCTGGGCAGGCAATGGGTTTCAAATGGACAACTGCCATCAAGAACGAGTTCACAACGGATATTTCCTTTGAACACTGGCCAATTCGTGATGCAAGGTGGATCGGAACATTTGACCAAGAAAATGCCAACTATTCGTCCATCAATTTCGATAACATTCAACATTCGCTGGATGTCATTGAGATAATTGTCGACAAGTATAAAGGACATCCAGCCGTGCATGGGTTGGAACCAGTCAACGAACCATGGCAATACACTCCAATTGACGTGCTCAAGAGGTTCTATTGGGAGGGTTACTTGATTGTAAAAAGGGATGCTCCTTATTGGAAATATATAATGCATGATAGCTTTCGCCTCGACACCAATATTTGGGGTGGATTTATGGATGGCTGCCCCGAGCGTGCCATGGATACCCATATCTACCAGGCATGGCGCAATCCTGATTCGAGAATTGGGTACTTCCAAGATGCCTGTGCTACCAAAAGTGCCATTGGAGCTATGGAACGGGAGTTTGGACCCGTTATTGTCGGAGAGTGGAGTCTTGCCACTGACAACTGCGCCATGTGGCTTAATGGATTCAACGACAACTTGCCTGGATTCCCCGTTTGCCCTGCAAATACGTGCCCTGCTCCGAGCCTTATATGGGTAACGAGCAACCAGGAACACCGGTTGATCCAACAATGCCAATGCAAGGACCCTACGGAACGGGTATGAGTGGTCCGAGCTTTGGGTTGTGTCCCGTGGGAAGAGATTGGGTCAAAGAGAGTTCCGGAAATCCTCAAACGGGCCGCGACTGGGTGCGATCACCGCCCAAAGCTCCAGCATATCTTGATGACACGGACAATGTTATGAAGCATCTTGCAAACAAGAAAATTAGCTCTTTTTCTTTGGTCGGCCACGGCTTCTTTTTTTGGAATTTTCGCACAGATCTTGACGAGCCAGCTTGGTCCTATTTGCTTGCCTTGAAAAGAGGATGGATTCCAACTGGTAGCTTCAACGAACCTAGCATCCAAGATTCTTGCCGTAACGAAGACTCTATGGCCTACAAATGCATTCTGAAAAAGAACGTTCCGGATGAAAATATCATTGGCGCTGTCGAATACATTCTATACCGTTTGAATGACACTGCCACGACAGATGACAGAAATGTGGAATCGTTGAAAGGAAAAGATCTGTATGACGGAGCCGGTGATTTGATCACAAGATTTTTCGAAAGCTTCAAAGGCGAAGGAATCGTAAGTGATAATGGAGTTGACAACGAAAACGCCCAGCCAAGTACCCTGTTTGAATTCTGACGTTTTTTCTTGCTCTCCAGACTTGTGATTTTGGTGGCATTGCAATGCTTGTAGAAGAAAACCGAAACATCACCGACGACGATTTCCTTGGGTGGGACGATGACGAATATCTTCCAAGAACCAAGATTGTGTACAAAGGCCCAGTCGCTTGGCAACTGACATTGATAGTCCTATTTGGCATTCTCATTGGTGCCTTGGCTGGATTCGTTGTGGGAATGCACACAAATAGGGGCTTCAACAGATTCGTTCGTCAAAGTGCCTTCTTTCGGCCCATTAGCAGGTCAAAAAATAAATTAGTACGTTCTTCTCTGGCTCTTGATGCTCTGGTTTCGGAACATCCGCAGTCTTCAAATGAGCAGGCCCGACTTCTTCGTAATGAGAAATACTAGTGTAATCGACAGCCATTTGTTGAAACGAAGTCGTTGATACGATAACCACCATATTAATACTTGATGCCATCGTCTTAAGCTAAACTTGACTCCCTCTAGAGAGGAATATCTGGTCGGATGAAAGATGTTCCATTGCACAAATACGTCCATCTCCTTCTACTGGCAGAATGCATCTGCAAAAGGCCCGCATCTTGACAATTCCGCGCTGTGAAACCTACTAGCTGTAAACATACTCATATGACGAAAGTGTCTTTCATAGATCCCTGCCTGTAACAGCCACAGTCCTACGACGTAGATACAAGGGCGAGTTTCCTGTTTTGCGCTCCGACTTCTTTTTTCATTCTAACTGCCATCCCGGTTCTAAGAAAGTATCTCGGCACTTCCACAGTCTCGTTGGACGCACCCAATAAGTTTGCGAAACATGAACAAGAAGTGGATCTGGTTTGGTCTTTCTGTTGAATTCCTGCTACTAGCTAGAGAGGAATAAAGTCTACCTGAGACTATCGGCACGAGTCAACCCCTTTTCGAAGAGGCATTGATGTGTATTTCGATCATTGCCCGACGAGTTGGAACTTACAGTTACGACAGTATACAGATGCGAAGACAAGGCGCTTTCTTGCCAATTCTTCGACGAAGACGGTGCGTCTTCTCACAGTCCATCGATGGTATCGCACATCTCCCGTCTCCCGTCTCATCAGCAATTCTCTTCATTGACTCGTATGATACGTACGACAGTAAGTCGTACGAAACAGTATGGCAAACTACTAACATGTAAGTGTAAGTACCAAACCTACCGTGTTTTCGTAGCAGCACTGACGAATGTGAAACTTTCAGAGTGAATTGATCCGAACCTTATTTAAACTTTTTTACTTAAGGTGACAGAAATCCTCACGCAGCTTTCTCTCTCGGGCCAGAAATTCCGAATTTCAAAAAGATCGAATGGAGTAGAGTAAATTGTCACATAAATAAATCATCGTGCCAATTTAGCAATCAACTTGAGAGAACGTGCAACTTCAAGCGCTCAATATTCATTCAACCATCAATATTGCTACTACAATGTTATAATTTTTGCATGATAATACTCCGTGCACATTGAAGAAGATGCTGGTAAAAGGAAGCCTGCCAACTGCTTAAGTTGCCGATGCATGAAATGATCAGCTCAAACTTAAACAACATGAAAGGAATGTCAAAGATGGTGGGGATCCATTGGGCTCGTTCATTAATTTTGCAGCTTTTCTCATTTTTCGCGTTCTCCCATAGAAAATAATATCACGTTCCAATATTGCCCAATTGATTAAGTAGTGTTTGCGTCTTCAAGATTGGAGCGCTGAGATGGGTCTCGGGCAACTGAATAATGACGACAGAATGGTCCACTACCGTTTTTCGAACGAGCATGAAGAACAACAACGAATGGTCTTATCTGACTCTCGTATTACTTATTATGCATTCAGTTAATACACGTTAATAGTAGGTCGGTAGATGTACGAATTATGTAGTGGTAGGATGTACACTCAACTCACAGTCAATACTTCGTGGAGTAGCAAAAATGATAGATATTTTTGAGGATTTTACACTAACGGAGAAACGATGACTTCCTCTTTTTTCTACAGTAATTTTGAATATTCCGCTTCTTCCCATGCACGTCGTTGCTACTATGGAAATGGACGTCAGCAGTGGTAGTGGGAAAGACATAGTAGACCCACCAGAATCTATCAACAGCAACAGAAGCCGAAACCCAATCCTGTTCCCTATGGGTCTCAATGGACATGCACATTCTCAGACCTTCAGAGGTGATGACAAAGAGGATCTTCTCCCGGAATCCTTTGAACCAGGTGACAAGGTACGGTCAAGGATTAGCACATTGGTTGAACTTTTTGAAAGTAAAATAGTTCCCTTTGCCGCATCTCCGTCTCTCACGCGCACACGCTGACCTCTTTTTGTTGAAAAGGATGTCATTTGCGGTCGTCAAAGAGAAAATTTTCACCATGAAGGAAACAAATACTTTCGGGAACTCATTCAAAAGAACATTGGGCCATACATTGGATCTCGCACTAAGTTGGAAAAGGGTGATTCTATCATCCGTATCACAAAGATTGTCAATGACAACAGCCCTACGGGCGGTTTTGTAAAAAAGGACGAACAAAACCGGGCGATGGTATCGCATCAAAGAAATTGAAGCTAGAGACAAAGTGGGGCATGCTATCAGAAAAGCTGTGCAACGTTTGGAAGATACCATGCCGGCTAAGGCTGACAGGCTTCGACGAGAGTTCGCAACTTGTTCCGCCAGGGCGGTTTTTGAATCGGCGGAATCCTCGAAACAGGAGGTAAAGGTGAGCACAAAGAAATGCAAATCGAAGTCCGATGCCAAGAAATCTGCTGGTAGTAAAGAGAAGAAAGAAACAGGAATAGCACCTGAGAAGTATGGCTTTTCTGAGCCTGAAAAGCCGAGCTTATCTAGTCTTCTGGGATATTCGGACCGATACGACCCTGCTCTTTCTTCTTCCCATCAAAAGCTTGGCGGTTGGAAAGCAGTGGCATCCATTGCATCAAGTGCTGCATCCTATTCTACCAGCTCCATCCCCACCATCACTCAGAGAGTTACATCTGCAAATGCGGCACACGCTGTCGCGCCACTTGGGATTGCAACCAGTCCACAACAATATTTATCTCAGGGTTTGTCGGGGATGGCGACAAGAAGCCTGATGCCCTCCACCTATCATCATTTTCTTGCACTTCGTCTTCGAGAACGGCGTTCTCAAGATGAACTTGCTTTGATCCGCGCCCTTAAGCAGCAACAGGAAGAGAAAATACGGAGGGAGATTGAGTACTGCTCTGGAAGTCTCTTGCCTGTTGCAAACACCGGCGATCCTGCAATAAACATGTTGCCTTGGAGGCAGGCAACGATGGGGAATCCTCTTTTTCTTGCGCAGCACCTGCAATTGCAATATCAGTCTCGTTTGACACCTCCTGTTGCTACAGACACATTTTCAGATCGATCGTCGCAAATCTCCAGGCTCACTTCAGAATTTTTGAAGAAAGAACGGAAGGACGAAGAAGCAACACATTAACAGAGTCCCTTTCATTACTCTCGTTTCCCTTTTGTCCATACGGGTACCGTCATGAATTTCTTTCATGATTCCGTTTTTGCAGATGGCATTTTCCTTTCAAGAATACTTTGCTCCTCCTTTTGTCAATGTTAGATACTACTGTTGTAATCTTGAAATCAACAAGTTTCCTCACAGTCAAAAGGGTTCTCTGGTTTAAAAATTCTTCTCGATGTCTACTGCGAAGTCTACGTATTACGCTCTAAAGGAATGCCGGAATACACGAGATCCAAAGAGTCTGTCCTGCGATCGAATATCATGTATGTTGTACTAACAGTAACAATTCACAGGATACTCTATCTCGTACTACGTTTCTTTTTGTAACAAACACAACAAAACCACCTTAAAATACTTGGTTGATAAGAAACATCATAACGATAGAAGCAAGAGGAAACAACGAATGCTGAGTTTCATCATGGACCAAATTTTGTTCAAACAGTCTTTGATGGGTTTTGAAAGCCCCCACTGGGTCCATCTTTGATGAAAATGGCATGTGGCATAATGTAAGGCCAAAGCGAGATACATTGCAGCACTCCTAACTGTTGACTAAAGGATCAGTAGTATTAGTATATTACCCTTAGATATAGACTTGGATCTCTTTCTCTGTTGTGGTTACAAGTTGATTGAGCATGGGCTGACAAGGAGTGACTGATCTTTGTACTGTCGTATTGACCATAGCCCTGCATAGTAGAGAGTGTCTGTTTTGTGAGTTGAACCACAGATGTGTCAGTGGATACAGATCCAGCCCTTCTTGACCTCCTCATGTGGGGCCTGAACCATTGGCTCCAAGGTACACCAATTCCAGCCCACAGCGTACCCGAACGCATTGCCCATCTACTCCATAGTCAGACTACGATAGGGTGGGACAGTTTTCTCCTAGGCCAGTGGTCCAAGCACTGGACTACCCTCCAGTTGCAGTACCTGCAACGGAATCACATTGAAGTCAAGAGGCAAAACCATGGTCTCTCGTGGTCTAGCAACATTATCCGCCTAATGTGGGATCACTGCTACAAGGAATGGAAGACAAAAAATATCGCTAGACATGGTAAAGACGCTGAAGACAAGGCCCAGCGACGACTAGAAACGGCTCACCGGAGCATTCGGGATCTATACGACCTCAAACCCAGGTGCTCCCTCCAAGCCCAGCGACATTATTTCTACCCCACTGTAGAGGACCATTTTCGCAAAGATACCGACGCACACAGCCTTGAAAACTGGCTGGAAACATACCACCAATGATCATGCAAAACATCAGGCACCGACGGACTAATTCAGACCGCCGCCTCTGCCAAATTGACGGCGTTTTTCATCTCATAAGGACCGTTCCTCCACGCGACCCGACACCAACGATGGCACCGACACAACGTACGCCCACAGTGATAACTCGTCCCATCAACACATATTTCCTTCCCCACAGAATCACATCCCCCACTCCAACTTTGGAGACAACAACCACCACAGCAAGAACAACCTCCACAGCAAATAACCCGACCACCACAGCACTCTGACCACCATAATACCAACAGACAAACAAACAAACATACAAACGCATAAATATGCTCATACCATTCTCACATCACCTCCTCTCCACCCAGATGAAGTTTTCCTCCTCACGTAGGAGGTTTTATTACCATTACTACATCCCTGGAGTGATCTCTGGTCACTCCCTGCAGTGCCTCGCCCTTCGGGGCCCGGCTGGTGAGTCAACTTCTTAGATACGGAACTACCGGTAGCTAGTAGTTGGCATAGCCATAAAATAGATTTTATTATTCATTGTTTTGTGAGTTGAACCAGTCACTATCACAGTTGACATGCAAGTGATTGAGTTTGATTCGTTGATAGGTCTGCATAATTCTTTGAAACTTCCAGCAGAGTAATCCCATACTACTTTTAGGTTTTTCTCTTTCCAGGGTGTAGAAAGTCGGATGATTTTGACTTCAGGCTTTTTTAAGGAAGTAATTTGATAACAATCATATTTTCATTATTTGTTCAGGTTTGCTGTCCTTTCTTTCTTCTATGTATCTACAAGAAGGCTTGAAATATCTTACGTTCTATCCTTTTCCCTCAAATGGGTTACAATATAAATGGGTGTGAGTACAAAGTGCATCTTCACGGAGACAACCAAGTTTAATCTTGATTGCTGATATTTGCTTTGGAATTAAGCATTGAACGTTTAGCCCACCCCCTCTTGCAATCTGATTTAGCTGTCTTGTTTGAATCCCTTGGAATTTTCATCACTCCTAGCTGGAGGCACTGTATTCTGTCTACCCAAGTGCTGAGGCCGTCTACTTCAAGACGCAACAAGACCGTCAGTGGTTGTGTGGAAGAAAGAATAGTTTAGATCGAAAGGAGATTTACAAATCGAAAAAGTCTCAGAGTACGGCCTGTGGATTGAAAAAAATTGACGGGATGGCTTTGTGTCAACATTGGGAAGACTATCTGGTCTGAATGAATAGCACTAAGTTGATATTATTATCTGCATTCCGTCTAAGCTCTAGAGCACATTGTTCCCAAACCTTCCAAAAGGATGGTCCTACTGGCAGCACACCAATTTCTTTCCTGCAGCCTGCTTGGTCTGGCAACTTTGCGCTGCAAATTCAACCCTTCGGATTCTTGAATCTAAGTTATCGAGGTCTTTCACTAGTCTCCTCGTTTTGCTGGCTGCATCTGATGTGACAACTGGTGCTGGACCTGCAAAGAAGGCTAGGAAACACAATAGTATGGACGAACATCATGTCAATACAACATGCCTTTCTGACCCTTCAATAATTTGTTCCTTTGTGTCACTTGAAACCTAGACAGAATTATAATCAAATACCATATAGTAGCATTATTATTTGTTTACTCTACAAGAGAGTAGAGAGCCACTACGTCGTAGAGGATGAGAGATTGAAGGTGGCAGGGAGCTGCGAAGGAAGCATTTTTACATGTCACAGTGAGATTCACAAGGTTTTCTTTGATCGATCGAGTCGATGAACAAAATTGCGTCATCAACTTTTTTTCGGTATGTACAAGATTTTGTCACAGTCAATCCGGATCAGATTGAAGATGCAACCAGAGGCTCCAACTTTGAATTGGAGAGATTGACTATGAAGATGGATAATTGGCTGGTTCAGATAAATGTTTAAATGGACCTTGCTACACCCTTTTCCCTTTTTCAACAACCTGTGCCGTCACTGTTATATTTTGTTTCTAGTTGGAAATCGATAGCGAGACGACGACAAGAATGCCCTCCTACATTACAGCAGCGAACAATATATTATTCTCTAGTAAGCAGCCCATTCTGTTCTTAATGTTTCTTTTGTTCATGGCAGCCTCCATCCACACAAGTTTGGCGTTTCTATCATCTACCCCATTGAGCCTTCCTTCTTTGTGCCATCGTGAGAAGTTTCTGCCGTCTTCCACCGGAGTTACATTTAGAAATGGCGAAACAACAGCCATGTCTGCCAAGCAACGACGTCGACGTCGAAAAGACAGTGAGACCACATCATCTTCTCTCTCTGATGATTCTGCCATTTCCCCTGTCTCTTTCGGCAGCACCGAAAGTAACGAGTTGCCTGATTTCGATTTGGATTCTATAGATGCCGAGGGAGTCGAACCGGCGAAAAAAAAAGTATCATCCAAACCCGATGAAATTACCGATCTCATGATGGGAAATCCCAACATGAAGGTTCGATCTATCAACGAATTGATTTCAGATCGATCTTTGGAGAGTAGATTTGAATTTGACGATCAAGGTGATGCTTCCATTCCTGATTTCAGCCAACTGGCACAATCGTCCGCTTCAGCTAATGATGGCAATGGTGAAATGTTGGGCAAGAAGAAACAACGACAGGCCGATCGACGGGCGAATGCCAACAGAGCGCGAGCAGAAGAAGGCACACAAGACAACCCGCTCTCTAACATTGATTTCATAAAGAATGAAAAGGGAGAAGTAAGTCCTATCAAGATCTTGGAATCGGGAGCGTGGTTGGGCATTTTCCTGCTGGTCGCATGGGAACTCTACCTAAATTCCCCCTTTTTTGATCGAGCTGCTCCCATGGCACCTGTGATCTACGAAATATTCATGTAGCAAGCCAGAAAGAATATAAAATACATGTCGATATTTGATACACCAAATATATTTGCTACTCCCTCTACAGTTATATCAACTCCGACGGAGGCTACCCATGTAATATGCCTCGAAGTATCAGATTATTTACCCAGCAACAATCGCTGTTAGGTCTAATCGTATCCTCCTACCAAAGAATCGGTTTCCGCTCCATCTTCACTTTTGATTGTTTGAAAAGTTGATTCGTTTCTCTTCCCATTCCAGCAACTCCTCGTTTGCCTTGGTATTCTCGTCCTGTGCTAATTTGAGTTCGTTTCGTAGCCGAGATCGCTGAGAAACAAACACGAAGAGAGAGAAAACTGAGTGAAAAAAAAGTTCCAACAAGAGTTTCTGGAATCTGAAGAAATCAAGATTTGCAACACGCAGAAGACCGTTAGTCCCGTTTCGTACCTCATCGAGGACTTTCTGAATGCGACCGCGTAAGACGGACGTTTCTTCATCAAGTTCGCAATTTGCTCCTTCCGACATCCGGATTATCTCCTCCTGAGCTTGCTCAGCCATCTTCTTGGCAGTCATTTCTTGAGCCTTCAAAGCTTCACACTCTACCCGTATCGTCGCCAACCGATCATCTCGTTTCTGGATCTTTTGCTTTTTGGTTTGGACAATATCGCTCAAGGCTCGCAAGTACAAGTTCATCTTCAACTGTTGTGGTCCGTACATAATCTCAGTTTGAATTTTGGATTCTTTCTGAATTTCTTGCAACTTTGATTCCAGATCGTCCCGTTCCTGGTCGTACTTGGTGATTGCTTCCTTACTCGCCTCGATTTGATCCTGAACAGTAAATAGCTCCAACTCTACGTTATTTCGAGCATTGACGCACTTGAGTAGACGACGACGATATTGATCATTAGTTTTCTGTTCCTTTTGTTCGATCTGCTGCAGCTCCGTAAGTCGTCGTTGAGCAGATTGAAGGACGTTTTTTTCTTTGCCAAGCTGAACGTACAGATCCTTGATGCGATTGTACAGTCTCATCAAATCGTCGTTAATGGGAGGCACTCCTTCTGTAGAGGATGCCTTTGAGGCGTTGCTGGTAGCCCGATTCGGAAAAGACATGGTGACGGCGGGGGAAATGGAGAAACTGCTGGAATGAAGAGAGATGTGAACATGGTAAGTCAAAAGGACAAAATATCCTATCATTGTGATGTGCCTTACTGTTTCGTTTACTAGTCTCACTCCCAAATGGTAAGTTCAGTTGGAAATTGCTTCATGTCCTCTCACCTATGGTGGCCGTTGCTGTCGGCTAGAGCAGGAGGAAAGAACTGGTCCAACCCGCAGAAAAAGTTACAAAGGGAATAAGACAGAGAATGTGAAGATGAGAGAGAGACTGTGCCGATAGAGATTGTGGGACACGAGTGGAGCATTGGCGTGTTGTCCTATCGAGACGAGTACTTCTGTGTGTGATAGCGTGTGATAGAGGTCGGAGTGCGGGATTAGTTGTATCCCTAATAGTGAAGTCAAACCTTATGATTACTACGTACTGTGGTACGATGGTACGACCTTTCGGCGATGAATAATTCTTTGCTCTCTTTTTTTGATGCCAACAGCCGCCTCGAGCGCGTTCTACTGTAGTATCCACATCGATGTTGTTTCATGAAGATGATCACATACAACAACGACTTCATCGTCATAATCTTCACCCCATTGGCTGCTTGGCACTGCATTCAACAAATACTAGAGTAGGAACTTACAATGAAACCATTTTTTCTCGAAAGAGCTGTCGTCGTATCGAGCGTGGTGCTGTCATCATCGTCGGCCTTTCAACTTCGACAGTCGTTCCATCGCCGCCATGATAACTTGGCTTCACCATCAATCTCTGGCGGAATCCTAGAGGCGAAAAAAAAGGTTGTAGAGGATGGTGATGGTGTTGACTTGTCCTCCAAGCTCTCATCTATGGATCCAGCAAAGAGAGCCGCACTAGATGGTGTTTTGAATCAAATCGAACGGTCATACGGACGAGGTTCCATCGTAAAACTTGGAGATGCCGGGAACATGGTCGTCGAGTCAATCAGCACAGGTGCTTTGACATTGGATGCTGCCTTGGGGGTGGATTCCCTAAAGGCCGTGTAATTGAAATCTACGGACCCGAATCGTCGGGAAAGACGACCTTGGCTTTGCACGCCATTGCCGAATGTCAAAAGGCGGGAGGCATTGCCGCGTTTGTGGATGCAGAACATGCATTGGATCCAGTGTACGGTAAGTTTGAAAAAGTTTTATTTTGCCTCTTTTGTAACATGTATGAACAATGTCTGATAGCATTTCTGCTATGTTGTACCGCGCCCGTTCTTGTACGGTCTAGCTGCTGGATTGGGTGTTGGAGTGGACGACCTTCTTGTCTCCCAACCTGATTCCGGAGAGATGGCATTGGATATTGTTGATCAACTTGTTAGAAGTAGTGCAGTCGATGTCATCGTTGTTGATAGCGTGGCTGCACTGGTACCAAGGTGAGAGAATTCTCCACAATGACATTTCGGAAACCGGTGTCGTTCCACCGTGCTCACTTCACTGTCGTTGTACTACTTTATTTTTATTTTCTATAGAGCCGAACTGGAGGGTGACATGTCCGACTCTCAAATTGGACTCCAAGCTCGTCTCATGTCAAAGGCGATGAGAAAAATCACAGGTTCCTTGTCGCTCAGTCAGTGTACGGTCATTTTTCTGAATCAGTTGCGATCGAAAGTGGGTGTCATTTATGGTAGTCCCGAAGTCACAAGTGGTGGCAACGCATTGAAGTTCTATGCCAGCGTCCGGTTGGACACACGTCGGAAGGAAATTCTCCCCGATAACAAAGGAATCCGAGTCAAGGTGAAAGTGGTCAAGAACAAGGTAGCGGCACCCTTCAAAGCGGTCATGCTAGACATTATCTTCGGGACCGGTATTGACAGTTGGGGGTGCACATTGGATGCGGCTCTAGATTTGGGTATTGTGGAGCGAAGAGGTAGTTGGTATGCATACCAAGGGAATCAACTGGCACAGGGACGTCACAATGTTGTTGAATATCTCAAGACGAATGATCTTGGTGAATCAATCAAAGAGGATGTACGACAAGCTCTCGCTAATTATGGACAGCCTGTTGATTTGGACGACGATGGCGATGTGGATATGCCCGACGCTGATATAGACTTGGAGATTTCAAACTCCTCAGAAGAATTGCGTACGGGTTTTGAATAAGATTCTTGTGTGATGTTTTTGGATGCATTTTTGTGTCCAGGGCCGATACTATCTAATAGTAGTCGAAGTTTGTCGTCGACTCATTATCCTTAGGTTCCGTTGACATGGGCTCGTTCGATACAAGACCATCTTGTTATGCTCTACTAGCTAGCTAGATGATGTATGAACAGCTTTTATTGCATGGTCGTCGGTAATAATCCGTCAGTGAGAGTCGTACGACTTTCACAGTTAGTGGGTAGTTTGGAGGAGGATTTGACTAACACGACTACTGTCATTGCATCCCATCATTTATCGTCCCATCGAAAGAACATTGTTATCCGCTGCTGCACTTTCTTCTCCGTTGTTGTGGAAAAAATAGCAGCGACGAGAGGTGCGATTGCCATCCTAGTATTGACTGTGAATCAAAGCGGGAGTATGAGCAACAGAATTGGCGACACGACCCTAGAACGTTTTCAACAATACAACTACCACAAGCTGCAGGAGCAGAAGCAGCAGGAGTCCGACCTCGATCATTTGCGGATGCCGCCGCCCAAACACTTTTCCCGCCAAGGAACCAAGCAACTGCAAGAAGCTGTTCGAAACAAAAACGTTCTTTTGTCTCTTCCGCATCAAGAGGCAATCAGGTGGATGAATTTTGAGTCTGGAGCCTTGAAACCACAAAATTCGGAACCGCAAGTTCTTCCTCTGAACAGCACAACGCCAAATCGACACCCACATCAACAACGCAACATGAACTCTCCAGATATTACCGCTCGTCGTCTTGACTCCGAATTCGATCGAACGATTCCGCGAAAGAAAAAAAGCCGAGACCCACTTCACCCTTCAGGGGGAAAGCCCACTGATAACTATCAAGCGCACCTACAAGGGAAGCGAAATCTGAGCCGACACCAAAACAACTATTTTCCCAGCGAAGACGCAAATTTATCACTTAGATTTGAGCAACGAGCTATTCACCAGGAAGACCAAGAAAATCAGTATCAAGGATATGAGCATGGGACTATCGAAGCTAATGACGGCTTTCAAGGAATCAATTCTGCCGATGGAAACGCAACAGACAACCAAAACATACATCATAATGGCCACAACTTTCCCATTGTACAAACGACACTAGAACTTATTCATCCGTTGTCAGGGGCGGGACGTGAGGAACCTGGACAAGAACCTTCAGAGATATCACCATCTTTCTTTGCCCATTCAGAACGGAAAAGAAAAAGCTGCGGCAGTTCTTGTAGCACCACCAATGATGGTACTTTGAACAGTTGTGCTGACGAAGGAGGCCAAGGCGGTGTTGAAATCCCAACATCAACATTCAAGGATGTAATTGGTCATCAAGCGGTAAAAATGAGACTCCAGGAAATTCTACTTCCTCTCAAGCTTTCACCAGAACTCTGTTCAACGATCTTCCGCGGCATTCGTTCACTCCCAGCCTCGGTACTGTTCCACGGTCCTCCAGGAACTGGAAAGACCCTTCTGGCTCAAGCCATGGCCGGAGAAGCAAAGGCAGCCTTTGTATCGGTCGGTCCAAGTGATATCTTGTCCAAATATGTCGGTGAAAGTGAGGCAGCTGTTCGGTCGATTTTCTCCGGAGCAAGACGGAAGGCTCGCGACTCGCAGAGCAAGTGCGCTGTCGTCTTTTTTGACGAGATCGACGCTTTGGGCCAATCTAGAGCGTCAACAAACGATTCTGGTGCAACACCAGGAGCTCAGTTAGAGACTGGTGGAACAGATGGATGCTCTCGGAGAGTGTTGGCCGAGCTTCTTATCCAGCTTACGAAACTCAACTTCAGGAATGGAAAATGTAAAAGCACTACCAATGTGAAAGACTTGACGGCCGACCAAGCTTCCACCATGTGTCATGAGGATGAAGATGATTTTTACCCGAGTTCTTGCGACCACGATGATGGCGTCGACAGGGAGATCGACGGTCAACTTCACAGCGACGTAGAAGCTGTGATGAAGGACAGTGTCTGCGTGATTGTGCTAGCTGCGACCAATAGGATTCAAGAGTAGGTATCACAGAAGCGAAAATGATTTCAGTCTACATTCAGATCTCAAATATTGCTTTGTTCTTGAATCTTCGATGCAGTTGTGATCCTGCGCTTCTCCGCCGCTTTGGTGTACAGGTTCCTGTGGGACTTCCGACGCAAAAAGATCGATTGGCTATGATCAAGCTACATTTGAAAGATATAGAGCACACCCTTTCCGTCAAGGATATAAACAGGGCTGCGAAAGCGACGGAAGGATGGTCGGGCTCTGATATGGAGAATTTATGTCGTGATTGTGCAATGGCACCAGTGAGAGAATGCATCCGGGAAGTAGTGCTTGCTGAAAGAAGACTTCTCAGAGATTCGAACATCAATGTCAACAATGGATACGATAATGAATTAAGAGCGTTGTCTGAAGTGGACCTCGAAGGAAAATTTTCGTCGATTCGTCCTGTCAGTTTCGACGACTTCATCGCTGCCATGCGATCGTGGGCGATTCGAGCCAGTGATGGTTCATCATCAAATCAGCTTTCACAAGAGCCTTCGGTCTTGAGTGTTCATTACGACAGCAGTTCTGACGAAGAGTACGATTAAATGAGCACGATCGGAGGTAACATGTATGGCGCCAGGCCCCAAAGACTTTTAACAATACTAGCTAGTCGCAAGTCTTTGAATTAACTGTAAACCAATTATGATTTTACATCATTCCAGGCATGCCTCCCATGCCTCCCATAGGCGGTCCACCGCCACCACCTTCTTGGGGTTTGTCGACGATCATTGATTCTGATGTTGTAAGAAGCGAGGCAACCGATGCGGCATCAACGAGTCCTGTTCGGGTAACCTTGGTAGGGTCAATAATACCAGCAGCATACATGTCAGTGTACACTCCATTTTGTGCATCGTAGCCTTGCTCCACGGGAACGCCCTCTTTGGTCAATTCGCCGCATACCACAGCACCTTCTTCTCCAGCGTTGGCTGCAATTGTCGACAAAGGCGCCTTGAGTGCCTTTTTGATAATGTCAATGCCAATTTTCTGGTCCATGTTCGCAGCACTGTCTTTGAGTTCGTCCAATTTGGTGGAGCAATATAATAGAGCCTTTCCTCCGCCAGGCACGATGCCTTCTTCAACAGCAGCACGGGTGGCATTCAATGCATCAACGACACGGTCCTTCTTCTCTCCAACTTCGACTTCGGATGCGCCTCCAACCCGAATCACAGCTACACCTCCAGAAAGCTTGGCAAGTCGCTCTTGGAGCTTTTCTCGCTCATAATCTGACTTAGTTGTTTCAATGGAATGTCTAATAAGGTCGCATCGCTCTTGGATTCCAGCGGGGTCTCCGGCACCGCCCATGACGACCGTGTTGTTTTTGTCAATTTCCACCTTCTTGCATCTTCCCAATTGTTGAGGAGTTACTTCGTCAAGTTTCATTCCGGTTTCCTCGGAAATGACAGTTCCGCCGGTCAAGAGGGCCAAATCTTGCATAGTGGCCTTGCGGTTGTCACCGAATCCGGGTGCCTTGACGGCACACACTTTGATACCCGCGCGAAGCTTGTTGACGACCAATGTTGCCAAGGCCTCGCTTTCAACATCCTCTGCAACAATCAGAAGAGATGCTTGACTCTTGACAATGGCCTCCAAGACAGGAAGCAATTGTTGCATGTTGCTGACTTTCTTTTCGACCAACAAAACGTAAGGATCTTCCAGGATACACATTTGGGTCTTAGCATCGGTAATAAAATATGGACTGATGTACCCACGCTCAAATTTCATACCCTCGACGACTTCCAACTCGTTTTCAAGGGTCTTTCCATCCTGGACGGTAATGACACCCTCTTTTCCGACTCGCTCCATGGCATCCGAAATCAACGTACCAATTTCTACTTCTGAATTTGCCGAGATGGTTCCGACCTGTGAGATTTCTTCTTGGTGGTAATGGGTCGACTGATTTCCTCGAGAGTGGCGACAACCTTATCAACGGCCATTTGAATACCTCGACGCAAATCTTGAGGGTTCAGTCCAGCTGCAACAGCCTTGCATCCTTCCTTGTAAATGGCACGCGCCAAGACTGTGGCAGTTGTCGTACCGTCACCAGCAATGTCGTTGGTCTTGGAAGCGACACTTTTAATGAGTTGTGCTCCCATATTCTCAAACGGATCCTCGAAATCGATCGACTTGGCAACGGTCACACCATCTTTGGTGATTTTGGGCGGTCCGTACGGTTGAGCAATGATGGCGTTACGTCCTTTGGGTCCGAGAGTAACCTGAACAATTAAGTTTATTAGTAATGACAGAGAAAGACAGCACCAAGTAGTAGCGTGAGAGATGATGAAACGTCGTAATCAAATATTTTTGTTGTCGAAATTTTCTTCGATCTTTCCTATGAAGGAATCTTACAGAGAAAGATTCCCTCATTAGACAGTTTCCGCCGTACAAAAACGGAATTTTCCCGATGGCGAACTCTTCTCATTTTCTGCTATTTTCGTACCTGAACAGCGTCGGCTAGAGTTTCGACTCCTTTCAGCATAGCGGTACGGCCGTCCACACCGAACTTGATTTCTTTGGCACTCATAAAACGGAGAGCACCATGGCGGCGGAAAGCTGCCTGAGAGGCAGCTTTGGAAAGACTCGATCGAAGCATCTTGTCGTGTTGATGGGGAAGAGAAGGTTGGGTTTGTGCGGAAATTTGTGAAAAATAACCTGACTGTGAAGGATCGCGTCTCTCGATCAATCGATGACGAGAAAAGAAAACAATCGAAAAGTTGAGTGATAATAATGATGAGTCGTCCAGTCCGTCAACGAGCATCGAGACGGATTTTTGTGGTGGGGAGGAAAGGCGAAGAAATAATGTTTACGTCATCTTTCGGGAAAGTCTATGTTAGTACGAGTACCTCTTTTATTATCCTCTACGTTACTCGTACAGCAGTCCACTACCGTACCTGCTATGATACCGTTACGACAGTAGTCTACGGTCTACGGTACTAATCACTTGTACAATATTTTATTACTCCGTACTTGGTATTTCGGAGATTCTGCAACTGCTACCAGCAGTACAGTGCTACTCCAAACTATATTGTTGTGTTTAAGACATGACATGCAAACGGCAGCACTTACTGACTTCATTGACGTACTGGGCGGTGGCGCTTGCTGAATGTGTTGAAGACGTCGCCTCGATGGAAAGGGAGGACAGTCAACAGGGGAGGAACACCAGGAGCTACGTTACATTTTGCTACGTAGCACGACCATTCTATTACACAGTACTGCTATACCATGCAAAATTGAAGAATGGAACAAAATCCTCATCTCCTATCGTTCTAATGTCACCAAGGTTGGATTGTTTCCTTTCAACAAGTTTCCAAAGCAGATCAGACAAAAATGGCCGATCATTGATCCTCTTTTCAAAACGATGCTGCCTCCGTCGCAGCAAACAGTGTAATTGAATCGGGGAATCGAATCTACCCAACTTCTTTCGCTGGACAATCGCCAAGGAATCCCGCTTCCAATCTTCATGGAACTCGTGGAGGTTTCATTAGGAGGAGCAGCATGGGGGTGCTGCTTGGACATTCCTTTCCTCAACTTCCCAATACTACCTGCCTCGCTGCATTAGGATGCAGCAATAACACATGTGACGAAAATCACAAGCCGCAACTTAATATGATCCTCCTGTTGCGGTTCTGGCAGCAAGGACTTGTTGGCAGTTTTCTTCCGCCCTCTTTTTTAGTTCGATTGCTCCACCATGTTTCTTTGATTTCTCGTCTTGGGGCAGTGGAGGGAAAGAATAATGCGACGAAGGAATGAAAACATAACCAATCCATCGGACACCGCCGACGGAGCTATCACACTCCATGAAAAAAAAATCCAACAAAAATAAATCCTATCTATTCATTCCGAAGTGATAGCAAGAACTTGCAAATGCGCACCGCAAGTTTCCATGCTACTCTTGTAGCTATCAGCCAGCCACGATACGGTGATACTACGTTATACTTTCCCTTTTACTGTTATAACTATTAATACGACTTCGATATAAAATCTATTACCTAAAACTCTAACTCCATACTTACCCAAAATTTTCCGCGCGTCGTGTTTAGTATGTAGCCGCATAGGACGAGTCCAAAACATCGACTAGAGTACTAGTCGTAGTACGTAACAACTCCACTTCCACCAAGAAACTGGAAACTTTCCTTCACTGTCAGTCCCAGAAGTTGGTGAAACTCCTCCAGCAAAACTACTATTATTTCTTCTTTTTTTCATTTGACATACGTTTTCGCAAAGTAGCCGTTCTGTGTGTTCGTGTTCGGCATTCAGATAAATCATAGAACAAACAATCCAATACAGTTTCGTTAGTTCGAGAATCTCTCCACGTACTTTCGAAGTCTGTGTACGTGAAACTTGGGACTGCACGCATCGAGTCCAACCAAATAATCGTTTTATTCGACGCACTCTTTCGAAATCAACGACACGAGGAGGTCCAATACCAATATACGTCGTTAACAGAGAACAACGACAACAGCAATCACCTACCGGAGGGCGGAGACCAATTCAGGAACTATGTCCAACCGCCGTTACAATACAATGGCAGATTCGGGGGATGACGAAGTGGAAAGCTTTCGCAGCCGGAACCGACAAGAGAGCAGGCGAAGCCGGCGGGATGATGACGACAATGAGGACAAAACAGCCAAGGCAGCTCAAAATTATGCGTTGGAACGGCAATTGCGAATGGCCCGGTTGAGGGAAGAATTGAAGCAAGAGGATGAAGTTATTGCGGCACTTGATCAAAAAGAGATTGGCGACGACGTGGCAGAGGATGCGGTCAAACCCCAAGAAACTATTATAGAAGTTCATGAGGAAGAATTGCAGGGGCTGGACGAAGAGGAACAGATGCGTAAATTATTGGGCATTGAAAGTTTTGGTTCGACCAAGGGACAAAAGGTCGAAGACAATCACAAGTCGTCAGCCAGAGGAGCAGCAGCCAAGAATAAGTCTCGAAAATATCGACAATATATGAACAGTACGTTTGATCGTGTAGTTGTGAGTCGTTGTTCGATTTTAAGAGCTTCCCTAATACGAATTATCCTCTTTGCTTTCTCGCCTTCCTTGCAGGGAAAAATGGTTTCAATCGCCCTCTGGAGAAAATGAAGTAACAAAAATTGGTACGAACTACATCTTTGGTGCGATGGATTTCAAATCGTGACAATCCCATCTGATGAATGACAAAGGTAAAAGGCTGCAGACGCGTACCCTCACTAAAAGTTGGACTGAATCAAACTCAACAGCCAGAACTCCAGCATAAGAGAACCTATAGAAGAAACACTGGATTGAACATCAAGCCAAATATTAACCCATACATACGTTAAGCAACCTGGATGAAGAATCTGATGTACCGTCAATCTTGTCATCTTCATCTGTACTGCACTACTACCGGTGTACCTTAACATGTACTACAGTACTGTAGTGCGACGTACAACGTAGGGGTGCGTACCATTAATGACTGGTACCGGTACCGATGCCGTATGCATCGTACTGTCGTACCTGCTAAGTGCTACCAGTACCGGTAGTCTAGTTGCATTGGCTTCTTCTGTGTCGACTACGGTACGGTAGTCTACTACGGTACTACCGGTAGGTAGTACGGTAGGTAGAACTATCGTAGCCCTACAAGAGGTATGTATCATAACGAGGGACCTCCGCGTAGATGGCAGAAGAATTAGCCAATCAAATCGCATTGGACATGTCCTTTTTGTGTCTTATGAATGTCCTTTTCATGCGTACAATCCCACGCAAACATACCGCCTACGGTCAGAACCTTTCAGGGACTGGCCGACTCTTCGCGCCATACAAATGAAAGGAGTGAAAAAAGAGACACGAGAGGAGGCCATCTCGTCTCAAAACTTGATCCACCAAGACATCGTCTTCACCTCTTTTCCAATCCCCAAATTTTTGGATAATAAGATTCCGACATCAATTCTTCCTTCTTTTTCATTGTTCTTTCTACCATGCGAATACACAACCCTTACACGAAAGGCAAAGCAGGTAGCGACAGCGCCTCTTTTCCTCCGCTGGAGAGTTTGTTACAACAGTTAGTCATAGTTCGAAACGACGACAGTTCCCAAAATCATACGATGGGCATCCAGTCGCAATTACGCAATGGCGCTGTCAAAGCTTGCAAGAAGAGAGCAACTAAGCTCAAATGCAAAAGACGGGTTCAAAGTACCATCCTTGGAGGTGTGGCTTTCATTGCAGCCAAAAACTGCAAGATTTGTGTAGCCCAAACCAAAGTGAAGAGTGGCGTCCGAGCCCATGTTCCTCACAGGTCGCATCACAAACTCTGTCCCAAAAATAGAAAGACCCAGGGATGGAAGTCTGACATGACTGTATATTTTGAAAGAAATGGCAAAGAATATTGCAATCAACAATGCTCCCATTGTCCCAATGCCTATTGACCCAAATCGTCTTCGAAATTCGGATAATTTCTTTGGAAGTTTTGCTGGTCATCAAAAAGAGGCGGCGACGACCGTCAAGCAAGTCAATTCTTTCAACAAATCGACATCGTCTGATCAATTCACTCCACGAGATTCTCAAATAATGAATGACATTGCAAATCCAGCAATAATTCGTGAGGCTGTCGAGGAAACAATGAAGCTACTCGAAGTGCCAAATTCGTCCGACTTTCCCAAGTTTTTTGGCAAAGAAAAAAGCTATCCAAAACACATTGGAGCTGCTGTGAACTACTTATACCATGTTCTAGCGCACAAAAAGCCCTTGAGCACTGATGTGGGCCTTTACACCACCTCTACAGCGAAAGAAGCGTACTCCAAGTGGCTCCAGTTTTTCAGACCTGGCGAAGCCCAATTTACGTTCCCACAAGAAGTTTGCGACGGAACAACCAGACCCAGTCCCATCTACCATCTCTTAGAGGGTCAGTCGATTATTTACCTCGACTGGAAGCTCGTATCTCCCGTCACAACCTTGTATTGTCCGAATTGTTGGCGGACAAAAAAAGTGCAGGTTCCACTGAGCCATTCGCGCTCTAATTGGGCACACTCGACCACCAGCCTCTTCCCAGTCTGGACCGCTAGAGGCACTCCTATCTGGTGCATTTTAATGAATTACGAGTGTAAGGCGAAAGGCGAGTGTTGTAAGAGCAGATTCGCGGCGAACGACGGGCGGTTGTTAACGAGCCTACCTGCCCATGTTCGTCAAGCATATCCGGTCGATCCGCGATATGCTACGGGAGGGTTCCACCTAGCTGAATGCATCACAAGTGACCTTGACATTCTGATGAAGACATATGCGAGTGGCAGCTTTATTAGTAGGAAAATGTACAGGCGACTCTGCAATGCTTACGTCTCCAAAGTTCAAACGTATCTTTCCAAAAATCCGTCTGCTGAAATTCCGTTATTTGACGACTTCACAAATGGATTTTACCCTCCCAGCCCAGCATCTATTCGAAAGATTTTTGAAAGCGCCGAAGAGAGTGCTGAAACGCCTTATGGATACAGTTTCAAGGACAGATACACCCGCGAACTACAGTCTGTGGATGTGGAGCCAGATGATGCGGTCGCTTTTGATTGGACTTTTCAGCTCATCAAAAACTACATATTACCTGGCGCCAAGGCAGCCTTTACAGGGATAAAGGGCAAGACGAACGAGATTATTAGTCTGGTAATTGTCCCGTCGACAAAGACAGCAGACGTGTCGCACGCACTTATCCAAAGTCGCCAGAAACGTGAGTCCTTTTCGCCGACTGTTGTCTACACGGATACGTGCCCCAATGCAATGGTCTTCTACAAGGCCATCTTTGGAACACGATCGAAATGAAGCTTGGTCTGTTTCACTTGATACAGCGAATAATAGACACATTGGACCAGAAATGTAAGCTTTACTGGCAGTGCCTTGTGGATCTCCAGAGGTGTCTTTACGGTTACCTCCCGGGCCCTTTAAGTCGTCTAATTTCGTCGCTGAAGGACGGAACCTTCGATTCAAATGGTAGAAACTACTCTTCTGAAGAAATAGACCAATTGCGTCATTCAAAGAAGTGGAAGCAGCGTTTTAGTTCATTTCTGCCAAAAACCATCCATACCGCAAGCGTTGCAGAAACGGAATTGGTCCGGTGGATTGCTGCCTATCAAGGTCGCCAGGACGATGAGGGTCGTTTTATTTTTTCGGGGAAAACTGTGACGACAACCAAGAACCAGTTTCCCAAGCTTCAATACGTGACAGATCCGGAAAATATTGAGATGAACTTGGAAATTCCGGCACCCTCCAACTCACCTCACGGCATTCCGAAATGGATCTCTCGCCGACCGGAATCCCACCTTGAGAAGTTCCACGAGTTCCTGGCACATGTTGCCAACTCGGGAACTGGAAGAAACCTCGCAGACATCCTCACGTTGGGTGGAGTGTCAGAATTTAATGTCGCCGCGAGGCACAAATCTCGAATTCTCCAGAGAAAAATTGAAGGGCAAGAACGCACAATCCCGACTCATTTTGAGGACATCCCGCCGTATTTTGACCATTCATTGTTGATTGAAATCAACCGCCAAGCAGCAGCATTGAAGTTGAAGCGACCATTCGAAAACACCACCGAATGCAAGCCAAACAACGGAGAACTTTTTTTGTCGTCCTATTTCGAGGAGCAGCAGGCACGAAACATCAGTCGCCTCTCGGACAAGGACACTGGCATATGCCGATGTGATTCTTGCAAAACATTTCGACCGGAAACGATAGTTGGATCCGTTGAGAGTGCGACTTTCCTCCATGAAAGAGGTAGAGCGCCTCCGATGACGACGAAAGACGAAATCTCCTGCCCACCAATTCCACAACCTGTTCCGAATTCGCTTCAACTTTGTGTTCCACCAAGAACTCCTCCGATGGCAGCGGAAGACAAAATTTACTGCCCGCCAATTCCACAGCCTGTTCCGAATTCGATTCAACTTTGTGTTCCACCAAGAGCGCCTCCGATGGTGACGGAAGACAGAATCTCCTGCCCGCCAATTCCACAGCCTGTTCCGAATTCGCTTCAACCTTGTTTTCCACCAATATCAATGGCTCCGCCTCCCAACATTGGTGTTGGGTATATTCCCAACTGGACGAATTGTTTCTGGCCAAATACATTGGGGTATGCTTGCGCCCCGAGTCAACAGCAACCACAATCGACTTGTTGTGTCGAGTTCGCGGATTACTGTCAAAAGAAGCGTTTCGGCCAAAATCCGATAGGACGGCCTCCGCACGGCAAGAGTTGCCCAAAGAAGATCATCAGACTCAACGGAGCATATTGGTAGTACACGGAAAAACATAATTTAGTGCTTATGGTTATCCCACCGGCTCGTAATTCTGTGGGTTATTTATAATGATTTGAGTCAATGGTTTGCTTGAAAGCGTTTCCAACAAAGGGAAATATTCCAATATGAGAAGATAGTCTTACGGCAATCAATCTTCGGAAGATTGGTTCCGTTTTCTCGTTCTTTGCGACAGCCAATAAAGCAATCGAGATATTTACATCTTGATTGATTTTTTTCTGTTGTCGGAGTATATTTATACCAATCACCTTCAAGGTCTTTGTTGCGGGAGGAATGATTGTTTTTGGTCGGTGTTCGATTCCTTTGCTTTGCTGACGGATGGAGGACTCTTCAAAGTGGCGGGAAATTTCCTGTTTTTCGATTTTCGACATGGGTATCACGATCATTCAATGTATTCTCTCATGAATTAATACCGCTGCTTTCTTTGTGGGAATCTGTATCTTTCATGATGCACAGTCGATTCTGCGAAGCACATCAAGAAGGAAGAGTCAATTCAAACACTGGCGACTGTCATCCACGTCGTTCGGGAGAGTGAAAGAAGAAGGGAACACATCCAAAAAATCTCGTCCAAAAATTGGTTAGTAATTCCTTCTTCTTTCATCATCAGACGACAACGTCTTCACAAAAGATTTCAGACAGAAGTTTGATTCATCTTCATTTGTAGAGGTATTTTCGATTCATCGTCATTTTCAACAACAAACGGCAACAAAAGCAACTCGAACAAGCGCACAGATAATACTTTCAGTGTATTATATAAAATAATAATAATATTATGCTGTTATGGCTGTTTTGGTGAGTACCACGTAATGATATGATATGTACCTACTCCAGTACCGTACAACTGTAAGTACTAAGGTCACGGGTCCACTGATGTCGCCTTATATATTTTTTTCATTTTTCATGTCTTTTCTTTAAACAATGTGACAACGTTCTTTGCATTCTTCGTGTTCTTCAACAGGAGATCAAATCTCGTGGAAGATTTCGGTAGGGAAAAGGGGAAAGATGAAGACCAGCGTTTGATGTGGGCTTAACTACAAAAGGCATTCTCATTCACGATGTCACGTCAACGACTTTCAATTGGAATGTCCCCAAAGGAATCCTTGATTTCCCTTCCTTCTTTTTTTCCTTCCCTTTTTCCTTTCCCCCTCCCTCTTGTGCCGGTTCCCCCCCCATTTTCTATCATAGAGAGTGTATCACAGACTACAGCAAAAGTTATGAAAATTCCATAACGTACTACGGTACATCGACTAACCTACCGTACTCGGAGTACGACGTTCGATGTGTCTTGAAATGTTTCTAATTCTTTTTTTTCGAGTCTCTTCGTATGATTCCAATGACCCCGTTGTAAACGTTGGGATTGACGGCGCGGCAGATCATTTATTGTTTGTGCAACCAACTTGTCGATTCGACAAAGCCAACCTCACTTTTTAGACAAGATTCCTTGGGATTCTTCTTGGGCTTTGATAATTGAACGACCTTGAGTCGCTTCTAGGTTTTCCGTTCGTATCTTCAAAATCTTTCCCTCAATCCTCTCCGCCGGAGCATGAAGCTCGAAAAGTTGTGGTGTACATAGCTACGACAAAGCCTGGCTTGTTGCTGTTGCTGCACGCAACATGTTGGTACTCTTTTTTTAATAGTGTCCATTACTTTCGTTCGGGAGCCTGTCCCAATCCCATAACTCAACAAGCACAACTGAACGCCAGCCATCTAAAGTAAAAGTATCGTCGATATTTCTCACAATGAGTAGCGACCCTGAACAACCCAAGACGGAACCGGCGCCTGCTGCTGAAGAGGCGGAAGAAGCAAGTGTGGAGGAAGAGGCTCCAGCCGTCGAAGAAGCACCGGCTCCTGCTCCCAAAAAAAAGAGTGGTGCTTGGGAAAAGGAACTCGTCAAGAAGCTTGACGTAACTTGGGGCGATGCCAAGGCCATCCTCCAAATCGCCAAGGATGAACTAGGAATCAATCAAAAGGATCATCCTGAAGAATCTAAGGAGAAAATATTCGCCAAGTGTGAAGAAGTTGCTGAGAGCTTTGAAAAGACTCCCCGCGTCAGTTTGACACCTCATCCTCAAGAGACGCCGAAGAAAGAAGAGACGCCGAAGAAAGAAGAGGACGAAACTTGGGAAGAAGAAATTAAGGATGAATACAAGTGCTCTCTTGTTGATGCCACGACCATGCTTCAAATGGCCAAGCATGAACTGGAAATCGAAGAAACGGCATACCCTGAAGACCAGAAGGAATCCGTCTTTGCAAAGGTCAAAGAACTTTCGGTAGGGTTCGACTTCGCACCAGTTGCCAGTAGCACACGTGGTACGGTTGTCTACGTCAAGGATCCATGGGCGGATGAACTATCAACAGAACTAAACTGTCGGATCACCAATGCAAAACAGCTTCTGTTGTTGGCCAAAAGAGATCTTGATATTCCAGAAGATGAGTCACCTGAGAGCAAGAAGAAGGAAATTTTCGACAAGGCGCGTGAAATTGCTGTTACGTACGATCTCACTCCGAAGGATAAGGTGGCCGAAAGTAGTGGAAACAGTCAAACGGCTGTTATTGTCATTGTTGTACTGCTTATTGCTGCCATCATTGGAATTTCTGTCGGTGTCACCCAATCAAACAGAAACGACAGCGATGAAGCAGCTGCGGCTCCTACAGAAGCTCCTATTGGTGCTATTACAGATGCTCCGACTAGTGCTGGAGGTGACGCCGGGCCCAGCCTACCCGTGGACTGCGAGCAAGAAGAAAAAGACTTCTCTGTGCCTGGCTTGGCCGTGGCAATGGCAGTCAGTTCTGACATTACAGATGTTGAAATCGACTATGCTGCCCGTGTCTTCCAAAGAACTTATGTTGCCTTGCTCACTGGTGCTGTGGAGGGCTTGACCGACTATTGTGATCCTTTTTGCCGATCTATTTCTGATGTCGAAGTGGTTAGCAGTGATGTTGTGCCCATAGAAGACAGTTCATTTGCCGAAGAAGGTTGTGATGCCGAATTGGACTTAGTTTTTGGTGTGAACGGTACCTTTGTTGGTTGCCCCGACACCGAGTTCCCAGGACTGTTTTTTACTCCTTCTCGACGACAGCTCTTGTCCATTGCCAATCAAGCAGCCTCCAGTACTGCTTCTCTTCTGCGTGGTGGCTCAGTCCGTTGGTTGGAAGACGCAGAACCACTTTGTGGTTCGTGCCCGGATGATAGCACTAGTCTTGGGAATGTAGTCCCCACGGAAGATGAAATGATCGAGATCATCGATCCACTTTTGAGCATCCTTCCATCGGTCTGCGCTGTAACAGACATCGTCGTTCTCGACGACGTCATTGTCGAGACCCAAGGTCCTCCGGAAGGCGGGTGGACACCCATTGACTGTTCTGCCTCGTTGAGCACAGACAATTGCGCCTCGTTCTTGGAAGCTGGCTCCGGTTCCATTCCTTGTAGTTGTGATGGGCAATGTATTCAATACATGAATGGTGAATTCCTTGGATGTAATGATAGCGGTGAGATCGGAAATACTGTTGGCGGAGAGGTCACCATCAACGCTGCTGGGTGCACTTTTGCACAGCATGCCGCGGATCTGCTTGAATTCACGTGTTCGACTTAATCGGAAGAAAAATTAAGTTTTATGTGGATCTGTAACAAAACGTACTAAAGTCGGATATTGGTAGCTTAGTTAAAGTGTGATGTATTCAAAATATGAAGTCAAACAAGGACGGCGTTGTTGCGCTAGTTCCTCTCCCCGGTCTTCCTAGCAGAGACTGGAATGTCGCGACGATCGACCGTCCAAAGGCTACGTGCAACTCATCCTTTGGCAGAGGAATCACGCCCTCGTGGATTGGTTTACCCTGAATAAGGTTGCTCGCCTCAATTCCCGTAACGAATGCTTTCTCTTGGGACCACGACCCGTGTCTTGATCGTACCAAGTCTCCAGCGAAATAGACACTGTCGAGAGATGACGCCTGGACGTCTGGCATGCTTTTGTAGGAACCAGGAAAATACCAGTTGACACCACGAGGAAGCCTGATGATAGCGGCGTCGATGACTTTTGTCGAGGCGCACTCAACACCCAAAATTGTACTCAAATCTGCTTTGACCTTCTTCACGATATCTTTGTCGCTCATGACTAGCAATGAATCTGCATGGTAGTAGTCGACCTCTATGACACTTCCAAGATTTTCCAAACTTTCATCGCTATGCAACTCTCCGATGTTGAACATTGTCATTCCAACCCCTTCGTCAAACCCCCAGCATGCATTGGCCGTGTATGGCGTTGTTATTCTCTTGTCCAAGTAGAGTCTTGTAGCCAATACGCTGGTCCCTCGAAGATTTGCAAATCGTCGAAACTCGGGAAACGTAGAGAGTTCTGGGCTGCGTTGCACCATGGCATTCAGTGCAGCTGCACCAACTGCGAAGACCACCTGATCTGTTTTCAGGAGCACCTCTTCTTGAGTGTTTGTGTCAACACAAGAGATTGAGGTAATTTTCGCTCTCAATCCATCGTTGCCACTTCTTGTTGACACATTAAACCCCGTGACCTTTGTGGACATTCGAAAGGTCACACTGCTCTCCATTTTTCTAACCCACGGGTCAAATATTTTCTCTCCAATGTTTCCTTTGCACCATCGAACATCAAAAGCATTTTGGTTGGCCATGACAAAAAAGTACGCCATTCCAAGAGCAGCGGCGGCAGAGCATTCAGCACCAGGAGCAAATAAACCCGTCAGTATCATTGGTTCGAATGCTTCCTGGTAGCATCTCCTTGAGACTCCCAGTCGGAGACATAGGTCACGAAAGGAAACTTGGTCGTATCGTTCCCACGCTTCTGGCGAATCATCAAACTCTGAAAAGGCAAGAACTAGCGGAAAAGCTGATACCCGATCAATCCATGGCAGTTTTTCAAATCTGGTGTATGCTGCCTGTGCTAGACCAGTTGGAAGTTGTGGGATTTGGTTTCGATACACTGGCCACACGGCTTCCAGCCCATTCGGTGAGTATTGTCCTTGTTCCGCATATCCTGTCAGAGCGTCGTCAATTATGTCCAAATCTTCGTCCAGCAGTCGAAAAATGTTGGCATATTGATCCCAAAAGCCATGTTGGCCTGCCTCTGCCTTGTGATCTCCCCTCATGGAACGAAAACCGTCGCGGACCACACCGCCTACACGAGATGACATGTCCACCAAAACAACATCGTATCGGTCGCTGTTTTTGGAGAGTTCGTACGCTGCCGATAGGCCTCCCCAGCCGCCGCCAATAATCACAACCTTTTCTTTGTCGTCATTCCTATTTATCGTTGGAAGCTCGGTGTTTGTGGACAGTGCTAATGATTTGGGTACAGATGTTGCTCTACTTTGAATACCGGAGCTCCCAAACGCATCGCAAAGAGTCAAAGCGATACAAGTCCATGGAAAAACAAGAAGAAATCGAACAACACTCATCTTTCTATGAATGCAGGTTAGCGAAGTTGCACTTCCTGAATATTCCTTGAAAAATGCTGCTGGTAGAAAGGGCAGCAATTAGGGTTGGCATCAAACACACGAAGAGTTTTGCGGTGCTGTTGTCTTCCATTGTGGTGTGTCTGGAATGACGACAGAATAGGATGATGATTTTGGTGTGATGAGAGATGCGTTGTACTGCCTTTTCTCGTTGTGACGTCAACAAACCCAACAAAATTGCTGCTGTGAATCTTCTTGCTCGCGCAAGACCAACTGCAGTCTCACCCTGTCCTAACTGTATCCTACCGGTAGCTAGCTAGTAGAGTCGTACTAGTCGTAAATAAAAAAAAGTTGCAGTGTGTCTACCGTAAATGAGGTATGATAGAAAAGGAGGAGGCTACACCGCAGTATTTACCATACTCGTCTACTACCGGTAGGTAGTACTGGAGTAAGACGGAGAGAAGAGAGAAGGCCACGAAAGACTCTCAAGAAACAAAAAGCATGTGACTAGGTAGTAACGTCATTACCAAGTCGTATTTTCAGCCATTCCGCTGTCAGAAGAGGCAAGTTCTTTTTTTTAGGTCATAAAGTTGTTGTCGAAGGAAAGGTCTGATACATCTGTCATCTCGTATTGCCTTATTCTTTCTCGACCTTCTCCACCCTTCATTTTGTAGAAAGCAAAAAAGCCAACTGCAACAACAACGATCAAGACCACTACAGCAGTGACGTAGCTTGGAACGCCATCATTCGCAGTTGTTGTCGTCGACGACTGGGAAGAACCAAGGACAGTTGGATTTCCTCCTCCTTGACCTTGAAATCCTGGATTGTTCGCAGCCGAGGAATTGGCACTGAGTTCTTCCTTCGTTTGACATTTAAAACGGAAAATCTCCCAAAAAATGCTTTTACAAGAACCATGGGATCCATCACATTACAGTGAGATGTCTGTGAGAGACAATTACCAAAATTGTAAATGTTGATTTTGCGGTTGTGTCCCTCAATGAAGCAAAAGATGTCATCAGAATCAATCACAGCCCACAACCCGTCGTTCTCCCTGCACACCTTCTCCATGTCAGCAGCTGCGTCAGCAGGAAATCCAAGTTTGGTGGGATCATGCATTTCCACAGCTTTTGCATAATCTTGAGCAGCCAAAGATAGCTCCTCTGACTTCTGCACGAACCCATTGGAGTCATGCATACACCCAACATCGTCCTCTGTCAGGCCAATGGCAATGGCTTCCGCAGACTCATCAGGATTCAGACCATGATTGCCTGTGTTCTCCTCGTTGGTTGGAGCATTGGTCCCATCGCTATCTTGCCCTTCCTCCTTTTCAGTACATTCCAATCCCATGGCTTGCCACACGCTTTCCATCAAATGAAGCGGGCTCGTGTTTCGGCATTCGTCTGTCATTGCCATACAATCGCCAACATTAGTGACCTCAAGCGTGCTCACAAATCCAGACATGTCACAAGAAAAATACTGGAGGGTCACAATGTTGAAGTATCCATTGGCATTTTCACAAGCAGAACGTAAGTTCGCAACCGCATCGTCTGGGAAGCCAATTTTCATGCCATTACCATCATTCATGTCAACCACAATGGTTTGCCCAAACGTTTCTGATGCTGCTTTGATTTCAGGATTCTGAGTCACAAATTCTTTTGTATCGACAATACATATCTGTTCACTGTCTGAGAGATCCAAACCATCCAAACCATCAGAATCAGGATTGCCACTGGACTGATCATCGACTCCTTCAGAGCCATCGCCTATAGAATCGTTTTCTTCTTGGTCTTCGGCTCCTGTCTCGTCTCCTTCATTAAAATCTTCGTCATTTGAACCTCGACAAACCATACCCATGACATCCCAAATGCTTTCCAGCAAATGACCGATATCCATGTTTCTGCATTCTTCTATGTCTGATAGGCAAGAGCCAAAATTTACCACTGTCAATTTTTGTTCCGTCAACCCCATCATATCGCAATAAAAGTCCTCATTGGAAATGACGTTCCAGTATCCACCAACTGCATCACATGCTTGTTGCATGGCTACCACGGCATCTTCATTGTATCCCATAGTCATTCCACCAGCTGGATGATCCATTCCATCTATAAAGATGGCTTGTTGGTAGTCTTCAGCGGCAGCTAGAAGATCCGGAGAATTTGCAGCCAATTGTTCCGAGGCTTCCAAACATGCGGCGTCACCTGGACTCATAAAGGCTCCGGCAGGATCGGTACCACTACCTTCTGGCGACGTGTCGTCCGGTTGATCTTCACCACTATCAGGGGGCGATTCCTCAGGAACGTCCGTCATGGTAGTAGTTGTGTCTTCGATCGTGTCGGCGTCACTACCATCCTCATTTCCAGAGTTTGTTTCGGCTTCTCCTCCTCCCGTTGAATCGGTGGGCACCGAATCTTCTGCTGTCGCTACCGGTTTGCATTCCAGTCCCTCGGAATCAAAAATATGTTCCACCGAAAAGACGGTAGCATCCATATCCTGACATTCTGTTGTATTGGCCAAACACGAGCCCGTGCCAACCACCGTCATTGGTCGACCGTCCTCAATGGACATACTCCGACACAAAAAGTTGGCTTCCTCGATCATGGACCAGTATCCTCCCATTTCTTCACATGTCTGTTGATAGGCTGCTACAGCTTCTTGGGGGAATTGAATTGTCATTATTTCGTCACCAACAGAGGAGCCGTCGAGGTTGGTCGTTTCCATGGCCGACGCATAGGCATCTCTAGCTGCTTGCAAGACTTCCAATCCCTCGAAGAAGGTCTTTGTGTCTTGCAGACACTTATCCTTCTGTTCCATCATTTCCAAATTCTCACCCGCAGGAGTACTACCATCGTCTTGCAAATGTCGGTCATCATTGGACAAAGGAGGAATGACTGCAGAAGTACTAAAGCGAAGATGATGAGATTGTAGCAGATGATTTTTTTTGCTCTGAGAGGATGAGGACACGGCCATTGATCCACCCATCCAAAAGAAAAGGAGGAGGATAACACTGAAGGCTGTTTGGATGGTCATTTTTGAATAATAATGATAATATTATTACTATTGTCGATGAAAGAGAAATTGTAGAGTGGTCGATACGAGTGTACTGGACAATTAACTTCGTGCTGTGGGGATGGCAACTACAAAAGTGATAACAGCAAGTGAAGTCTACGTTTCTGCTGACTGTCTACCGTTGATCGCTGTACTGTTACTCGCAGTCGGACAAGAGATAGAAAGGTACCGCTGCAATGGAGATTAAAATAATAAGGGGGTATGATACGTGCCGAGTCCTCCTGTTGGCAAAAAAATGATTAGGGGTATCTACCAGTTGTTACACGAGTACCACTCGTGCGGGATAGTCTAAAACGGTAGTTTTGAAGTTGTTGGTACAAACTCTACTGTCGTACTACAGTAATTTTCAAACAACAAGGGTGGCGGCGGGGCTGGAACAGATCAAATCCTGTTGGACATGATGTGTTGAATGTCCCCCTAAAATTGGCGACTGGGCGACTGGTATAAACTTTAACTCGTAGAGAGGACTGTACGGTAGTCACAGTCAATTCAGCAACAAAGTGATGCACGTCTGAGAAAACGCTTGTCCGTCCGTCCGACGACATTGACCAGATCCATCAACAACACGAAGTTCGTACCGGCAGTTCACAATCAATCTAAGTCCGTCGTAGTCTCTAGCTAGTACGAGTACCGGCAGTGCCAATAGAAGATTATGTTTTCGTCATCGGTCATCATCATCACCTCTACGACGGCTACGACAGTACCCTTCAGAAGGATCGACGATTGTGACACTAGCTAGGCAGGTCATAACCAGCAATCAAAGTTCAGATCAACGGGCATACGAGAGGAAGGATATTTCCAAAAAAGATTCTGACCATGACAAGACCAAAACGAACCATCCATAAATCCTCGTGCACAAATGTTGTCGTTCGGATACTTCATTTTCTCCTCCTCGCATGTCTGCAATCCTCGAGGATACAGTCTTTTATGCCCACCGGACGCTATGTCTCATCCTCCAAGCAATTTCCACACTCATCTCTGTGTCAGCGGAACTCCAAAACAACCAAAAGTGGTGATGACCACAACGACGACAGGGGCAACGATCGAGCTCAACGGATCATGTACAACCAACAAGCTCGACAACGAGAGTCTATGCGCTATCAAATCATTGCCGCCGAAGCATGCGAACCGTTGGCTAAGCGCATGGCCCAAAAATATCCAGATAGATTCACGTTCCATCCGACCAATTGGCTCAAATTTCCGGACGGAACCGACAATATTGAAATTGGTGGCTTCACACCCGTCAACGTCATTTCGGGAGAACACGTCTTGTTCCTGGCAAGCTTTCACAACAATGATGTGACACTCAGTCAGTTTCAAGTCATGATTTGCTTGTTACAAAGTTTCATCGAGTCCATGACAGTGGTCCTCCCATTTTCTCCCGTTGGAACCATGGAACGTGTCATTCGAGAAGGACAAGTGGCCACGGCTGCTACCTATGCCCACAGTACGTCCAAAGATCAAAATGTGGATCAGCATGACACGAAGACTGCATTGACGATACGATGATCTCAATAATATCCAATTTTATTCATTCATTCATTCCTTTCTCTTCTCTTTCTCTCTTTCTTGCAGTGTTTTCGTCACTTCCACGATGTGGACGGCCCACACGACTGATGGTCTACGATCTACACACTCTTCAAAATCGCTTTTACCTTCATGGTAATGCAGTGGCATCCCTACACTCGGCCATTCCCATGCTCAAGGACAAAATCAAAGAGACTGGCGTTAATTGTGTCGCCTTTCCCGACGACGGCGCCGCCAAACGATTCAGCAAAATGTTCGAAGATATGCCGGGCCTGGAAGTTATCGTGTGTGGCAAGACACGAGGAGAGGGAGATACCAGAATAGTGACCATTCAAGACGGTAACGCCACAGATAAGCATATTGTCATTGTCGATGATTTGGTACAGACCGGGGGCACACTCTACGAGACAGGAAAAGTATTGAAGGATGCCGGCGCCGCCAGTGTCAACGCCTTTGTTACACACGGTGTGTTCCCCAACGACAGTTGGAAACTTTTCAATAAGGGTGGGGCAAGAGCATGCTTTGACAAGTTCTGGGTCACCAACTCGATCCCTACCGTCACGGACACTTTGCCAACCAAAGATGGCGTCTTTGAGGTGTTGGATCTAATGGATCTCATCATTTGTGATTTGGACCACTTTTCTTGTATATGACACGGTCACTTTGAAGACAAATGAGGTGTTTGGCAAGACTAATAAAATCAAGCTATTACTTTAATAGTAAGTTGGATATTCCCTTCTCTCTATTCTATGGATCACTTGGTACTATAATAACAGCATTCTTCACTTCACAAGGAAAACATTGTCATTTTTCCTTTTTGGATTTTTTGGACTTCTTCTTCTTGGATTTCTCCGTGTCGGCAACGGTTGTGGCAGTCTTATCTTTCTTTGTTGACTTTTCGTTCTCTGTTTTCACTTTCTTGTTCGGCTGATTCTCGACGCTGTTATCGTTTCGTTTGGACTTTTTCGATTTCTTCTTGTCGACAGTTTCTGATACAGTCTCTTCGTCTTTGGACTTGGATTTCTTTGCTTTGTCGCGCTTCTTGTTGATAGGTTCTTCATCAGCAGCCATCTCTTCATTGCGCTTTCGTTTCTTGTTCTTTTTCTTTTCCTCTACTACCGGTAGTGTCTTGCTCTTGGAAGTGACGGCAGTATCGATACAAGAAGAGTTGTCTTTTTTCTGTTGCTCCTGATTCTTTCCCTGGGATTCTTTTTCGGCCTTTTTGGCTTGTCGCTTTGCCTCTAGCTTCGCTTGTCGTTTGGCTTCCAGCTTGGCAGCTTTCTTTTCGGCCTTGCGTTTGGCCTTGTCTTCCTTCTTGTCGTTGTTTTGGTTGTTATTAGTGGCAGAACTGGACGATAGAGACGATTCTTGTTCCGTCACTTGCATCAGACTGTCCGAAAAGTCTCGCTTGATGACACGTCCATCCCCGTCCTCCATTTGAGCATTGGGATCGTAGGACCCTTCACGTACAAAGTTGGCATATAAGGCATTGTTGGGAAGTCCATCTTGTCGATCTCCACATTCGACGGTTGTTGGATCGGGTGTCGTCTGCGATTTCTTGGTCCATGAGTAGGCCCCTCCACTGGTTCCAAGACCTTTGCGCCCACCATGTTTGGATAACGAGTCTGCGAGTGCCTGTAATTTGGATTCTTCCATCTTTGGTTTCCTATGATACCTGGTAGTTGGATTTAGATTGTGATGACAAACAGAGAGGTGAGGAGGAGGAAAAGAAACTACCGGTAGCTACTAGTATCATCTCTTCATCTCTATGGGAAAAAATTGTTCGATGGTCGAAACGTCGTTCACGTCTGTCCGTCCCAAGAAAATCATTAGGGTTAAAAACGTTTGGTCTGTTCATCGTCAGTCCCTCACTGTGATGAGGGTCATTCACAAAATACGCATCGACGACGGACAAGCAACGGCCATCCTCACAACGAAGTCCGATCAAAAAGGCTGGTAAGTGGACCATGACGAAGCGATTCCAAGCCGAGCCGTCATTTCCTTTTGGGGAGTGCAACTGTAGATGGCCAGATGGATTGATGGTGGAAAATGATGCTGCTTTTGCTGGTCTGTGTATGTTTGGAATGTAATATGAGATGAAACGACACGTGGAGACATTGGTTCCCTAAAAAAAGGAACTCCACACACAACGCTTATCTGTTGATGTTGTAGATATTCGATTCACCAGTTGTCTCCTTTTTTTGTTTTCTGTCAAACTTTTTTGATTTTTCAGTAATCGTGCTTGATATACACCCATCGCATACTCGACAAACATCATGGAAAAGGAAGGATTCAACGAGGTTCTCATCGAGCCGCTCAAGCAGTTTGCCAAGGACTCGGTTCATTTGGTGAAAAAGTGCACCAAGCCCGACCGAAAGGAATTTGCCGTGATTGCTCGAGCGACGGGAGTTGGTTTCTTGATCATGGGATTCATCGGGTTCTTTGTCAAGCTGATCCATATTCCAATCAACAACATTTTGGTGGGAAGCTAAAAGAGCGAATAGGAGCCACGTTTACTGTTAGAGCAATGAATAATGGTGTAGCTTCTGGACTGTTTGGACCGAGAATAGTGAAATGTGTCGTGAGAATGATTTCATCTTCTAAAATCACTGCCAAGAGGCTTGATCGTTTCTTATGAGTCCAAATCACAATGAAAAGAATAAGTCAAATTTTTACTTGTTACCGACTACGTCGTAGTCTTCGTCGTCGTCGTCGTCGTCGTCTTCTTCTTCTTCTTCTTGGTGGGCACTCATGTCGCCATCGTACAGTATCGTAAGTTCGGTCTGAGACGGAGTCCACTGCACTAGTTCGACGTTGGCACACTTAAACATGATACGGCTGGCTCGACAGCCGTCTGTGTCATGGTATCGATCGCTCAAGTAGATGACGCGACGAATGCCCGATTGGATGATCATTTTGGCGCAATTCTCGCACGGAAAGAGGGCAACGTAAATCGTGCTACCTTTGACGTTGGCGCTGCCCTTGTTGAGAATGGCGTTAACCTCGGCATGTGTCACGTACAAGTACTTGTTGAAGATGGGAGGGTTTGAAGTATCTCTCGACCATGGCATGGCGTCATCGCTCAATCCACGTGGCATACCGTTGTATCCAAGTCCGATGATTCGATGTTCGTCATCGACAATGCACGCCCCCACTTGGGTGTTTGGGTCTTTGCTGCGTTGGGCCGTCAAAAAGGCGACGCTCATAAAGTATTCGTCCCATGTCAAGTAATCGTGTCTACGACCATTGTCACTGACTGTAGTGGCATCGTAATCAGCCTCCTCTTGCAGAATGGTAATGGCGGTTTGTTCTTCCAACGTGTACGAATCGTCGGATGACGGGTTGGATGACTGTGTTTTGGAGCTGCAGCATGCATCAATCGAGTGGTTATTGGGCTCGTCTTGTTTGGGAACACTAAAGTCCAGAGTCAGAGATGGTATGGCAGGTTTGTGATACCGCACATGAATATTGGCCATTTCCAACATGATTCGTGACGCTTGTTCATCGTCGGAAACAACACCGACGTTGGCATCCGACAGCGAGGATGTTTTGTCACGGTGGTTGCTGCTGCTGTTCTTGGCCGGTTTCAAAATGACCAGTTCTCGAATCCCCGATTGAATCATGACCTTGACGCAATCCGCAGTGGGAAACTCCATCACGTACAATCGGCATCCCGCTACGTCAGGACTGCATTTGTTGAGGATGGCATTGGTAATGGCGGGACATAGAAACGGCTGCTTCGAGTGCAACCACGGTACTGTCTCGTTATCATTATTGGATTGTTTGCCTTTCTGGAAATCTACCCATGGAAAGATGGTATCGGGGCACCCCTTTGGAAATCCACTGTATCCAATGGCGACAATTCGATTTTGTTGATCCACAATACACGCCCCCTCGGCATGGTCCGGATCTTTGGATCGTTTGCTGCTTAAGATGGCAATGCCCAAGAAGTAGTCGTCCCAATCAAGATATCCTTGTCGTTTGGGTGTAACAGTAACAACTTCTACATCTTCATCCTGTGAGACTTTGGGAGGCAGTCTGGACAAGGAAAGATATTTGCCAATGGGTGTTTCGTGAGGGAATCTTGTCGTCTCCTTTGCTTCTTTGATATCAAGATTCGTACTGGTGAATTTGGTATGTTTTTTTGGACGGGGAGTAGTAGAATCTGACGACCATTCAACATTGACAGCTTCACTTCCCTCTGATATATCTTTGTGGTTGTTGTTGTTGTTGTGATTTTGCGATTCAAATGCTGGCAGCAGTCGCTTGGTGGTAGACGATGGTACATCAGAATGTGACATGATTCTTTGATTTCGCCTTGATTCAATAGGCCACCGGACAGTACAATGGCGATACAATACAAATAGTGGGGAAGAAAACGATTCTACCGATGGTTGCAGTGCTGGTTGCCACCACACAGCCAAAAATAATGGCAACCAATCTTCGATAGACGAGCGAATGAGCCGAATTTTGGACGGTTTGGGTTCTGTTGGAAAATGTTGAAAAGCGGAAAATTCTCTTAGAGAAAGTGGCTGGTAGGGGATAGGAAATACAGAAGATCCGCCTAGCTAGTTGTTTCGTCTTGGCGGCAGGTGTGGGTTAGTGAGGCGATGTCATTTTCGTCGCAATCGACAGAGAGTTGAAGGAGGACCGATGAAACCGAACCGAACGATAGATCAATGATCAATCATCTCACAGTGTATGATATTACGCAGTATTGTTAACTGTAAGTTGACTGTTGAAAAGGGGGACAATGGAGGGAGTTTCAACGAAAATCAAAAAGGGGTGAATCTATCCAACCATCGTTTTTCGCCCCTTCTCTAGCTAGAGAGCTACTACAGAGAGAAGATAGATTGGACAGCAGGACAGCTACTATGTATTCTTCGTTCTATCTCCACAAATGAAAATAGAAAAGTTTTACGACGGTACTCGGAACATTTCAGGGACTAACTGTATGTTGTGAAATATTTGATATCTTTGTCATACCGCCCTGTTCTTGTCATTCTTAGAGGACACCGGTGTCGAGGAGGAGGACTGACTGGGCGGGAACAAACTCCAAGGCTACTTGGATTTATTTTTTCTTCGCCTGGATTGTGGCTGGAAGGTTAGACTGTTTCATATCTACCTAGCTACTACGTAGTAGATAGGAAATTTCATTGATTTGTCCTCCGTTGGACACTATTTGGAATTCGGAATTCGGAAAGGTAACAGAAAAAAAAGAGCTTTTTTGCAAAGAACTGGGGCATCGTCTACTCTCTAGAGACAATGATTAATGAAGCAAATCGCAACTGATTGATTAATTCCGTTGGTGGTGGTGCCCTCAATGAAGTAAATGATAATGATGTCATTACTGCGTAGTAGAATCAATGTACGTGCTCTTGAAGGATCATTGCTTTCGTTGTTTTTAAGATGTTGGTCTGCGCAGTCTTACAGTTAACTGTAAGAAGATTTTTGATGGAGAAGTTGAGAATTTTTGGTGGTAGAGCATTGCTCACTCAGCAATCGAAGTCCAAGTCCAATGACATTCCAGGTACCCGAGAAGAGTAGCATGATTAGTTGCAAGCATCTTGAGTGCAAGTTGTTTAGAATACCAAAATTAGACTTCAACATTCTTTTTTTCGGTAGCATGCCCGTAGGATTGTGATGGGACTATCAATCGATTTGAGAGACAGAGGTCTGTTTGAAAGACCTAGTATGATGTTACAAAAGAGGAATTTACTGTTAATCTTTTTGTATGCGAAAGATGCGGCTTTTCTGTCGAAGAAAATTCGGGTAGTCGAAAAGAGGTTGGTAGCTCGAGCTGCACCTTCAAAAGAGCCAACGTTGGTGTACTTTTAACGTCATACGCGTTGCTGCCGTTTGCGTGATCATTTGCTATCCAGACCAACATATGATACCATCAGTTTTTCTTGGCCTTGCAATGATGAAAGTCGAATCCACAAAGAGATACCGAGGCTGCATAAATGACCAACAGAGAGACTACTCCAATGATGGCATAGCAACGCATCTTCTTCCACCACATGGCCCGACGCAAAGATCGTGACGAAGATTCGAAACGAAAGGCTTGTTGATTCAATCGATCCGTCTTGTCCACCAACAACTCGATCTTTTCCCCACGCTCCAACACTCTTTCGATATTTTGGACCATCACATCCTTCACTTCGTCGATTTGGCTCTTGACAGCTCCGATGTTGTCGAGTCCCTTGTCGGCTTGATCCGAATTATAAAACTCCATTCGTTCACTGATAATGTTCTTGAATTCCTCGTTCATGGCAAATGCAATGGCTGTCTGAGCGGCCTCCAAACCGAATTTGGCAATAAAATTGTTCTTTAAGTCTTCCAAAAATCCAAAGGGAATGCGGTGTTTGTTCTTTTCGTCCGACATACACAAATAGCAAACTCCGTTCTCTACAATGTAATGAAATACATAATCGTCGTAGACATACGTCATCTTGCCATCTTGTACCGGAATCTTTTCTAGCAAGACTCGAGTAACAGTGGGGAAGTTTCCCGTGGCTGAAAGTAGAATTAAAAAAAAGGAGGTGAGTATATCATGAGAGAAATACTACTACAAGCAAGAAAGGTGATTGGCGGGACTTGGATGGAACAACAACTACAATTCTGTAGTACAACTACTACGGGTCCATTGAGAAGCCTCTTGTCTCTATAGCATTCCAAGAAAGAGTAAATCAAAGAGAGGAGTCCTTTATACGAAAGGTATAATAATGTAGTGACAGATTCAATGGCGTCGGTATCAACTATCATATGATGGTTGTTGTCCAGGACTGCGCCATGTTGTCAATCTCGAGACACACAGAGAAGCAGAACAATTACTACGAATTATTTGAATTTTGTTCCTCGTACGCCCGGACTGAGAAAGTGGTGGCGTCGCGTGTCGCGTTTGTGCTGGTCGATCGACTCACCTGATGTTTCTGTATGCTCTGCGAGCACCGTCTTTTCACGGGATACGAGAGCGTATAAGATCGCCATGGTCAATGATTTGGGTTGCTTTTACTGGAGCAGATATAATAATAATAGACGGGTTGCTCGTGTTGTGTGTCGTTGTCGTTGTTCTTGCTACTTGTCGTTGGTGGGTTTGGTGACCGAAATATTATTGACTTTGTGAAAACAACGCGAGAGAATTCGCGACGAAAAATTTTGGAGCGTCCGAGATGACACGAGTGGATTGACTAATGTGACCGTAACGATCCAACTAAATTCCGAGGACTCGTTGGACCACACACGTTCACCACCGATCTGTGGTACGTACATGTCATATCACGTAGTACTCACAGTCAGGAATACCGTACGTAGTTGGCAAACGCAATTCCATCTCTATGGAAAGATTTTTCTACTACTAGTAGTCTAGCTAGGATTGCCACAACTGTCGTACCTTAACTTTCACAGCAGTACTTTATTTGATTGAATAGGATCAGTTCTACACATGATGTTAGTTACAAACTTTGTGTGACCGCTCTTTCCAAAGACCGACACCCAATAAAGAGAGGGGGGTGGAACATCTCTTTGGTTTGCGACAAAGGCTGCAAGGTAAGGGTTGTGTTGTGTCACGTACATGGTAGAAATCGTACAATGCTGAACTCTACGCAGATGCATTTTGCTTAGGTGACGACGTCGGAATTGGTTTCTTTCCAGTGGTGCTACCTTCTCGCATCTTGACAATGGTATACAACAATGATCCCCCAAGAACCACGAACCTGTACATGATAAGACAGAAAAAAAGAGGCGGCGGTGCATGAAGGTTTTTAGAAAACACAGGACGAGATACTTGCATAGATATTACCGGTGAATCATGCGGCAGTACTTACATTCCAGCAACTCCCATGACCGTAGCTGGATTCTTCCAAATATAAAAGGCTAACATACTCTGAAAGGCAGCTTTGGCAGTACCCGATATGTTGTGCGACAACGGACTGGTCGCCTTGATTTGCAACACGGTTACGATACCAATGGAGAATCCCATGATACCAGCGACGGACATGGCCGCCCAAAATGTTGGAGAAATGAATTGCTTTCGAAAGCCTGCCAGGATGGGGCCGCTCTCAAAATAAGCGATCAATGGCAAAAACAGAATCATGGCATTGACATTGTTGTAAAAGGTGAGTTTCCAATGGTCATTGTCGACAGCTGGCAAAACCTTCTTGGTCAAGATGCTGTTCAAACTGACAAAAAGGGAACTGCAGATACCAAACAATGTGCCAATCATGGTGAAGTTTACTTCTCCTTTGGCGCCCATGAAGAATCCCAGAATCACAATCGACAAACACAACAACGTCTTGATCGAAGAGGGACTTCCGAGGATGATGCGACTCAAGACGACATTGAAAACGATGGTCAAGGATCTGGCCACATTGTAGAAGGAAACCTCGACGTATTGGAGGCAGAGATTGTTGAACGAGATCATTCCCACAAAGATGATACTGAGGGGAAGAACTTTTCTGCCAACGCTGACATTGTACTGTGCCTTGGGGAACTGTGAAAAGAAGGATTTTCCACGATGTCCCTTGTTGGCATTGAATCCGTCGGATTCGTTGGTGGGCAAGACTTCTCCTCTTTTTAGCATAACTTCGCCAACTTTCCCAGCAACCCAGCACACGAGGATCGTCACAACGCATTGATACCATGTGATGAAGAGAGGCGCAGGTATAGAAACATCATCATTGGACATCAAAATCTTGTTCAGGTAGACCATGCTGATGGAGACAAACCAATAGGTCGCCACCACCGAAGCGATGTACCCAGCATCTCCCATGATTGCTTGTCGTTGTTTCTATGTCTGGATCGGATTCTGAGAGATGTGTGAAAAGTAAGAACGATCCAAATGCGTCGTCCTTCCGTTACAAATGATGGCCGAGGATGTTCCGAGTTGCTACTATACTGCTGACAGTGAATAGGTAGTACGGCAATGTGATGGCAATAACGTTATCGTGGTACCGTATTGTCGAAGGGTTTACCGTTCAGTTTGAATCTCTTGACATGAATGGCAAATGACCCTTTTGAGTTTTTTCTACATTGTATCATACGTATCATACAATTTCATGTTGCTACGATGCATATGTCGTAGGTCGTACTCCGGAGTAGATAATAACCTCGACAACCCGGAAACCGGTCCTTACAGTTAGTACTTCGTACGTTGCACAGTGTATTTAATGATGTTATCTCATACTTCATACAACGGTACGACGCACTCACTGTCCGGTTCCGTATGATACCCTGTGGGCAGTCTCTTATAGAGGTACTTCGAAGTAGTATCGTTGTAGGGATTTACTCTCTCTATGCATTCTTTCATCGCTCGAATTTTTGTCGCCGCATTTATTAACTGTAATAAAGTTTACTGTTAATTCCCCCTCAAATTTCGTGTGTGATCGATCGTGCGTCTCTCCGCAAGAACAACAACAACATTCGTTTTATACATTCGTTACATTCGGTTTTGGGCAAACAACTCTCAGTAATACTATCGTCACCATGGCGCCCATCCGTTCTCCTTTCCTTGCAACAGCATTCCTAATCGTTGCACCTTTTCCGGTGCAAGCCAAAATCAACTTGACGCCTACCGAACACCGATGCCTGGAACAAACCGGAACGCTCTTTGAAGGAAACGAGGAACTCATCGCCGCACGACACAATTATGCCACTTCCATGGAGACGGAGATGACTTCGCAACAAACCATGACCGCCAAGTATCCCGAAGACAAACTACGAAACTACGAAAAGTTCTGCCGAGCCAGCGGTGGTATTCTGCACACCATCAAAATTGACTTTTTTGACTGCAAGTTGCGTAGTACTAGCTTTAATAGTGGGGCCGATGTTGAGCTGACACTGAAAAATTTTGCCAACTGTCTCTCAGACACTGAAGAATGCTCGTATTTCAACCAAGAAGGGCTTTTGGAGGCCGCGTGGGATGAATTAGGCTTACATTGTGATCTGGAAGAAGGTCCCGGTGGTGTCCCTTTTGTTCCAAAGGAATCGGAAGACGACGATACACCCGATTCTCTGGTTGATGACGACCTGGCAAAACAGGAAGAAAAAGCAACTTCTGAAGGTACCGACCAACTTGATAGGGCTGAAAAGAACTCCGAATACATACCCAAGGAAGCTCAAGGAAAAAAGAAGAAGTCCGGCGCCAGTCGATTCTTTACTTTTGTTCTCACCATGAGCATCGTTGGAGGTGTTGTGTTTGCCATCTATATTCGAAAAGTCAAGACGAGACGCCTTCCATGGGGTGGGGTGACCACATCTCGCTTCCAAACTGGTGGAACTGGTGTCCAAAGTGGCTTTGTGTCAGACTACCACATGATATCTGGAGAAGAAGAAATGAACTTTGGAATGGGGGGTAGTCATGAGTTGCAGCTTTCCTCCAACTTCAACGCATAGGGAGTAGCATTGGAGTGAAAAAGGAACTATCTTTGCTGAACTTTTTACGTTCAGAAAGGGTAGGAGTTATTATCTGCAGGATTTACACGGTCATTAAACGTTTTGGTTTGCTCATTGTATCCGGTGGATACATTTTTCAGTGGAGGACGTTCGCAGTCGCCAAAGGTGGTCAAGATCCCCCGTTCTTTGTACTGCATATGTTGATACTTAACGTAAAGCACTAGCTTAGATAGATGATGGTATGTACTTTTATTTACCACGCAAAAACTGCAAGAGGACTCCAAAATCCTTGTCCCCGAGTCCTCTCAGGTCAGCCATGTTGTAAAGCTCAGAAATCGCACATCCAACTGGTAAAGCCACTTGATTGTTCCTTCCAGCTCCGACAGCAAGCTGCAAATCCTTGAGCATTAATTTGGTGCTAAATCCCCCTTGGTAGTCTTTGGAAGCAGGTGATTTGGTTGCAGCTGCCACTGTGGGATGCGGATTATTGATTTCGCATGACCAAGACTTGGCAGTGGAAGTGTTCATCACCTCACTCAAAATATTGGGATCGACTCCTAGCGCCTCCCCCAGATTCATCGCTTCGCAAATTCCTGTCATTTGTGCTGCCAAAGCCAAGTTGTTGCACAGTTTGACGGCTGCTCCAGATCCTGGTCCACCACATGGGATGATTCGACTGCCCATGTAACTCAAGACACAATGGATCATCCAGTTTTCTGCCAGCTTGGCCGAGTCACTTCCAACCATGAATGTCAAGGTGGCATCCTTTGCTCCTTTGACGCCACCAGACACGGGTGCATCCACAAAAAGACACCCTTTCTCTGCCAGAGCGTCATGCCATTGACGACTAGTCGTCGGACTGACAGTTGAACAGTCGATGAAGCTGGTGTTTGGTGGAGCGTTGGACGATAGAATGCTCATGACGGAATCAACCGCTGCATCACTTGGAAGCATGGTTATTACCATAGATGGAGGTGTTTGTGGGTTGTCCATGATGCCTTCGAGAGACGGCGCCACGCGAATTCCCGCCTTTTCTGCAGAGTTCAAGGCATGCGTGGACAAATCAAAGGCAACCACTGAGTAATCCGATTTTGTTGCAAGATTGACTGCCATTGGGAGTCCCATATTACCGAGGCCCAAGAAAGCGACCGTGTCGTAGCTTGGAGAAGAAGAGGAAAACTGGCGCCCCCCGCCCCCAAAGACCAGTCTTCGCATAAGTCTGCTGCTGGCGAAAAAAACATTCGTCGGAAAGATACGATTCATCTTCTTGTTGGATGGGATCCGCGGGTGACGAGGATCAATCTACTGCTTCTTGTTAGTCGTCGTCACAACTGTTATACTAGGTTGCTTAATAATTTGTTGAATGAAGGCTTTTCGCTTCAACGAGAAACAATGAGACAAAAATTCATCTCTGTGCGATGTCATCTCTGGTGATGTGATGAAATGGATGTCAGATTTTGTGCCATCATAATAAAATAATTGTTCCAAAGCGTAGTATGCTGATAAAAGCGTTCTCATCGTGACGCATTATTCGTGATTGTTCGTGACTTATTTCTTCTCGTTGTTCACAGACTGGAGTACGTTTCTCTGCAATCTTATTTGCATCGTCTTCGACAACATTATTTTATTTTACTTCTTACGGTCAACCTTCGCAATACTTACGAGTTGAAACAACTGCAGGGTATGTAGAGAAAAGGGAATTTGTTTGGTCGTTCACAATCAATGGCTGGCTGGATGGTGGCGTCACTATCCAAATTTCCTACTGATCAGTAATGAGAAAACAGCGAGAAATATTGGTATTGTGTCGAACCTACAACGGCGTGTTATCTCACATTGTTTTGATCTTTCTTACTCTATTCGAATAGACACTTTTGGTATGTGAAGTAATTTGCAGCAGCTTTTGTGTTCAGCTTGATAAAGCAAGAACACAACTAATCCAACACAAACTTGGCGGTTGTGGACGGCTGTGTGTACATACATAACAACGTCGAACGACACAATGGCTGATCTTGTTGGAAAGATTGAGAATAGGTACCCTGGGTTTTGGGAGTGGAAAAGTGTATCACTCTAGCTCTCTGTTTGAAGGATGCATACAATGTAAAACTCACCCGTCGTTCGTATTTTTTCACCTTCTTTTATCTTTGCAACGAGCAGTGAAAAAAGAAATGAAAATTCATTCCGCATTCCTATTGGCGCTTGCTACTTTGCCTTGTGCGTTGGCCTTTGTTTCCCCATTCAGGAATGTTCAGAATTCTGCAACCACATCAACTCAGCACTTTGTGGCCACAGATCCTGTGAAGCCAGCTTTGTTTGTCGACGAAACTCGAGCATCCGTTAGCAAGTATTATGGGCAAGAATTGACCAAGAGTGACGATCTCAAAACCAACGCTTGTTGCACGGCTGGAGCACCGCCCGACTATATTCAAAAAGCAATCAATAATATTCATCCAGAAGTGGTGGCAAGATACTATGGATGCGGGTTGTGCTTGCCACAATATCCGTTGGAGGGGGCTAATATTCTGGATTTGGGTTCTGGATCTGGTCGTGATGTATATATCGCAAGTCAATTGGTCGGGAAAGCAGGAAAGGTAAGTGTGCTAATACTCTTTTAAATGATTGTAAAGACAGAAAGACAGCTGATATTGTATTGCCTTGTTTTTTTTTTACAGGTAATAGGTGTTGATATGACCGACGAGCAGTTGGAGGTAGCCAGAAAGCATCTGGACTACCATGCCGAGAAATTTGGATTCGCCAATGTCGAGTTCAAGAAGGGATACTTGGAGAATCTAGCAGATTTGAATCTCGAAAAAGAGTCTTTTGATGTTATCATCTCAAACTGTGTCATCAATCTTTGTGCCGACAAGGAAGCAGTCTTGAAGGAGTGTCTCAATTTGTTAAAGCCAGGTGGAGAGCTTTACTTTTCGGATGTCTACGCGAATCGAAGAGTTCCTAAATCGCTTCAAGAGGATGAAGTATTGTGGGGGGAATGTCTCAGTGGAGCTTTGTACTGGAATGATTTCGAGAACATGGCCCGAAAGGTTGGCTTTCCTGATCCGCGGCTGGTTGAAGATGCCCCGATTACCATCAAGAATGATGCAGTGGAAAGACTCATATCCGAGTCGGGCAACGGTGCCTTGGAATTCTATTCGGCGACATATCGACTATGGAAAATGGATTTGGAACCGCATTGTGAGGATTATGGACAAGCCGTGATATACAAGGGCACCATGGACCGATATCCTTCGGGGTGGTTGTTAGACAAGCATCATTACATGGAAACGGGCAAAGTCTTTCCAGTGTGCGGAAACACCTACAAAATGCTTCACGACTCCCGTTTGAAAGAACATTTCGACTTCATTGGTACGTGGGATCATCACTATGGAATCTTTGAAGGTTGTGGCTCTTCCATTCCTTTCAGTGACCCAAATTCCGAAGCTTCCGGAAAGGGTGCTGCCACAGGTGGGTGCTGCTAAACCAGTACCTGTAACTTTGTTATGTATAGAGCTGATCGTCTGGTCTTTAGATTCATACTCTACTTCGTCATAAGTTATATGATGCACGTAGTACGTGTAGCATCGTTTACGGTCAGATAGTAAGTTCACAGTTCAATTTACGACTTCGTAATACACTCGTAAGCTCGTCATATTGTATGATACGACGTACTGTCGTAATGCAGTCCGAGTATGACCTACCACAGTATGACTGGTCTGCAAGTTGCTAATAGAGATATCGTGCCAAAACAGTGCGGAAGTTAAGCTCAGTGGAGAAAATGCGACCACGGAGTCGTGAGTTTGTTTAACGATGATTAATTAACGCCTTTAACTAAAGCATCAATCACTGGCATTTCATTGATTGAAGAACGGATTTCATTGGAAAGAGAGGTTGCTTCCGGGAAATTTGAATAGAGAGCCTTCAACAACTTGATCCTGATTGTGGGACAAAGACAACCATCATCAGGTCATCAAATCTAATGCAGCGATTTTGTATCCTGCTTCACAAATAACCAATCGTTGAGACAGCTGTCTAGGGTCGAATAACTTCTCGTCCCGTTCAATAATACAACAAACCGATCCCAACTTCATCTTACCATCGGTGTTGTCATCCGTATCATGGGAGTTCCAAAGAAAACAGCATTACCGGGCTCTGGGCAAGAACGATACAGATTCAAAAATCAGCAGCGATGCACTCACAGATCTACTCACCGATCCAACCCTTTTTCTTCCGTGAATGTGAGGATTCTACAAACCGTTTCCCTCCTCGCCCTTTTTACGAGCATCACCACGCATGGGATGCCGAATGATGAAACAAATGATAACCAGACATCATCGTTATCGAGACAGCAAATAGTTCTGTCCTCCCGTGGTATGCAACAAGATGATTTTGCAGAACTCAATGCAATATTGAGTGATGTAGTGTTGGAGATGCCAGAAAATCCACCTCCCTTTTCCTCCGGCGGTATAACTATGGATCTCTACAATATTGTGTGTCGTGATATCAAACTTGGAAATGCCGTTCTCTCCAGTCGTCGGATTGACTCTCTATCCATGGAGGTGCAAGTGACGTTGTCGCAACTGGATTTTACATGTAACGCTCGCTACAACTACAAGGGAGCGCTTGGTGTCGGTGGACGAGGAGATGTTTCGGTTGCAACAAGAGGAAACCAAGCTGTTGCAATCGCTACTGTCAGCTCCACCAGTCCAACGATTCCTCCTACCAATGCTCTTATGAACAGTTGCGATCCAACGATCCAGATCGTGAATATTGACTTTTCCAACGGTGGAATCATTTCTTGGGTCCTCAACATAATTGAGCGAATGTTACGGACTACAATGGAACGACTCGCTCAAGAAACCATCTGTAGAGAACTGGAAGCAGTTCTGCAGGGACAGACGAAAGATTTTCTCACGTTCGCTAAGAGAATGCTGAATAAATACACCAACAAGAATTCTCTTGTAACCGATGAGAATCTGATTGCCCAAGAACGAGAAGTGGAGAAGTCCTCGAACCTTCAGTTGTTGAATTTACAGCAGCAAGAGACGGAATTCGGGCGGTGGATCAACGAATTGCTCATCCAGGGAGTCAAGCACTTCAATGCACCGATACCCACTCCCGACGGTGGGAATGAACTACAAGTCAACAAATTGCTCCGCAGTTTTGTTCTTGATGAAAATGGTGCGTTGCTCCTTGATCAAGCGGAAGGAGGACTTGCTGTATTTGAAGTGCATGATATTTTGACAGAGACATCCATTGTGGTGGATCGGGTCAAGCTGATTGGGCTAGATACATTGACCAGATTTGATCCTTTTTCTGTTATGAGTGGCGGGAAGTACACTTTGCAAACTACCCTTGGATGGAAGTACCTAGGTCTGGAGATTGATGCTACGTTTACCATCAGACCCTCGACTAGACCCGATTCCATAATAGTTGAAACCGGCAATAGTGCACAACCGGTCGTTGAAAAAGTGAGTGGATATGTGGCAGTACGCGACCTTGTGGCCAACACTTCGCTGCTTGCTGCGATTGATAAGTCCGCACTTGAGAACCTTCGATTGGGGTCCCTGCTTTCAACAGACCATGTGATGAACTGTCTCTTGTCGACAATTCACTCCCTCGAGTGGACATCGATGACAGTAGAGGCCGCAGATGTTTTGACTCCAAGCGTATCTGGATTGGTCTCACCTGGTATCGATCGAGTCTTAACCAGTGCTATTGATGCTGCTTTCATAATGTACAAGCCCAACATGTTAAATGGCGCCCCTTCATATTTCCAGCAAGAAATTCGGCCGATGTTGAATCAACGACTCCTGAATGGCGTAGTTCTCGATCGTGCACACAACGATTTTTGGTCGTGCCCACCACTATTGTCGCGGATGAGGGACGGAAGCATAGATTTTCGGGATTTGCTCTTGCCTCCAGAAGAAGCCCGGGTGCTAGGAGGTTCGGGTAGCGGACAATACGGAGATTTAATTTCTGGAGTTTTCATGCCGTATTTGCGTCGTCAAGTACTAGATCCCTCGAATTTGAATGCAAACGTAATACGCGCCCTGACCCAGCAACAATCTGGACGTGAAGGTGTCCTCGAGTTTAACGACATTTACGATTACAGGAGGCTCAACAACACAGTTTTCGAATTCCTCACTTTCAAAGTTTCGAAAGTTTCTGTCTCGAACTTAGACAGTGCGACAGATCCCATACAATTTTTCAACCCAACAAGTGAGAACACTCTTGCCAACCAACTATCATTTGGAGGTGGAACCATTCGTAATTCGGGAGGATCAAAAGCATTGAATGTGACAACTCGATTATTCCTTGAGATCGGAGGTCAGGAATCACCCCTTCGGATGAGAAACGAAGTTGACTTCAGCTTTGCCATCCCCTTCACTAGCCTATCAATTGGCCTTCTGGCCAACTTCAACGAAAGAAAGTTTCTAGACTTTCCTCTTGACGATATTACAAACCCATATTGTTGGCTTGCAGCTATCGAAAGGAATAATCCTGCATCTGACAAAGGTCTAGTACAAGGTGGTTTTGGGAGCGCTGGGGTGTTTGGTGGCGGCTTCAATGGACACAGTCCGCCAACAGCCAAAGAAACCCATAATCTTGCTCTGTCAGCTCTTTCATTTACACTTTCAACTTTTTTCATGGATTCAACCTGCATTCAAGCATCAAGTCCTGCATGTGATTCTGTATCTGGGGTGATTCGCCGGTTGCAGCAGGCCGGGATTGTTTCATCCTTCCGGGAGTCCATTGTGACTCTTGTGGAAGAATCGATGATGCTTATTTGGAATGACTTCAACTCACAGGAGCTTGTCACCATCGCCCCCCGATACTGCCCACATTCCGACGAATACGATCCCCGAAAGAGCTTCCCTGACCTAAAGCTTCCCTCCCTTTCAGGGTTGTCGACCAATTCTTCTGCAACTTTAATTGCCCTTGGGTTTGTGGTTGTGGAAGCTGCGATAGTGGTCGCCGCTAAAAACCAGTTATTTCTAGTTTCCCAAGACCCAGATCGAATCGGAACGCCATCCGCTTCAACATTAAATGCTTCTATCCCTGAAGGAGATGACATTCTTGATTGGGAAAATTTGTCGGAGAGGCGGGGTGCCTGGGTAGATGTAATGTTTGATGAGTTGCGAGGGTACATTTCAACCCCTGTTGATTCAAAGAGGGAGTTTCGAAGTAAGCGAGGCCCAGCCTTAAGTCCAAGGGCCAACGTTCTGCTCCGAAATTACGTTTTGGACAACACTGGTGAATTTGTTTTTGACTTTCACGGCCCCTCTGCATTTTCTCAAGCTTTTTCTGTTTTGCCAGCAAAAGTGAGGATCAATGGCTTGGATTCGATTACTGCAATTGATCCACTTACTGTGGTTGATTCGCATACCTTGAAGACTACAGCTTCGTTGGAAGAGCTGACAATCGTTCTTGACTTCGATGTTTTGGATTTGCCAGACGCAGCTGAGCATATCCATGTGATCTATGCTGCAAAAAAAGTTTCTTTGGATGTGGAAATTGCCGTAGCTCTGAATACGACAACTCTTGGGACGACCCAACTTGGTTCTGTATTCGATCTGGAACACATCGATAGTTGTTTGGTGAAGGGTATCCAAGCCCTTGAAGTCACCAAGCTGAATTTTTCTGCCACGGAATTTTATTCTCCAGTGATTAATGGATATTTCTCTGAACAGCGACGAGACGAAATTTCTCTTTTGATCGATACCCTTCATACCGAGTATCAGAACGAGATTAATGAGGCCATCCCTCTGTTGCTTGAATCCACAGTTCGAAGAGTGGTCAATGCTTTGATTCCTTCTATTCTCCAAGACACTAGCAGCAGGTGTCCGGTGCCTCCGGTGTTTGAAGATGATGGGCTGATAGATTTTCGAGAATTATTACTCTCGGAAACCTCCTCAGAGAGACTTGGCGGAAGTGGGAAGTCGACGTACGGAAACCTCTTCTTGCTCATTTACGATGTTCTGGACAAAGAGATCATGCAGAATGGAGCCAATAGTCGGCCACTACTCAGTGAGCTCATAGGGACCATGACTCAACAACAATCGAATATCTCAGGAACAATACGAGTTCCGGGAATGGCTGTCGATTCTCAGACGACGATGCAAGTTGCTGGCCTGAAAGCCGATCTTGGATTCCGAGTGTCAGATGTGCTGATTCAAAACTTGGATAGCATTGGGGATCCGCTTCAGATTCTCCGACCTGTATTCGGACAACCGACAATCTTGAACAACTCGTTGTCCTTTGGCGTCGATTCGAAACCGCTAATCTTTGCTGGAACAATTACACTGTCATTATCTGACGGTGCGGAGATGAATATTCGGAATGAAGTGAACGTCTCCCTGGCATTCGCAGATGTTTCGCTGCAAATTGCGTTTCTTGTCCAAATATTGGAAAACTCCATTTCAAACTTCCCATTTAAGGACTTTTCCGATTGGAGGTGCTGGCTCTCGACGATTCTGATCTCCTCGTCTGATGCCGAGGGTTTCACTGGGATGAGGATTGTTGAGCAGAATTACAGCCTTGGGAACTTTTCCATAGATATTTCGTGCAATTCATGCACCAGTCCATCCTTTGATGATTTACTGATGTCTCTCTACGCCCCCTCTGATTTATCATCTGCTTTCCAAGAACAAGCGAACAGCCTCATGGACGCTGGTTTTTTGAGGGGTACCCTCGAAACACTGATTTTTGACTCCAAGAAGAGGTGTCCACATCATCTCAACTTTGACTCGGATTACGTGTCACAAACTCAGGAATACTCGGCTCGTTTGTCGTCTCCAGCGCTCCAATTCAGTAGCTCTGAGGAAACAGGAAAATCGATGTATTTCAATATTGCCAATGGAATCATCGCCGCCTGTCTTTGCATCACTGGATTCTGTGGAAAATTAATCGTAGCGCGTCGAAACAAGAAGTGGATGGCATCGCTGTCGGAAGAGGGTAAGTTCTTTTTCCATCGCCAACAAGAGAAGGAAAACGAAAGGAGTAAATGGCTTGATGACAACACTACTTCTCTTGTTTTGAGTCCTGATATTTCAAGGACTGTAAGATTGGGTGTTCCATTGGCTCTGTTGGCAAACATAGGGTTGTTCATGGGAGGGCATCTGGGTGTGCTGTCGGTAGTAAATCTGGAGGCAATGTTAGCCGGTGAATCATTCACAATTCGTAGGTTCATGGAGTTTTCATTTCTCGAGTCCACGAGAACGACTTGTACGTTTCGCATGTTTTTGTGTTGATAAAGTCCCTTTCTTCCGCATCTCGTAGTCTCATTTGATTTGCACCGTGTCCATATTTCTTTCAAATCGATCAAAAAGACCACAACGGTGGAGCAGAAATGGTAATCTTGATATGGATTTTCACCGGACTATGGCCATACCTTAAGTTACTTTTGTCGCTGGGAGTGTGGGTGTCTCCAACTTCCTACATCGGAGTGAAAAGAAGAGGAACTGTGCTGCTCTGGATTGACGCCCTGGCGAAACTAAGTGTCATCGACATTTTCACAGTACTACTCGGTGTCGCGGTTTTTCTTATATTTATTGGAGGACCAGATGACTCCATCAACAGCAAGGGCGCTTACTATGCACTCAAAGCCGTTGTTGTTCCAAAAGCTGGGTGCTACTGCCTTTTGATCGCTCAGAGAATGTCACGCGTGAGCTCTCGATTTTTGCTGGAGTACCACGATATTGCCGTGTCAAGGGCGACAACCGAACGATTGGAAACAAAAGGTGAAATGAGTGTGTCGCAGATCCACCTTTCACCGTCTAGTATCCCTGAAGTCGATGAAGACATCCAGGGTACAGGAAGTAGTTCATTTGAAGCTTGCCTTGAGGGAGACGAATCCATCCTGGAGGGACAGCGGGACGAGCAAAGTTCCGAAGAAGATATCCACCAAGAGTCCTTCGCACAGTCTACAAAAACCGCTTCCTCTAATGATTCCTCGTTTGTAATCTTGAAAGATTATCGATGGGGCTATTGGGGCGCTGTTTTTGGCTTTATAGCCATCGTCTTGATTTTTGCCATCGGATGCATCTTTGCTCCGGCAATTGCATTCGATTTGTCCACTATCACCGGTCTTGCCATGGAGTCTGAAAAAACATTCCAGGAAGCAGTGTCCGAGTATGGAGTTTTTGTTGTCGTTAGCGGCATCCTCATTCGAGCCCAATTTGTTTTGAACAACAAGGTCGACTACATTGGATTAGGGTTGCTCTTGTCAGCAGTTGGAATATTTTTCTCTCTAATTTTCATGATTCATGTGTACCAGTTTGTAAAGCAAAAGCTGATCGAACGAAGAAAGGGTCGGAACAACCTACAAGGCACATCATACGGACATGATGGATGTGGTCTCCCTTTCTATTTTCGTTTGTACAAGTGGCGCCATATGGAAATCTTCTTTATCTCATTTGTGATTGGCATTTGGCAACTTGGATCAATATCATCGTACTCCATGTACATGTATTGCGATCTATTGACCAGGATCTACGACATTTTGACTTTCCTTGGAATTGCCGAGGCAAGCACCACGCAATGCTTCAAGGATCAAGCATCCAACGGTGGTAATCTGACGATCATCATTTTGTCGTTTTTAATTCTTTCGGCATCATTCGTTTTTGAAGCCCGAGCTCACTACAAGGAGAATATCAAGAATTGTTTGAAGGATATTGACGAGAGAGATCGACCTCGGTTGTCTTTGGCATGGAGTTGCGACAGGAGCAAGACCTCCCGCTTCTCCCGTCTGACCGAGTCTACGGGTATGTCCTTGAGCAATATGGAAAGCTTCAATGAACTCTCTACTCCACCTTCATCACCAGGCTTGTCAAGAGCAAGCAGTACCGATAGTGGTAGAAACAACGATATGCCTGGTTCTGATTTGACACAGGATAGTAGAAGCCAAGCATCACACTGTGATGAGGAAGAGGACGACATATCATCCCCTTGCGTTCAAAACGAAGATCCATGCAACTACCCCGTAGCAACGCCGTGTTCTGTTGCCAGTAGCAGTAGGCACAGCAATCGTAGCAGTGTCATTGATGCCTGCTGCGAGGCTGCTCCACCCTCGCATGTTTCCCATCCTTTGGTGGAATCCTTGGAGGGGAACGAACGTCCCCAAGACACCCCTCCTCTTATGCCAAGCTGGTCCATGGAGGAAGACCCTCCTGAAGTATCATCCTTCGATTCTACTCCAACTCCAACAGTATCATCGCCGTTGCGTCTATCCTACCTGCTCAATCATCTGCCCCTTGGTCCCCGTCGCAGTCTTCCACCTTCGACGACAGGAAACTTTAGACAGGAAGAGAACAACATGGCGTTGTCGCGACCTCGTCGAGTCCGATCGACCGAGGATATTCTGCATTACATGGAAGAAAACCCCGACATATTCACTTAGAATACGAAAAATGCCAGATAGACTCTGTGCCATAGAATTCAATTTGATTAGATATTTTAGGAAACAACGTCTGAGAGGAAAAATAAAGATAAAGATACAAAATATACTGCAACTGGACATGCTGAGTGAAAAAATGCGTAGCACCGACTAATATCCTACTACCGTAGTAACAAAGGCCGCTAAAAGCACCAACGCCGGGAAAGCAGCAATACACACATTGATAGGATGGGGTGTGGCGATGTCATCGATCTGCAGCAATACAATAGAGTGGATTTTACATTATGATCATGTGTACAAGAAACCTTCATACCAAGCACAAGTAGCATTTCAATGAAATAGGTCTAGTATTGTCCCCCTTTTTTGTATTGATGTCCTTCTTACCACAGAAATTTCAATTCCCGCCATAACATTATCAGGAATCGTGCAAAGGTATTTTGCCTCCTCTCATTTAGCTACCTTCTCGATCTGCATGAGAGAGGAGGAGGAGGCAACTGGAGGCCATGTCAACAATTGAAGACAGCACTACTAGTAGTTTGTTCCACTGCAGGGACAATTTCTTCCCTTGGAACTGATAGAGTGGTCTTATGGATTCATAATATTTCGTTCCAAAGGCTCTGACAAACTTGGTGCTGAATAGGAAGCCCCAATGCAACAGTTATGATAGCTTGGCAAACATGAAAATACTTACAAAATCTACCGACTGCATTGCTACTACCGGTGCGTAGCGAGTTACGTCTTATTCATGGTATCATGGTATCGTACTCAGAGTTAGTACCGGTAGGAAGATACGGCTGCAGGTGCTATTGGTATTTTGAGTCGAAATGAACACATATATTAATATACATACGTCGTACTTATAGTTATTATTAGAGTACCTTCGTACTCTGTGACGCATTGCACGCCGCGTCGGATCGATTATTCATTGTCAAGAGACTCTTCGAAAAGGAGAGAGGTACGGATCGTCTTCGTCAATCGATAGAGTCTCTACTCTTTGTTACTGCTTGAGCTACTCTATCGAACAGATTGGTTTCCCTGTATTCCTGCTCATCTGTTTCACAATCTATTACGAAGTACTACGTAGTATAAGCTTTTGAGAAGATGTCCTCCGAAGTGGATGCAACGATGTCCATGGAAGTCGAACAACTCGTCGTTGATGACAAGATGAAAGAGGACGACCCAGCGACCCCTGTCTCGGCCCAAGATGATGACGGCCAAGGTGACGTCGAGATGAAGTCTGTTGGTGAAGACATCGTCGATCGTAACGAAACTGCACCTGAAGACGTCAACGATACTGTCGATACCTCTTCTACGGTTTCGGACGATTCTTCGGATCCCGTCTTGGAGGATGATGATGACGACGACGAAGAAGAAGAAAACAGCACCGACAAACCCAAAGAAGATCCGGAAATCCTCTTGATCAAGGCCTCTGCTTGCAAAGAAGAAGGTAACAAGTTCTTCACGGAAGAGAAGGACTTTGAAAAGGCCTCTCGTGCGTATCGCAAGGGTGTCAATGCCATCAAGAATCTCAACAAGGCCAACACTGGCGATGAACAAGTCAAGACTTTGCTTTTGACTCTTCAAACCAACCTTTCCATGATGCAATTCAAACTGGAAAAGTACTCGCAGTCTCAAGCTGTGGCCAGCAAAGCTTTGGAAATAGACCCTCATCATGTCAAAGCCTTGTATCGAAGAGCTGCCGCTCGACGCAAACTCGGAGATCCCGACGGAGCCCTGGCCGATCTCAAATTGGCCTTGTCCAAGGAACCAAACAATGCCGCCTGTCGAAAAGATTTTGCGTTGTTGAAAAAGGAGATCGATGCGGCGAAAAAGAAACAAAAAACATCCATGCAAAAGGCTTTCTCCAAGGGTGGTCTGTACGACGACAAAGAAGAGGAAAAAAAGAAACAAGACGAGTTGGCCAAGCAGAAGAAGAAGGAAGAAGAAGAAGCTCTCAAGAAGCGAAAACAAGAGTGGGAGGACGAATGTGTCAAACGTATGGCCAAGGGCGAAGAAGCTATTACCTTTGATGATTGGGAGAAGGACAGAAAGGAGAAATTGGAAAAGGAGCGCAAGGACGCCGAGCGCAAACGCAAGGAAGAAGAAAAGAGACTCAAAGAAGAACGTCGAAAGGCTCGGGAGGCTGCTAAGAGAGACAATGATGATGACGATGACGAATTAGAATCCTTTACAGAAAAGGAACTTGCCGAAATGAGAGGATACAAAAAGACAAAAGACGGAAGAATCACCTCCTACTTTACCCGAGAACAGTCGCATCAAATCGATATTGCCCCAAAACCAATCTGCACTACGCCACAACCCATCACTCCCTCCTCCAGTGCTGGAGAGACAAACGGTGAAAGCGAAACTGGTGGCAGAGGAAAGTCGTCAGTATGGAATCATGCTGGAACTTGGTACGTCATGACCAGCGATAATAGTCTTTCCGAATTTGATAGATGTTTGCAACTTCTCACCACCGCTACTTTCTTCTCTTGACCACAGGGAAGAAAAGGACACTACCGAATGGTGCCGAGATCAGCTGAAAAAGCGTCTGAAGGAGACCAAAGTGGAAGCTGCTGGAGGACATATGGGCCTTGTTACCGAGGTGAAGGATATGACGGGCGATGCTTCGGTTGCCATCGTGAGTGGCAAGAAACGTTACATCTTCGACTTTCACTGCAAACTCAAGTTCAAACTCAAGGAGGCAGATACAGATGATGTCCTGGCGAGTGGCACTCTTCGTCTTCCGGATATCTGCAGCACACATCATGAGGAGCTTGAGGTTGAGTTTGAGGGATGGAAGAAAAAGCCGTCCAGCGACAACGAAGCCATGGCAAATGACACCCGACAGATGCTCGAATCGGAAGTACGGGAAAGTGTCAAGCTGTGGGTGGCAGACTTCAACAGTCACTATTAAAAAAGATATTTTACTTTTTTTAGAAGCTTTCGTACTAAAACAGCACATAGATCGTTGGAAATTTACTACTACCTGGGCCTTGGTCCACTGGATTGACTTGTAACAGTAGCCAACTATTGCTCCTTTTTCAGCTCGGGGGGATCGTTCAGTTCTTCCTGCTCCTCGTCCTTTTGGGGAGGAACAACGTCTACCGAGAAGTCGACAGCCAAGTCGGCTTCGGCAGTAGGTTCAGGAGGCTCCATGAACCGACTGATATCACTCGTAATGTTCTTTTGGAGAAAAAGGTGATCCAAAGCGCTGTATCCCATTACAGCATTTGCGGCAAGCCACCCACCTACGATTGAAGCACTGAAGGATTCTCCTACAGTAAGATCGGAACCACCAGTAAAGAGACCAGGATAAGGAGATTCTGGTCGGACACCTTTGGCAGCATACCGTTCAGGATTATGGCTCAAACCGCGATAGAGTGGCCCAACCATTGTGTGATGCATGATCTTTCCAGCAAGTTGAGGATAAGTATCAAGCAAGTCTTTCTGCACCCGTTCCATCAGCCATTTGTAATCAGAATGTGTGGGTCCCTTTCCTTTCTGGACAGCATACAGTTTTGGTTTTGTCTCAAACGGCGTTACAAAATCGTCGTCTGCCTCGATTGTCACAACGCAAGTTGTGATTTTGCCGTGTCGAGACTCGAAAGAAGGATCCTTTGCCGATGGAAAAGATATTTGCATCCATGAAGATCCTGCTTCATATTTCACCTTCTGTGACTTTCTTGATTCAAATGTTACATCACCATCTGGTTGATCTTGATTGATCGTTTCTACTTGCACTTCATTCTCTGGCGTCCTGAAGGCCCCGCCTCCAATCTCCCCCAAACGAACATCACCAGTAATAGGATCGATCGAATCTTTCGCCAGGGCCGCCGCAGGAAGCCGATAAAAGTCGGCCCCTGTAACATTGAGATCGCTTGCCGATCCCTTTAGTTGGTAAAGAATTTTAATGAGAGGTCGTCTTTGTGTCAGCGCTGGCATACCTCTAGGTAATTTGTATTTGTCTCGAATGTCGGCAGGAAGTAGGTGAATAAACGTGGTGATCATGCCAAGGAATGACACCACAGCAGGTTCGTAGCCTTTTGATTTCCATTGAGTCATGTTAAACTTGATTTGACGCTTGTCGGATAATTCTATTCCAATGCACCTGGGAGCTGGGGGGTCGGCCTTCGTAGTTGAAGTCGAATCTGACGATTCCGAGACGCTTGACGAGGTCTCAGTAGCTTTCTCATCAAAAAGTAATCTACCGTAGGGTACTTGAGTAAATACACGTCCACCATTTTCTTCAATAACGCTCGCAAATGCATGGCAAATCGCTCTTGGGCCACCAATGGGATAATGCATTCCCTCTCCACTCAGTGCCGAACAAACGTTGGTGACATGAGCGGCCATACTCGTTTCGCTCGGTCGAATATTCTCTCCCTTCATCCCAATAGCAGCAAAGAGAGACCGCAAATGTGCATTCAAGGGAAAGGCCTTATCCAGAAACATGGAGGCATACCGGATGGTTGCCTCTTGGTAGGAGCTTGCACTGCGAATGTTGTTTACATTGTCGTCCAACAGTTTGGAAATGTAAAACTGATTGGAACTAGCGTTCAAAGCCTCACAAATTCCGGTATAAACAGCACTGGCAGAATTTCCGAAATCACCAGGCGTAACCCCAGGCCATCCATCACCAAGATACAACGCAGCGTCTTCGACTAGGGTTTGAACGCCCCCACCTCGCAAGACAAACGGCACGCCATCCTTTCCACCTTCGCTCCCCATGCCTGGAACGGAGAGAATCTCAAAGGCGTATCCATCTGCCGCCGACCCGATCTTCGCGAAACGAATTCCACCCTGGTAGTCTGTAGAGGAGCAAAGAGCGGGGGCCAGCAAGGTTTGTTGTCGAGTGCACTTGGAAACATTGGAGGACTCGACATCGAAGGGAACACCTCCAGAGGCTTCTGGAACACCGGAACCTTCCAACGTGTAGCAACCACTTGCATCATCTTTGGAAGACAACACCAAGATTTTTCGGCCCGCTCGCGCCAACAAAGCACCGGTATACAGGGTGGAAGGTCCCGAGCCGAGCAAAATGGTGTCGTACAGAGTCATGTCAATATTTTCGTCGGCTCCCAACTTGGATCCGACTGGTTTTTTCAACATTTCAATCTTCTGTTGTCGTTCCTTTTCCTCGTCTACGACTTCATTATCTTCCACTTCAACGGCATAGTACGGTGCCGTTGTTGGAATATGTTTCTTCATGGGTTTGATGGGCTTTCGCTTTCTGTTTTCCAGCAACGCTTGTCCTCCCGCCACCAGCACGACCAAGGCCCACGGCTGCAAACCCACCAGAAAGAAGAGCGCCGCCAGTACCATTACTTCCCACCTTAAATTTCCTCGTTGCATCATGAACAGAATGACGACAGCGGTACTCTTGGGGATGGGTGGTTTGCCTTGACGAAATGGACTAAAGTATCCCGAAGCATATTTTCGCTGCACGTTTCGTGCAAAAGTCTCTAGTTCGGGATATTGTTTGAGCAGTGGTCGCAGTCGACCGTATCGCTCATCCATGATCCGTTCGAAGCGTGCCGCTCGGGCATGGACTTTCCAACCTCCGTTTTTTGACTGAAAAAAGTCCGACGTTTCTTTCAACACCTCATCCAGTTCATTGATCCAATGTTCCGAATGAAAGATTGGTGCTTTGGGTGGTTCCGGGAAAGGAGGGAGGTCCAGGGAGTCTACATTTCGAGTGTTTCCATCAGGATCTACTTCTGCTTCTTTGGATGTTTCTTCCTCTTGTTGTAGTTGTTGTTTCTTGATAGCTTCATTGTATTCCTTGACAAGGTCGTCATACTCCATCAGTTGTTCCGAGTACGCTTCCAAAGATTCGATGGCTCTTGCCTTGATTTCGGGACCAAGAGAAACCGAAATGATATCGGGAGAAAGCTGTCCCACCACACTGGCTCGTGCCGCATGCTTGGGTTTGTCTCCATGATACAACTGGGCATCCGCTCGACGGGACGACGCTTGTCCCCTTCGAACCTTGTCGGGTTTTCCCATACGCATGATGACAAAGAAAAAGTGTAGATCCTGACAATGCCACGGAACAAGATAGAAAAGTAGTCACCAACGTTGTTGTGCTGTAGTTGCCGTAGAGGCAAGAATGAAAACTAGAATAAAAAAGGATAATCTGTCATCTCCAGCAGACAAGTTGATGAAAGAAAACAGTAATGATTGAAGGATGTTGGACTCACAGTCAGTTGGATAATGATGATGATTCGTAAAACAAACGATGAGACATGCATCCATCGTTGGAAGCTCCACGTGTTCGCGTGACGTCAGGAGGCCAGACGCAAATTTCCAACCAGCTGGGATAAACATTGCCATAGCTTGTATCATACATACAACTACTACTACTATATGGTACTACGTAGTATAATAACATCAAGTTGTATGATACGGTAATTCGTAACGCACTCCGTAGTACGTATGGAAACGCCGGTTGTGTGGTGAGAATAGTACCGGTAGTTTCTTTAGCCGCGTCACTTTATTTACTCATCATCATTGTTTTGAAAGCGGTGTGTTGAGGAATGCCTAACGCTTCCTCCGCCACCAGTGATGAAGAGCCTGTTGTGTCACCGGGAACCTCAAATCTAATTGGTCTCTTACACTATTTTTGAAAAAGCTATGATATGGTCTATCTGCGTATCTGAACGACAGTGGAAGTTCTTCGGACAACAATACGTATTTATAGCTATTTTTCTTGAACTTACAGGATATACATATATAATTTCATATACGCTGGCGTCTCTATATCATCAGCTTCTTTCTTGTTTCTACACGGAGTACTCATTTCCTCCGTGTCCATCGTCATGGCTCTTCCACCACATATAAAATTCTTCGTACGTCAATCGATCGTCAAAGTTCTTATCCAAAGTCATGTAGGTGGATGCAATTTCATTGGTCGTCATGTTGATGCCTGAATCTCGAACAAACGCCGACAATTCCTTCACATCCATGGCTCCGTTGCCGTCAGCATCGTACTGATCCCACTTTTTCTTCAGATCTTCTTCTGACTTGATCGAGAATCTAAGTAGTCTCAAATTTTTGGCGGCTGCCATTCCAGCAACAATCGCCGTGAAACCAACAAACATCATAAATCCACCGACGACCCAGTCCAGCATGTTGAAATTGGTAACTTGAAGGCTTCCCACAAAAAAGAAAAACACTCCTCGTCCCCATGTGTACTCCAAGAATCTGCAGTAATATCGAATGCTGGCATGGGCGTTTCCAGATTTACAGCAGTATATACTTGGCATTTCCAACAGTGTGACTGTATAACACCGAAGGATGATTCACGGGTCGTTAGCGTGGCAATGGACACATGTGTGACAACATGAACCTCCCGCTCCAAATTAGCCGGCGCGTCCCCTCCTACTCCTACTCACTCATTATCCCAAATAAACACCCATAAATGGCAACAAGCGATCCAGTAAAATTGAAGGACATGAAACGATCTACAATTCCCAGTCCGTTCGACACAATCATTGCAATTCCTCCAATAAAGCCCAAGATACGAAAGGTCAAAGGACCGTCTTGAGTCGCCTTTTTGATTTTGGAGCTTGCCTCATTGATGACGCTCACTCCAGCGGCTGCAGCCACTTGGGCTTGTGACGATGAAATTAATGGTGCCGATTCGGTTTGCGATGGCGGCGACGACGACATTTTGTTGGATATGGTGGCAATCGTGTATGGCGTCATGCAAGGAAAGGGTTGCTAGGAAAGGGATGCTCTGCTGTGCAGCATCTTTTATACTACGTATGATGTTGGTGGCGAAGGCATCGTATCTTCGATCCGTTCGATCACTTTCAGACGTGACCTCACGCCCGTGATTGATGTTCATTGGGGACTGAGGAGGATCTTGGTCTGCCTGTCGGTCAGAGATGTTCTCACACGTACGTTTGTCGACGAAAAGTCGTCGGTGTTGTCGAAAAAGATTCCCTTTTTGAACAAACGACACATCACTGCAATCGTCTGGAATTCAGGTGCACCAAGGGTAGCAGTACAGTCTGTGCTACCAGGTAGAACGAGTAGGGAGACATCCCGTCTTGGTGGATTATTTGAAGGGTACGTGGTCTCCTCGTGACTGATGGTGCGTACTCGGACTGAAAGTTTCGATACACCGCGTAGTACCTTGCTTCAATGGATCCGTTCTTTGTGGAATCAACAATCGCATATCATAACTATCTTGTGTCGAACATTCTCCAACCTATTCTTCTTCTATTGACAGTAGCTGTATTTGTTGCTTTTCCAGTTATCGAACAAAAGGAAGATCTTTATCATGTTTGCAAAGAGAGCTTTGGTAACTCTGGCCTTGGCAGCATCGGTGTCAGTTTCGGCGAGTGCCTTCAACACTCAAGCCTTTGTTAAGAATGCTCTTGTGGCCACCAAGCCGCAAGCTGCTTTCCGCAAGCCAAGCCTTGCCAAGTGAGTATGGTAGTGATCTCAACTTTGGGGTACAAAAACAAGTTTCTGTCCTGTCGAAACTAACATCTTGTCGTTTTCGACTGTTGTTTAAGGCGTGACGGAAAAAAGAAGAATGCGCTTGTCAGGTTCGCAGCCGATGCTGGAGATGCCAAAGCAAGCAAGGGTAGCTCTGATGATTCCAGTTTGGCTGCTACTTTGCAAGTGGGACTCTACTTTGCCCTATGGTACTTGTTCAACATCGCATACAATATCTACAACAAACAAGCCCTCAATGTGTTGGACTACCCATGGACCATTGCTACCATTCAGATGGCGGCGGGAATCTTCTACTTTCTTCCATTGTGGCTCACCGGCCTCCGCAAAGCTCCAAAGTTGAGCATGGGAGATATTAAGACTCTCATCCCCATTGCTCTCTGCCACACCGGTGTCCACGTAGGAGCTGTCATCGCCCTTGGAGCCGGAGCAGTATCTTTTGCCCACATTGTCAAAGCCTCGGAGCCAGTCGTAACGTGCGCTCTCAACTACGCCTTTCTTGGTCAAATTCTCCCGACTTCAGTATACCTAACCCTTCTTCCTATCATCGGTGGTGTGGCCATTGCTTCGATGAAAGAACTATCCTTTACCTTTCTCGCCTTGGCATCTGCCATGCTATCCAACGTCTCTTCTTCAGCTCGAGGTGTCTTGTCCAAGAAGACCATGTCTGGGAAAAAAATTGGAGAAAACTTGGACGCGCAAAACTTGTACGCCGTTTTGACCGCTATGTCCACTTTGATTTTGATTCCTCTCATGCTTGGTATCGAAGGACTCGGAATGTTCAAGGCCTTCAAGGATGTTGTTGCTTCTGGTGACTTCACTAACAAGAGCCTCTCCCTTCTTTTGGCTTTGGGCGGCTTGACTTACTACGCTTACAATGAAGTCGCTTTCTTAGCCCTTGGCAAGGTCAATCCTGTCACGCATGCCGTTGGAAACACCATCAAGCGAGTCGTCATCATTGTTGCTTCGGTGATTGCGTTCAAGACACCAATGAGCACAGGATCCATCGTTGGATCCTCTGTTGCCATCGCGGGAACTCTTCTATATTCCCTGGCAATGAACGCCAGCAAGAAGCCTGAGAAGAAGAAGTAAGCTACAGTAGTATATAATATATCATTATAATCATTTCCACCATAACTACTGCAGTCGTCGAACCTTATGCTCTCAACTTAATCCACAACCATCTGCTGCATATTCTTTTTCGGCAGCGCTGCTAACAGAAGATGATGCGCAATAATTTTGTTTTCTTACGGTTATTATTTGTTTCCAGTTGCGGGAATGCGAAATGAGTGCCTGATCTGAAAAATTGTGTGTGCCGAGATTTTATTTATGCAACAAAGTCGACGTTGTACTCTCCCTCATAAGCCATCTCGCTTTCGTCGAACCCAACAGTGGGGAATGTGCATGCGAATTCCATGACTTCCTTTCGAAGTTGAACAAGATCTGGGTGCACTGAGGGTCCCACAGCACACATTTCTCGGAATCCCTTCAACTTGCTCCCTTGATCGGTGTTTTTCAATTCCACGGCAATCGCGACGGCACGGTCAAAGTAATCTGCCACCTTTGCAAAGTCATCTTCTGTCAATCCCCGAGAAGTCAAAGCTGGAGTTCCCATACGAATACCACCGGGATTGAGTGCCGACGTGTCACCAGGGATGGTGTTCTTGTTGGTAGCGATACATGCCATTTCCAGAACCCTTTCGACTCGGGCTCCATCAATACCTCGAGAAGTCTTCAAATCGACCAAAACAAGATGATTATCGGTTCCACCGCTCACCAAACTGTATCCTTTTTTATTCAATTCATCTGCCAAACGGGAGCAGTTCTTCAAAACTTGCTTTTGGTATTCTACGAATTCGGGAGTATTGGCTTGTTTCAAACAAGTTGCGAGGGCACCAATGGTGTGGTTGTGAGGACCACCTTGCAATCCTGGGAAGACGGCAAAGTTGATCTTGTCTTCCAATTCGTACATGATGGGCTTTCCTTTTTTGTCGGTTCCCTTTTGTCCCTTACGGAAGAAAATCATTGCGCCACGAGGGCCGCGTAGAGATTTGTGTGTTGTCGTGGTCACTACATCTGAATAAGGGAAGCATGAAGGGATGACTCCTGCCGAAACGAGTCCCGAAATATGTGCCATATCCGACATGACGTAGGCCCCGACACTATCTGCAATCTTGCGAATGCGTTCGTAATCAATCAATCGAGCATAAGCTGACGCACCTGCTACGATCAATTTGGGACGGAATAGTTCTGCACTCTTCTCCATTTGATCATAATCAATGGTTCCAGTGGAAGGATCAAGCTGATAAGGCATCGATTCAAAGTAACGGGACACCATGCTAATCTTTTTGTTGGGTGTTTGGAAGCCATGCGACAAATGTCCTCCATGCGGGAGATCAAGCGAAAGGATTCGATCATGCGTATCCAGGAGAGCCGTGTAGACCTGTCGTCAAGCAAAGAGGTGAGATGACTCATATATAACCAACTACTAGAGGGACAAACAAGGCCACGATGATACCAGTATTTATTGCTCACCTGAAAGTTTGCTGGAGATCCGGACAAGGATTGCACATTCACACCCCACTCTTCCGGATCCAACCCAAATGCTTCAAGGGCGCGTTTCTGACAGAGCAATTCCACCTGATCGATATTTTCGTTACCCCATAGTACCTAGAAATTTGTTCCACAAAAGACTTGGTGTCAGATATGTGTGTGTACTCCTCACAGGACACGGCTGGAGTCAAATGACAAGAACAATTACCTCGCGCCAGGGTATCCCTCGCTATATTTGTTGGACAAGACAGATCCAAGTGCCTCCAACACAGCATTGCTTGTGAAGTTTTCTGATGCAATGA
>JAGRRH010000048.1:0-10000 GCA_019154785.2 Nitzschia inconspicua
AGAACCAGCGTTCCAAGTACGCGTCTCCCAACATCATCAATATCAACAGCACAGCCGCAACCACCAGGGGGATCATCGGCATCTTCCAAACAATACGGCAGTCGATCCAGAAGAGGGGAAGACCCAGAAGAACAACAGCAAGGTTCCGCTCATCGGAGTAATCGATCTGCTGGACGGCCCTCTTCCTCTCGCGGTGGAGGAACCAGTAGTCGATCCGCCTCTCGATACAGTCCTCAGCCAACCGGAGGATCTTCTAGTTATTACCCTTCGTCCTCCGTTTCGAGGCAACCTCAGCAGACCGTGGGAGCAACCATTGCTCCCCCATCCTCCATGACCCCAGCCAGCAGCAGCCAACAACACTTTACTCCGCCCCAAGGTCACTTTGGAGGACACCACCATCATCATCACCACCACTCTGGTAGTCATCGCAATCACGGTACACCCTCCACACCGGAAACCAACATGCAGCCCACATTCCCACCACCGGCTGTAACATCCGAATCTCCACCGCCTTCGGAGCAGTCACAACGCCGGCCGGCCTATCTGCTTCATCGCGACTTGGTGATCGGAAAGGGATCCTATGGACAGGTATGTATTGCTTCTCGTGGAGAAGCCGAAGGACACACCACGTCGGGACGCTCTGGCAAACGGAAGAAGTTTGCCTGCAAGTGCGTCATGCTACGGAACGATCCCAAGTACATTTCCAAACTCCAGGAGGAGGTCAATGTCTTGCGTGAACTACGAGGTCACGACAATGTCATTCGACTCTACGATGTCTTTTGTGTGGACAATGAGCTTTTCATAATAACAGAGCTAGGAAGAGGAGGTGACCTCTTTCACTTGCTCACCACTCACCCCAAGCATGGAGTCACGGAAGCGTATGCAGGTAAGACACAAACACCAAGCAGGCATGCATGCATGGAAATATTCCATGCCGGAATATCCATGGCAGTATTGCGTATTTAATTTACCTTTATCAGTAATCACTTACTCACCCGCACACGCCTCCTTTTTTTTTAACCCTCTCACACAGCCAAAACTGTATCGGAGATGCTTTCCGCAGTGGCCTTTTTGCATTCAAAAGCATCTGTCATCGTGACTTGAAGCTCGAAAATTGGGTGTTGGAGTCCGGAAAGGATGTCTGGAGTCCACTCAAGTTGATTGATTTCGGTCTTTCCACTCACTTTCGTTCGGGAGAACGCCTCACCCGAGTCGTTGGTTCCTCCTACTATGTGGCACCAGAGGTCTTGAAAAAGTCCTACACGGAAGCATGTGACTTGTGGAGTTTGGGGGTCATCGTCTACATGCTTCTAAGTGGCGCTCCCCCATTCTACGGCAAGAATGACGAGGCAATCAAAGCGTCCATCGTTCAAGGAGAGTACACATTTCCACACGAACTCTTCCGGGACGTGTCCGATGAAGCCATGGCCTTTGTGTCAACCTTGCTCTCCTACAACATTGAATATCGATACACCGCGGCACAGGCTCTGACTCATCCTTGGCTATCGTCCAATTGTGATCCTGATGCCTTGCAACGAGCCAAGGATGGTGCTCGAGGGATAGGAATCATGATGGATGCGAACCGTCCAGAACCCATGCAGTTGTAACAGGCCTAGATATATATATACATATATAATATGATGTATGGCTAGGGCAAAAAGAAAAACAACTACATAATCTCTAAACGAATAATATTATTATGCTCTCGTGTATCATAAAATATCATTGTTATTATTCTTCTTCTTTTGTTATTTGCTTATCCAACCTGCGCAACAATTTCAACTATCGTCATACGTATCATCAGTGAATAACACTTATTACAGTTAGTACTTTCGTCCAACACGACATGGAAACTGGAGCTTCCTTTTTGTTGTGTGAGTTTGCGAAACGCAGGAATGTTCTGCAACTTTTACATGGAGTGAGTGTGTTGGGTTCACTAAAAAAATACAGAGTACTTTGAAGTGGTGTGTGGTGTGATTGTTGGGTTCACTAAAAAATACGAAAAAGTACTTTGAAGTGGTGTGCGGTGTGATTGTTGGGTTTTCACTAACTGTAAATAAGAAGTACTTTGAAGTAGTACAACGTAAAAAAAGAGATGACAATCATTCTTTCAATGTCGAAGATTCTTTGGATTTTGTTGGTGACAACAACTCTCTTTTTTTCTCCGTTCCTCTGAACAATACCAACGTGAATACGTCGTCATTGACAGCCCTGCAATCAATGTACGTCGTATTGAAGGAATCGAATGGATTATTGTTTGACACTACTAGAAGTACTATCAAATTATAGTGCATTGTTTCAAGTCACCAGTCAACCCTCGATTCGAAGTGTCTGTGCGCAGAAACGTTCGAGACGCTCTTGTACGCCAGACTCCCGCGCTGGCTCTGGAACAAACTCCCTCCATGGCTCGCAAATGACCGTCCCACGAGGCGGGTGAATCGCCATGTCCTCTTGCATAATCTCCACGTCTCGTGATTTGATGTATCGATCCACACGGGGACGTAGCCTTCGTTTTTGGGTCAGGCTCAACAGGTACCTCAAATCACGGAGGACTTCCCCGTAGCTGCTTTTGCACATTTCATCGAAATCATACACCGTCGTTCCTGAATGGTTTATCAACGTAGCTTGACCCAACAATTCCTTTATCCGTGACAAGAGATTCTTGGACTGATCTCTTGGTATAACACATACCAGTCGTCCTCGCGGAGCAACCACTTGTTGCAGAAACTCTATTTCTTGAAGGTATCCCAAGTCCACCACTAAATCAATCGACTGATACAGCCGAGATTCATAGTCCTCGGCCAATCCATCCAGTATTACCAACTTGGGCGAGTTCATTTTGGTCAAGTTGTCGCTGTCGTACGCAAAGACACGCGAGGCACCGCCTAGCAATGCGAGTTTGACGACCGCTTCTGCTTGGACGGCCGATCCTCCCGAGATGAGAACCTGGCAATTCGAAAGAGGTACGTCCGAAAATCGATGCTCCCGGGACTTCAAATCGATCCCGTGATACAAGGCTCCAAATGCTGGTAGGTAGCTGGACATAATGGTGGCGACTTCTCCAGAATCCAAGTCTTGAAACTGGGACAGCGCAATGATCTCTTCTGCGGGCAAGGTGACTATTCGGGCCTTGGTGGCACACTTTTGAAAGCTCGTGACCAAGGTCCCTCTGCGAATGATTCCAGTGGGCGTGTTCATATGCTCCAACGGAGATTGCTGAGCATAGCTATGGCTGGCAGCAAAGTCTTCCACAATACCCACAAACACCGACTCGGCCAGTTTGGTATCCAAGTCAAACTGACGCCTCCACTGGCTGGATTTGGATTGTTGGCGCCTGCATGCATCCTTGTCCTCTTTAACCACTGTAGCTTCTACCTTGATACTCACTTTTTGCCTCTTGAGGTTCGTGGTAGTTGCTAACGACCGATCGGCGTCTGCAATTGGGACACTTCGAAAGCAACTAAGCAACAGAAAGGCATCCAGGAAGTCAAAAATGTTTGGATACGGAAGCCAGTAGGTACTTTCTTGCGGGTGTGTTTGGGATGCGGCACTTATCGTCAGCTCCCTCTTCTTGTTGTTCTTGATATCGAAAGCATTCTGATCGTCGTCAAGGGGATTCAACGGTGTCGGAATCACAGGATGATGGTAGTTTCCCGGCACGAGTTGTCGTGATTGGTAGTCTACGTGCCGAGTTGTTCCCATCTTTTCTCGTTGTTCTTGTTCTGGTAACAATGAGGGGCCGTCTTCTTCTGATCGTATTCTCGTTCGATGTTTTGATGTGATTTCTGGTTGATCAGTGGAGTTGTTGCTCGAAAAGAACCAACAGCACAAAGGTGACGCGGTGCAATTGATATGATTTTCAATCTCTATCTCTGTCGTTGCTCCTTTCTCCCTAATCGACGATGTTACTGGCGACGACTGCACCATCAGGCCACTTTGATCTTGGCTAATGCTCTGATTCTCCAGAGATGATTCAGTCAATGGTACTTGAAGCAGTTGCTCTTTGCTGTTGGTGCTTCCTTGGTTTCTCATATTCCACTAAACTTTCGGCTTTCCTCGGTGCTTCCGTTCACGGCTAGTGCGCGAAACCCTCACTACTACTCAGTCTCTTCTCCGCATTTATTTTTTATTTCATTCATAACATATGTAGTACTCTCTATATTGCTTGTATCGAACGAGATTTCCAAGTATTCTCTGTCTTGATTGACAAGGTTAGTTGAACAATCCGAGGGTGGGCGTTGAGGAGGGGGAGTTGATTTTGCTCCTGGCGTCAAGTTCTCCATAGTATCGGGATTGGTCTCCTCGACGAAAATGTGAGGAACGGAGAAGGCACGGCAGTCGCGCATGACGGCGGTTTCGACCGTTTGAGTGTACCAAGACTGAGACGACACACACGATGCAGTGAACGATGGAAGACTACTATCGTACGATTTATACGCTAATCATTGAGGTCTATTGAGACGTTGTGACTGTGACTACGAACCGAAATGCTGATCCAATGATAGTAGAATAACGGTTGTCGCACTCTCGCACTCACAGTCAAAGCTCACAGTCAAGGATGAGCAAAGTTGGAACGGTCAAACGAGTCAAACAATGTTGGCAGCACAAAGCACATTGACTTTGATTAGAGCTGTGATCGTATCTGGCCCGACTGCAATAAAAATGTTGCATTAATTGAGGCAGATCACAGTGAATTATGTCTATGTTCATGTATATATTATTATGAAGTATGAATCGACGACCATGAGCCGTCAGTTCTGTTTAGTCAAGGTTGACAGTTCCCAGAACATTCTCTGGAATATCGTCTGTCATATCATCATCACTGTCATCATCATAACAGAACCAGTCTCTAGATTGGCGAGATCTTTTTCTGTAAACGAGGAAAACCGAAACAAAGATGCAAGGTACCAAAATAAACCCAAGAATTACTACCAAACGAAGGTCAATCCCTGAAAGGGCACCGTCGTCGTAGTTGCAGGGGAACGAATACTGGCCGTAGTACCTTCCTTCCCAAACCCCTCCAATATCCTCGCAGGTAATGCCCATGCAGGCATAATTGTTTTCAAATGCTTGCTTGATTGATAGCGTATCCACAGTCTGGTTTGCCTGACCGAGACCCAAATTGGTAAAGATAGTTTCTGCATCCCTTCGGCTGCATTCGCTGACAATGGGAAGAACTGAGGCTGCAAAAGTAGCACTCTCGATTTCCTCAAAATCAGTTGTAAAGTTTCGGACATGAGCAGAATAAAGAGCACCTTGGATCAATGGGATTGTCATCAAATTAACAATTTGTTCTTTGATGGCACTAGCTCGTGAACATTCTCTTCTCAATAGTGCCAATTGACCGTCTTGATACAAGTTCATGATGCGAAAGTTAACAGAGGACGTTCCAGTTTCCGAATCGCCGCTTCCGGAGCAAGTTTTGAAGATTTCACACATATCGTCGGCCAAGTCATAAAGCAAAACTCCTTTTCCGTTTCCGTCGACTCCCTTGAGGCTACCGGTATAAAAAGCGACAGACTGGTCCCATGCTCGAACAGGAATGTCGTCACACCGTTCTCCACTCACGTGACCACATGGAAAATTACACTGCACTGTTGCATATTCCATCATGCGCACAACATACATCCAGAGATTGAGGATTTTGGGGGCGGTTAACATGATATTGTTTCGTTGTTCGGCATCAAAGGCAGAAAAATCTGCGTTGCCCTTTGAAAAAGCTGTCGCTGTTCCATCTAGAGCCGCCTCAATCCACGAATCAGCATAGTCTGCTATCCCATAATAGATCTCAAACTTTTCGAAATGCTTAGAGTGTCCGAAAGACATGTCAAGCTCGGTACTCATCCCTTGGAATGTTCGACCGTTGTACGTTTCACTGACCGGGTTGTAGTGGTATGCATATTCGTAAACGGGAGCTCCGTTCTGAAAGTCCAAGATTTTGATGGTACCTTGAGAGGCAAAACATCCCTGAATATCACGGGCATTTGTAGCAGCGAGACTTCCGACATGGCAGTACGCACTTTGATTCAAAGCTGTTTCATACTCGACCAGCAACACCACTTCTTCTGTGTTTGTTGACCAGAATGCGTCTTCGACCGATGTTCCCTTGATGACGAGTCCATCCATCGTAGCTCCAACGATTCTTGTTCCTTCTGGAATGACCATTCTAGGAGCAACAGGATGCTGCAGTCTAAGGCGGGCAATCGACTGAGAAAATCCTCCTGATTTGTACATTTCGATAGCTTGCTTCATACGATTGGCCTTCACCATGCTCTGGATAAATGCCTGGTCGTAATCAATCTTGGCATGATCGGCAATAGCTGTCAATGGCTTGTAACCTGCCAGATGTTCAAACAACCGGCGACGGTTGCTGTTGCGATTGCCTTTTGTCGCATCACCATGGCCGTTCCTCAATAATGGTGTGTGGTCTGCTTCCATTGCAATGGTTTTTTTTAGGGATTCCTCTTTCTTTCCCTCGAACGGTGAGAATGTGACAGACGTCGAACCAATTCACCTTGGTAGCATCCACCCGTGCTGCTGTGGAAGCCAAATGATAGTGACAATGTATACATACAAACAAACGACCTGATCAATAATCTTCAGCACTGGAGTCGCAACGTTGGGTGGGCAGGTAGGCACAAAATGATCGCCAAATGATTGATTTTGGTTTTCGCCCTCTGGATGTTGATTGGATTGGCGAGATGCTTGTCCTGAACTCTAACATAGAAGATAGGAACCTGTTACCCTTAATCCTAAATAAATGAGTGGGATTAACAATGTACGACTTAGTACTGTTCAGTCTATGTTGTATTCACGAGAATTTGGGTGTATATAATTATATTGCAATACAAAGCGATCGTGTCATAAACAAAGGATTTGCCGGGTGGTGTAGGATTGAACATGGAAGGGGAAAATTCGAAATGACCTGGATGGGAGAACCTTAACCCAACACGAGGGGGGGACTCTGTACTCTGTAGTCTGTAGTGATACCAAAAGAAAGAAACTTGGAGATGGATATACATCAACAATAACTGCTTGAACTGATGTTGATGTGATTTAGTAGAACAAGAACATCATTTTTTGAATAGTCTGTAACAGCCAAACTGAGATAGGGACAGGAGTTGTGATATCAATTTGTACAACATTGGAGGGCAAAATCGAAAATGACTTGGATGAGAAAACCTTAGATCACGACGGGTGGGAAAAATCTGTAGCAATGTAAAAAAAATTTGAGATGGACATACATCATTGGTAGCTGCTTGCTTGGACTGAGTTTGGTATGGCATAGTAGCACATCGTCTTCCAAATCTGCAACAAACAAACTGGGATTCCCAAATGGTCGTTAAAAGGACTTGGGATATTGATTTGTCCACCATGAGAGGGGAAAATCAAGGGCAATAGGATGAGAGGTAGCACATGGGCTTGAGGTTGTGGAGTGCTATGAAAATGTTCCGCTGGGGACCAATTCTTACCAAAAAGTTGGCCAGAGGAACACAAGACCTGCCACTTGATCATTTTTGGACCTCTTCACTTCTTCCTATATACATTGGCAAAACCCCTTCCAGCCTTGACAGGGCAACACACGTACTTAAGGACATGAGATTGCTGATCCCAATTGCTTTCTCAATCATCCCATCAACATTCTGTCAAATAAAAGTGACCACAAGACCTTCTGCTCCATCATTGTTGGATGATCTTGTTTGTCAATCCAACAGAATGATGAAGCAATGATTGGAAAAGCAATTGTCAGGCCAGTAATCACTCTCCAATTTAGGTGGGGTTGTTTTGCCTGATCGTGGCTAGCAGGTGATCGAGAGTGTGTCCACAAACGTCCACCAGCCGACTACAAGACCTGCTGCTCCATCATTAGCCATTGTTGATATCTCATGCAACCAGATTATCCATATCTGATCTTACTATGCTAGTACTATGCTAGTACTTTTTCTACCAGCTTTGCCATAGAATCACTTCCTTTTCCCATGGTGTGTGGGACTTGTTCTTTTTATTTAGAATGGAATATCTAGAGTTGATATGTTGTCTATATCTTTCCTTTCCATTCTTTTCCCCTTCTTTCTCCTCTTTCTTGAACCAGAAATATGATATGACAGCCCAATTTAGATATACTGTGTAGCTGACTTGGCAGTCATTCTTGTCGTTCATGATGCACCAGTAATCAATATACACTTTATGCTATGCCCAATCTCCATACCTACTACTACTAGGTAGGAATGATGAATGGTATACTTGGTACGATTGTTAAGAATTTACAATTAGAATTGACTGTGAGTAAGAGCATTATTTCCTTCATTCACCACGTCGTACAGGTGAAAAAAAATTGAAGTGGCCCTCACACAATGTACGATGTAGCTTGGTCCTCTGGAGATGAATTTTCCATTGCTTGTTGCAATGGAGCTGCAGATGGCAGAGAGGGCACCGAAAGGATGAGCCAAGGAGGCTTGAACACCCAGAAAAGATGCTTCATGCCTTCCATAAAGGGAAGGTGTACATCCTCCTTGTCTTGGGTGCGAGGGGGGAACTGGCTCACAGGCCAATTGTTGCTACATAGAACCTCAATACATACCAAGAATATGCTTGTGGGGATGATTCCTTGATGGTAAATCAGTGTAATTTGGGGAAACCAATTGGTTGTTGTTTGATCAGGAACAAGTTGTTGGAAACGAAAAAGTATGGGATGGCAGTCTATCATTGGTAGTTTTTTGAGCTTGTTGCGTCAGCATCAACCGGACAGGGTCCAAGTTTCATTTTAGGATGATGATGTATTCGATTTGGCAGTCCTTTTATGGTTATCCAGAGTATACTACTATTATTACTACAGAGTATATTCAATGTAATATTGTTGTTACTACGTAGTTCTACTTACAGTTAGTAAGTAGAGGTAGTACTTAGATTGAGCATCGTTTTAGTGAGGGAGAGTAGTTGTGATACTGGAGGATGAAAGGATCATAAAAAATTCGGAATTTTACTCTATCATACTACATAATATTTATATTTACATTCACCGTATTGTTTGAAAAACATTAAAAACGATGCGTTGACTGTGAAAGCCGAGCTACTAGCTAGTAGTTCCAAAATGATGTTTATAATATGGGACAGAGGAAGTACTCCTTGGTGGTAGTGATGAAAGGTAAACTATCAGTAAGTACTACAGTAGGATGTACGTACGACCTCATACTTGGTAAGACCCATGAGACTATAACTTGGTGAGAAGGTTGGATGCAACACCTTTCACAGGAGACTCAGCAGGATGACTAGATGAGAGGTGATCAAAGGGATGTACTGGTAGCTACTTGCTGCAAATGAATTTGTAGTTGTAGGAGGCATTTGATTCCGCTGTAAAAAAAATTGTTTTGCAGAGATGAGTGGGAATGAAGACACCCACGACAGCAGTATGAGAGCATTGGATGGATGGTTACTCACTGTAATGAAGCCAAGGGCAAGTGAGGGTGAAATTGTGACCATTTACAGAAGGGGATGGAACTACGATGGCCTGGCATTACAACATCATTGTTGTCCAAATGGATGCTTATTCTATTGAGGTGTTTGATTTGACTGTCGCTAAAGAAATTTCTATTTAAAGGCTATGTACCAGGTAACAGCTGTCATCTGAAAGTGGGGTCACCCGCCTGGCCCCTAGCTAGCTAGGGTACTGGGCAGATTATAGAACAGCTTTCCACCCACTGATTACCCCGTTGCCCACCACTCAGAACTTGAAAGGCAAAAATAAAAAGAACCCCTTGACTGTGAATGACAAAAAGTCCAAGAAGCCGTTGAATGACGAAAAGTCCAGACCAGTGATTGTCAGATATGTATGCCCAACCCTGACCCTAACAAGACAGGAATAGTTTGTACCATCGCTGGTGGGTTGATTGATGTCTTCCGTTGCACTGATAGATGGTCTGTGGATTCTGAGTTTTCCAGGCTGTGACAAAGATGGGTTAAATAAGCCCCCCAACTACCGGTAGACATGACCAGATGATCC
>JAGRRH010000048.1:20000-27500 GCA_019154785.2 Nitzschia inconspicua
AAAAGTTTCCAAGAGAGATGTTCGACTACAACAACAATCACCTTCGGAGGAATCCATACGTCGCACAGGCGAGTCCCAGCAACGGGGAACTAAAGTACAGTATCGAGCGAGATGTTTGTTTAAGCATTTGAAAAATCTTGACGTCTTTGGAGGAAAAACATCGGATTATGAATAACTTCCAAGAGAGATCTTTGACGACAAAAACAATTACCGTGGGCGGAATCCATGTTTATGCTTCTCGTGACAGCCCGGCAGCGTCCAATCAACAGCATCAGTCGATCGGGTGGTCAATCGTGTCGTTTTTTTACTGTTAATCGAAGGCAAATCTTGTTGTGATGAACGGACGTTGTCCAATCTGTAAGATTTGAAATATCTGGACGTCTTTGGAACAAATACATTGGACGACAAAAGACAAAAACCTCCAAGAGAGATGTTCGACGACACAAACAGTTGCCATGGGAGGAATCCATACGTAGCACAGGCGAGTCGCTGCTTGGGAACTACAGTATCGAAAGAGATCCTTGTAACGACGATGACGATTGGATGTTGCTGGATGTTGGATCGGTGACATTTGGAAAATCTGGCAGTCTTTGACGCAAGCTCATTGAACAACAAAACTTCCAAGTGAGATGTTCGACGACACAAACAAATTTCCTGTAAGGAATTGTCGCGACAGCGGGGCAGCGTGCAGTGGACACGATGAGCCGATTTGGTGGTCATTCTTGTCGTTGTTTAACCAAAGGAAGACCTTGTAGGGATGAACGAACGTTATTCAATCAGAAAAGATTCGGAAAACCTGGACGTCCTTGGGAGGAATCCATACGTCGCACAGGCGAGTCGCTGCTGGAGGGAACTACAACATCGAAATAGAAGCTTGTTGCGACGATTGGATGTCGTTGGATCAGTAACATTTGGAAAATGTTCCTCCTATCTCCCTTCTCCCGGAAAAGATAAACTGGTCAGCCTCCGCTTACAAACCAGCATTAATACTGGCAGGTCAAAGTATAGGCTTGGAACTGCGTAGTGCAGCTTAATCCCCGATGCTTGCACACTTCTGGTGTACCATCAATCTATGTACCATTGCAGCCGATATCGCTGAGGAGGAGGGGCTAGAAAAAGGCAAGTATGGAAGAAAAAGACCCCTTCCGGTCCCAGTGGCATGCACCTCAGTCACCATAAAGCCCCGAACGAACCTTTCCCCATGCTAAAGAACTATATCCCTACAACCAAAGGCACTGCCCCCATGTCAAGACTTAAGAACTGACCTCCTACAGGGACAACTGAACCTGAGGAATTATGCCATGCATCATTCATACTGCTACAATCGACGGTCCGAAGTCGCCACCTTCATGATCCAGGAAGAGCAGGAAACAATGAAGTCCACAGACTCAACGTCATACTCCTCCTGGGAGTGAAATAGTACCATCTGACACACCATTGCATCATCACAAATCAACCCAACCCTTGGCAGTTAGCAACCTTTCCCTCTCCTGATGGAAAAGGACGTAGCAACCGGTTTTTACATCCTTGTGTCCAAACTTTTGCAACACTCGCAAACAGTATTTCTGTTTCTGTCAGGCGACATACATTCGAATTCACATGAGATGGTCGATGCGGTTCTCTTTTATAACCAAACTAAAACATATTGCCGCATTGGGAAACAACCATCTTCACACTAAGCGAAGATAAACGTCTTTCTGTCTTTACGAAAACGCTCGAAAGGCAGTCAAAAACACCCTTCCAGCCTCGGTCAGAGCAACATACGTACCATACAAAATGGTTTGGACGATGCAGTTTCATTGTTCAACAGTTACAAAAACATCGTGTCGTGTCGAGAAGCAGTAAACTCCGAAAACGGTGGAGATAAACGTCTTTCGGTCGCCATGAAAACGCCTGGAAGGAAGTCAAGAACACCATTTCAGCCTTAGACAGGCAAGATACTTACGAGATATCATCCAATGGACGATGAAATTTCAGTGTGGTACCGTTTCGCAAACATAATTTCGTATTGAGAAATAATCATCTCGCGTACGGCGGAGATACATGTCTTTTGGTCTTCACGAAAACGTTTGGGAGGGAGTCAAAAACATCCTTTGTGGCTCTACCAAGCGACATACATGCGAGATTGCATGGAACGGACGATGTGATTTCTGTTTACTGTCATTATGCAAACGTTCTGCCATATTGAGAAACAACCATCTCGAAAGGCGGTGGTGATACACGTGTTTTGATCGTCAACGAAACGTTAGAAAGGCGAAAAAAACACGCTTTCAGCGTTGGTTAGGCAACATACCTACAAGATTCCGTGATACGCACGATGTGATTTTCTTTTACTGTCATTATGCAAACGTTCTGCCGTATTGAGAAACAACCATCTCGAAAGACGACGGAGAAGCACGTGTTTAGATCGTCATGAAAACGTTGGAAAGGCGAACAAATCACGCTTTCAGCGTTGGTTAGGCAACATACCTACGAGATTGCATGAAACGGACGATGTGATTTTCTTTAACTATCATTATGCAAACGTTCTGCCATATTGAGAAACAACCATCTCGAAAGACGGTGGTGATACACGTGTTTTGACCGTCAACGAAACGTTTGAAAGGCGAGAAAAACACGCTTTCAGCGTTGGTTAGGCAACATACCTACGAGATTGCATGAAACGGACGATGTGATTTTCTTTAACTATCATTATGCAAACGTTCTGCCATATTGAGAAACAACCATCTCGAAAGACGGTGGTGATACACGTGTTTTGACCGTCAACGAAACGTTTGAAAGGCGAAAAAAAGCACGCTTTTAGCGTTGGTTAGGCAACATACCACGAGATTGCATGAAATGGACGATGTGATTTCCGTTTACTGTCATTATGCAAACGTTATGCCTTATCGAGAAACAACCATCTCGAAAGACGGTGGAGAAGCACGTGTTTTGATCGTCATGAAAACGTTGGGAAGGCGAAAAAAAGCACGCTTTTAGCGTTGGTTAGGCAACATACCACGAGATTGCATGAAATGGACGATGTGATTTCCGTTTACTGTCATTATGCAAACGTTATGCCTTATCGAGAAACAACCATCTCGAAAGACGGTAGAGGAGCACGTGTTTTGATCGTCATGAAAACGTTGGGAAGGCGAAAAAAAGCACGCTTTTAGCGTTGGTTAGGCAACATACCACGAGATTGCATGAAATGGACGATGTGATTTCCGTTTACTGTCATTATGCAAACGTTATGCCTTATCGAGAAACAACCATCTCGAAAGACGGTGGAGGAGCACGTGTTTTGATCATCATGACAAAGGTTTGAAAGGCGGAACAAATCACGCTTTCAGCGTTGGTTAGACAACATACCTACGAGATCACATAGAACGGACGATGTGATTTCCTTTTACTATCAGGATGCAAACGTTCTGCCGTATTAAGAAACAAACAGCTCGAAAGACGGTGGAGAAGTAAATGAGTGCGACCAATGTATGGTTCAATGTATTGAGGAGTCTTGGAGTATTACTGTTGCAATACCAAGCGGTCGTGTGATGTCCAATGTATTGGCTGGCTATTCTAGGTATTGACAATACAATGTCGATATTTGATTTCCCAATACTTGTTCAATAATATTATTTTCCGTAGGTCTGCTCATGGGGGTCCTCAGAGGTCCATGAAGGTCCTCAAATGCACGTTTCACTTGGCCCACCATACAAGTTCACACTCACTGGCGCCCGCGTTCTCCAGTCCTTTGCCCCTATCGAACCCACTGTCAAGGTACAACAGTCTGGACCAAAGGGAACCACTGATCAAGTACCTCCAACAGGCATCCTCTCCCAAGACACTAGGATGCTACAAATCTCCAGCTGGACACTACCAATGAAGAAGCTTTCAGGCTATCACAGAAAATGTAATGATGAAGGAAACACTGGCAGCCACAATTGCCTTGGACCCAAGTGACCCATGTGGTATTAAACACAAATCTTCCTCCCAAGACCTCCCAAGCATCACTCATTCCCTCCCACATGCTGCCTCCCCAGGAAACTTTTGAAAACTGCACAGGTTGACGCTTTCTCAGTCACCTGGGGTGCTCCACAAACACCCCTAGAACAGTGGTGTTTGGACCATCCTCCCTGGCAGGGGCATATTTTTGCCCCCTACATGACAAACAGGGATCTCAGCAGGGCAAACTCATCCTCTAGTCAGCACCCCAGGACGCGATCACCATCTGTTTATTGCTTTGTTATGGATCCATCGGCTCAGTGAGACATCCTGCGTACCTAGCCTCCACCAACTCAAGGTTTGAACTCCAAGACAGGTACTGAACTCCGTTTCTCTCGAGTCATCTATTCACTCCATATCAACAGCTGGAGAAACTCACACGGACCAAGCCTTAATCCAGGGAGAGATGACCTTGATATCCAGTACAAGTGCGGAACTAACTGTAAGAATCACTCAAAACTGCCCTGTCATTACAGCCACTTGTAAGTCGTGGAAAGGCGCACGCAATCTGTGGTGTGACACTCGATCAGGCTCCCTTTGATATTTACTGAACAAAAGGCTACACCCTAGGTGCAGTTTTATGGAACTTGGCCTTGATGGATCCTCGCCAGCATCATTTCAAGCTTAATGGTCATGCTCATCTAATCTCATCTGACGTTGGCTCTCTTTCTCGTACCAATATCCGTCCTTTGTATGGACAAAGCCCGTCCTTTGCACAGGCAACTTTTATCACGTTTAGCAACATTCAAACATTTGAACATGGGAGGGGAAATTCGAAATGACCTGGATGGGAGAACCTTAACCCAACACGAGGGGGGGACTCTGTACTCTGTAGTCTGTAGTGATACCAAAAGAAAGAAACTTGGAGATGGATATACATCAACAATAGCTGCTTGAACTGATGTTGATGTGATTTAGTAGAACAAGAACATCATTTTTTGAATAGTCTGTAACAGCCAAACTGAGATAGGGACAGGAGTTGTGATATCAATTTGTACAACATTGGAGGGCAAAATCGAAAATGACTTGGATGAGAAAACCTTAGATCACGACGGGTGGGAAAAATCTGTAGCAATGTAAAAAAAATTTGAGATGGACATACATCATTGGTAGCTGCTTGCTTGGACTGAGTTTGGTATGGCATAGTAGCACATCGTCTTCCGAATCTGCAACAAACAAACTGGGATTCCCAAATGGTCGTTAAAAGGACTTGGGATATTGATTTGTCCACCATGAGAGGGGAAAATCGAGGGCAATAGGATGAGAGGTAGCACATGGGCTTGAGGTTGTAGAATGCTATGAAAATGTTCCGCTGGGGACCAATTCTTACCAAAAAGTTGGCCAGAGGAACACAAGACCTGCCACTTGATCATTTTTGGACCTCTTCACTTCTTTCTATATACATTGGCAAAACCCCTTCCAGCCTTGACAGGGCAACACACGTACTTAAGGACATGAGATTGCTGATCCCAATTGCTTTCTCAATCATCCCATCAACATTCTGTCAAATAAAAGTGACCACAAGACCTTCTGCTCCATCATTGTTGGATGATCTTGTTTGTCAATCCAACAGAATGATGAAGCAATGATTGGAAAAGCAATTGTCAGGCCAGTAATCACTCTCCAATTTAGGTGGGGTTGTTTTGCCTGATCGTGGCTAGGAGGTGATCGAGAGTGTGTCCACAAACGTCCACCAGCCGACTACAAGACCTGCTGCTCCATCATTAGCCATTGTTGATATCTCATGCAACCAGATTATCCATATCTGATCTTACTATGCTAGTACTATGCTAGTACTTTTTCTACCAGCTTTGCCATAGAATCACTTCCTTTTCCCATGGTGTGTGGGACTTGTTCTTTTTATTTAGAATGGAATATCTAGAGTTGATATGTTGTCTATATCTTTCCTTTCCATTCTTTTCCCCTTCTTTCTCCTCTTTCTTGAACCAGAAATATGATATGACAGCCCAATTTAGATATACTGTGTAGCTGACTTGGCAGTCATTCTTGTCGTTCATGATGCACCAGTAATCAATATACACTTTATGCTATGCCCAATCTCCATACCTACTACTACTAGGTAGGAATGATGAATGGTATACTTGGTACGATTGTTAAGAATTTACAATTAGAATTGACTGTGAGTAAGAGCATTATTTCCTTCATTCACCACGTCGTACAGGTGAAAAAAAATTGAAGTGGCCCTCACACAATGTACGATGTAGCTTGGTCCTCTGGAGATGAATTTTCCATTGCTTGTTGCAATGGAGCTGCAGATGGCAGAGAGGGCACCGAAAGGATGAGCCAAGGAGGCTTGAACACCCAGAAAAGATGCTTCATGCCTTCCATAAAGGGAAGGTGTACATCCTCCTTGTCTTGGGTGCGAGGGGGGAACTGGCTCACAGGCCAATTGTTGCTACATAGAACCTCAATACATACCAAGAATATGCTTGTGGGGATGATTCCTTGATGGTAAATCAGTGTAATTTGGGGAAACCAATTGGTTGTTGTTTGATCAGGAACAAGTTGTTGGAAACGAAAAAGTATGGGATGGCAGTCTATCATTGGTAGTTTTTTGAGCTTGTTGCGTCAGCATCAACCGGACAGGGTCCAAGTTTCATTTTAGGATGATGATGTATTCGATTTGGCAGTCCTTTTATGGTTATCCAGAGTATACTACTATTATTACTACAGAGTATATTCAATGTAATATTGTTGTTACTACGTAGTTCTACTTACAGTTAGTAAGTAGAGGTAGTACTTAGATTGAGCATCGTTTTAGTGAGGGAGAGTAGTTGTGATACTGGAGGATGAAAGGATCATAAAAAATTCGGAATTTTACTCTATCATACTACATAATATTTATATTTACATTCACCGTATTGTTTGAAAAACATTAAAAACGATGCGTTGACTGTGAAAGCCGAGCTACTAGCTAGTAGTTCCAAAATGATGTTTATAATATGGGACAGAGGAAGTACTCCTTGGTGGTAGTGATGAAAGGTAAACTATCAGTAAGTACTACAGTAGGATGTACGTACGACCTCATACTTGGTAAGACCCATGAGACTATAACTTGGTGAGAAGGTTGGATGCAACACCTTTCACAGGAGACTCAGCAGGATGACTAGATGAGAGGTGATCAAAGGGATGTACTGGTAGCTACTTGCTGCAAATGAATTTGTAGTTGTAGGAGGCATTTGATTCCGCTGTAAAAAAAATTGTTTTGCAGAGATGAGTGGGAATGAAGACACCCACGACAGCAGTATGAGAGCATTGGATGGATGGTTACTCACTGTAATGAAGCCAAGGGCAAGTGAGGGTGAAATTGTGACCATTTACAGAAGGGGATGGAACTACGATGGCCTGGCATTACAACATCATTGTTGTCCAAATGGATGCTTATTCTATTGAGGTGTTTGATTTGACTGTCGCTAAAGAAATTTCTATTTAAAGGCTATGTACCAGGTAACAGCTGTCATCTGAAAGTGGGGTCACCCGCCTGGCCCCTAGCTA
>JAGRRH010000048.1:37500-47500 GCA_019154785.2 Nitzschia inconspicua
CATTTGAATATTGTCGACGTCTATGGAACAAATACATTGGTCTGCGAAAATTTCCCCAAGAGAGATGTTGGACGATACAATTGCTTCCTTGTTGCGACGATTGGACGTCAGTCGAAGACATACATCGGACGAAAGCAATTTCTCGGGGATACATTCGACGATAACATTCTTTTTTTGCCTTTGCGACGAATCCATACGTCCAACAGGGAAACCGCTGCGATGGAGAACTAAATCATCGAAAGATATGCTGGTTGCGACGGTTGGATGTTGTTGGTGTTGGATGCTGGATCAGTAAGATTTGGAAAATCTGGAAGTCTTTGACGCAAGTACATTGGACGACGAAAAGTTTCCAAGAGAGATGTTCGACTACAACAACAATCACCTTCGGAGGAATCCATACGTCGCACAGGCGAGTCCCAGCAACGGGGAACTAAAGTACAGTATCGAGCGAGATGTTTGTTTAAGCATTTGAAAAATCTTGACGTCTTTGGAGGAAAAACATCGGATTATGAATAACTTCCAAGAGAGATCTTTGACGACAAAAACAATTACCGTGGGCGGAATCCATGTTTATGCTTCTCGTGACAGCCCGGCAGCGTCCAATCAACAGCATCAGTCGATCGGGTGGTCAATCGTGTCGTTTTTTTACTGTTAATCGAAGGCAAATCTTGTTGTGATGAACGGACGTTGTCCAATCTGTAAGATTTGAAATATCTGGACGTCTTTGGAACAAATACATTGGACGACAAAAGACAAAAACCTCCAAGAGAGATGTTCGACGACACAAACAGTTGCCATGGGAGGAATCCATACGTAGCACAGGCGAGTCGCTGCTTGGGAACTACAGTATCGAAAGAGATCCTTGTAACGACGATGACGATTGGATGTTGCTGGATGTTGGATCGGTGACATTTGGAAAATCTGGCAGTCTTTGACGCAAGCTCATTGAACAACAAAACTTCCAAGTGAGATGTTCGACGACACAAACAAATTTCCTGTAAGGAATTGTCGCGACAGCGGGGCAGCGTGCAGTGGACACGATGAGCCGATTTGGTGGTCATTCTTGTCGTTGTTTAACCAAAGGAAGACCTTGTAGGGATGAACGAACGTTATTCAATCAGAAAAGATTCGGAAAACCTGGACGTCCTTGGGAGGAATCCATACGTCGCACAGGCGAGTCGCTGCTGGAGGGAACTACAACATCGAAATAGAAGCTTGTTGCGACGATTGGATGTCGTTGGATCAGTAACATTTGGAAAATGTTCCTCCTATCTCCCTTCTCCCGGAAAAGATAAACTGGTCAGCCTCCGCTTACAAACCAGCATTAATACTGGCAGGTCAAAGTATAGGCTTGGAACTGCGTAGTGCAGCTTAATCCCCGATGCTTGCACACTTCTGGTGTACCATCAATCTATGTACCATTGCAGCCGATATCGCTGAGGAGGAGGGGCTAGAAAAAGGCAAGTATGGAAGAAAAAGACCCCTTCCGGTCCCAGTGGCATGCACCTCAGTCACCATAAAGCCCCGAACGAACCTTTCCCCATGCTAAAGAACTATATCCCTACAACCAAAGGCACTGCCCCCATGTCAAGACTTAAGAACTGACCTCCTACAGGGACAACTGAACCTGAGGAATTATGCCATGCATCATTCATACTGCTACAATCGACGGTCCGAAGTCGCCACCTTCATGATCCAGGAAGAGCAGGAAACAATGAAGTCCACAGACTCAACGTCATACTCCTCCTGGGAGTGAAATAGTACCATCTGACACACCATTGCATCATCACAAATCAACCCAACCCTTGGCAGTTAGCAACCTTTCCCTCTCCTGATGGAAAAGGACGTAGCAACCGGTTTTTACATCCTTGTGTCCAAACTTTTGCAACACTCGCAAACAGTATTTCTGTTTCTGTCAGGCGACATACATTCGAATTCACATGAGATGGTCGATGCGGTTCTCTTTTATAACCAAACTAAAACATATTGCCGCATTGGGAAACAACCATCTTCACACTAAGCGAAGATAAACGTCTTTCTGTCTTTACGAAAACGCTCGAAAGGCAGTCAAAAACACCCTTCCAGCCTCGGTCAGAGCAACATACGTACCATACAAAATGGTTTGGACGATGCAGTTTCATTGTTCAACAGTTACAAAAACATCGTGTCGTGTCGAGAAGCAGTAAACTCCGAAAACGGTGGAGATAAACGTCTTTCGGTCGCCATGAAAACGCCTGGAAGGAAGTCAAGAACACCATTTCAGCCTTAGACAGGCAAGATACTTACGAGATATCATCCAATGGACGATGAAATTTCAGTGTGGTACCGTTTCGCAAACATAATTTCGTATTGAGAAATAATCATCTCGCGTACGGCGGAGATACATGTCTTTTGGTCTTCACGAAAACGTTTGGGAGGGAGTCAAAAACATCCTTTGTGGCTCTACCAAGCGACATACATGCGAGATTGCATGGAACGGACGATGTGATTTCTGTTTACTGTCATTATGCAAACGTTCTGCCATATTGAGAAACAACCATCTCGAAAGGCGGTGGTGATACACGTGTTTTGATCGTCAACGAAACGTTAGAAAGGCGAAAAAAACACGCTTTCAGCGTTGGTTAGGCAACATACCTACAAGATTCCGTGATACGCACGATGTGATTTTCTTTTACTGTCATTATGCAAACGTTCTGCCGTATTGAGAAACAACCATCTCGAAAGACGACGGAGAAGCACGTGTTTAGATCGTCATGAAAACGTTGGAAAGGCGAACAAATCACGCTTTCAGCGTTGGTTAGGCAACATACCTACGAGATTGCATGAAACGGACGATGTGATTTTCTTTAACTATCATTATGCAAACGTTCTGCCATATTGAGAAACAACCATCTCGAAAGACGGTGGTGATACACGTGTTTTGACCGTCAACGAAACGTTTGAAAGGCGAGAAAAACACGCTTTCAGCGTTGGTTAGGCAACATACCTACGAGATTGCATGAAACGGACGATGTGATTTTCTTTAACTATCATTATGCAAACGTTCTGCCATATTGAGAAACAACCATCTCGAAAGACGGTGGAGAAGCACGTGTTTTGATCGTCATGAAAACGTTGGGAAGGCGAAAAAAAGCACGCTTTTAGCGTTGGTTAGGCAACATACCACGAGATTGCATGAAATGGACGATGTGATTTCCGTTTACTGTCATTATGCAAACGTTATGCCTTATCGAGAAACAACCATCTCGAAAGACGGTGGAGAAGCACGTGTTTTGATCGTCATGAAAACGTTGGGAAGGCGAAAAAAAGCACGCTTTTAGCGTTGGTTAGGCAACATACCACGAGATTGCATGAAATGGACGATGTGATTTCCGTTTACTGTCATTATGCAAACGTTATGCCTTATCGAGAAACAACCATCTCGAAAGACGGTGGAGGAGCACGTGTTTTGATCGTCATGAAAACGTTGGGAAGGCGAAAAAAAGCACGCTTTTAGCGTTGGTTAGGCAACATACCACGAGATTGCATGAAATGGACGATGTGATTTCCGTTTACTGTCATTATGCAAACGTTATGCCTTATCGAGAAACAACCATCTCGAAAGACGGTGGAGGAGCACGTGTTTTGATCATCATGACAAAGGTTTGAAAGGCGGAACAAATCACGCTTTCAGCGTTGGTTAGACAACATACCTACGAGATCACATAGAACGGACGATGTGATTTCCTTTTACTATCAGGATGCAAACGTTCTGCCGTATTAAGAAACAAACAGCTCGAAAGACGGTGGAGAAGTAAATGAGTGCGACCAATGTATGGTTCAATGTATTGAGGAGTCTTGGAGTATTACTGTTGCAATACCAAGCGGTCGTGTGATGTCCAATGTATTGGCTGGCTATTCTAGGTATTGACAATACAATGTCGATATTTGATTTCCCAATACTTGTTCAATAATATTATTTTCCGTAGGTCTGCTCATGGGGGTCCTCAGAGGTCCATGAAGGTCCTCAAATGCACGTTTCACTTGGCCCACCATACAAGTTCACACTCACTGGCGCCCGCGTTCTCCAGTCCTTTGCCCCTATCGAACCCACTGTCAAGGTACAACAGTCTGGACCAAAGGGAACCACTGATCAAGTACCTCCAACAGGCATCCTCTCCCAAGACACTAGGATGCTACAAATCTCCAGCTGGACACTACCAATGAAGAAGCTTTCAGGCTATCACAGAAAATGTAATGATGAAGGAAACACTGGCAGCCACAATTGCCTTGGACCCAAGTGACCCATGTGGTATTAAACACAAATCTTCCTCCCAAGACCTCCCAAGCATCACTCATTCCCTCCCACATGCTGCCTCCCCAGGAAACTTTTGAAAACTGCACAGGTTGACGCTTTCTCAGTCACCTGGGGTGCTCCACAAACACCCCTAGAACAGTGGTGTTTGGACCATCCTCCCTGGCAGGGGCATATTTTTGCCCCCTACATGACAAACAGGGATCTCAGCAGGGCAAACTCATCCTCTAGTCAGCACCCCAGGACGCGATCACCATCTGTTTATTGCTTTGTTATGGATCCATCGGCTCAGTGAGACATCCTGCGTACCTAGCCTCCACCAACTCAAGGTTTGAACTCCAAGACAGGTACTGAACTCCGTTTCTCTCGAGTCATCTATTCACTCCATATCAACAGCTGGAGAAACTCACACGGACCAAGCCTTAATCCAGGGAGAGATGACCTTGATATCCAGTACAAGTGCGGAACTAACTGTAAGAATCACTCAAAACTGCCCTGTCATTACAGCCACTTGTAAGTCGTGGAAAGGCGCACGCAATCTGTGGTGTGACACTCGATCAGGCTCCCTTTGATATTTACTGAACAAAAGGCTACACCCTAGGTGCAGTTTTATGGAACTTGGCCTTGATGGATCCTCGCCAGCATCATTTCAAGCTTAATGGTCATGCTCATCTAATCTCATCTGACGTTGGCTCTCTTTCTCGTACCAATATCCGTCCTTTGTATGGACAAAGCCCGTCCTTTGCACAGGCAACTTTTATCACGTTTAGCAACATTCAAACATTTGAACATGGGAGGGGAAATTCGAAATGACCTGGATGGGAGAACCTTAACCCAACACGAGGGGGGGACTCTGTACTCTGTAGTCTGTAGTGATACCAAAAGAAAGAAACTTGGAGATGGATATACATCAACAATAGCTGCTTGAACTGATGTTGATGTGATTTAGTAGAACAAGAACATCATTTTTTGAATAGTCTGTAACAGCCAAACTGAGATAGGGACAGGAGTTGTGATATCAATTTGTACAACATTGGAGGGCAAAATCGAAAATGACTTGGATGAGAAAACCTTAGATCACGACGGGTGGGAAAAATCTGTAGCAATGTAAAAAAAATTTGAGATGGACATACATCATTGGTAGCTGCTTGCTTGGACTGAGTTTGGTATGGCATAGTAGCACATCGTCTTCCGAATCTGCAACAAACAAACTGGGATTCCCAAATGGTCGTTAAAAGGACTTGGGATATTGATTTGTCCACCATGAGAGGGGAAAATCGAGGGCAATAGGATGAGAGGTAGCACATGGGCTTGAGGTTGTAGAATGCTATGAAAATGTTCCGCTGGGGACCAATTCTTACCAAAAAGTTGGCCAGAGGAACACAAGACCTGCCACTTGATCATTTTTGGACCTCTTCACTTCTTTCTATATACATTGGCAAAACCCCTTCCAGCCTTGACAGGGCAACACACGTACTTAAGGACATGAGATTGCTGATCCCAATTGCTTTCTCAATCATCCCATCAACATTCTGTCAAATAAAAGTGACCACAAGACCTTCTGCTCCATCATTGTTGGATGATCTTGTTTGTCAATCCAACAGAATGATGAAGCAATGATTGGAAAAGCAATTGTCAGGCCAGTAATCACTCTCCAATTTAGGTGGGGTTGTTTTGCCTGATCGTGGCTAGGAGGTGATCGAGAGTGTGTCCACAAACGTCCACCAGCCGACTACAAGACCTGCTGCTCCATCATTAGCCATTGTTGATATCTCATGCAACCAGATTATCCATATCTGATCTTACTATGCTAGTACTATGCTAGTACTTTTTCTACCAGCTTTGCCATAGAATCACTTCCTTTTCCCATGGTGTGTGGGACTTGTTCTTTTTATTTAGAATGGAATATCTAGAGTTGATATGTTGTCTATATCTTTCCTTTCCATTCTTTTCCCCTTCTTTCTCCTCTTTCTTGAACCAGAAATATGATATGACAGCCCAATTTAGATATACTGTGTAGCTGACTTGGCAGTCATTCTTGTCGTTCATGATGCACCAGTAATCAATATACACTTTATGCTATGCCCAATCTCCATACCTACTACTACTAGGTAGGAATGATGAATGGTATACTTGGTACGATTGTTAAGAATTTACAATTAGAATTGACTGTGAGTAAGAGCATTATTTCCTTCATTCACCACGTCGTACAGGTGAAAAAAAATTGAAGTGGCCCTCACACAATGTACGATGTAGCTTGGTCCTCTGGAGATGAATTTTCCATTGCTTGTTGCAATGGAGCTGCAGATGGCAGAGAGGGCACCGAAAGGATGAGCCAAGGAGGCTTGAACACCCAGAAAAGATGCTTCATGCCTTCCATAAAGGGAAGGTGTACATCCTCCTTGTCTTGGGTGCGAGGGGGGAACTGGCTCACAGGCCAATTGTTGCTACATAGAACCTCAATACTTACCAAGAATATGCTTGTGGGGATGATTCCTTGATGGTAAATCAGTGTAATTTGGGGAAACCAATTGGTTGTTGTTTGATCAGGAACAAGTTGTTGGAAACGAAAAAGTATGGGATGGCAGTCTATCATTGGTAGTTTTTTGAGCTTGTTGCGTCAGCATCAACCGGACAGGGTCCAAGTTTCATTTTAGGATGATGATGTATTCGATTTGGCAGTCCTTTTATGGTTATCCAGAGTATACTACTATTATTACTACAGAGTATATTCAATGTAATATTGTTGTTACTACGTAGTTCTACTTACAGTTAGTAAGTAGAGGTAGTACTTAGATTGAGCATCGTTTTAGTGAGGGAGAGTAGTTGTGATACTGGAGGATGAAAGGATCATAAAAAATTCGGAATTTTACTCTATCATACTACATAATATTTATATTTACATTCACCGTATTGTTTGAAAAACATTAAAAACGATGCGTTGACTGTGAAAGCCGAGCTACTAGCTAGTAGTTCCAAAATGATGTTTATAATATGGGACAGAGGAAGTACTCCTTGGTGGTAGTGATGAAAGGTAAACTATCAGTAAGTACTACAGTAGGATGTACGTACGACCTCATACTTGGTAAGACCCATGAGACTATAACTTGGTGAGAAGGTTGGATGCAACACCTTTCACAGGAGACTCAGCAGGATGACTAGATGAGAGGTGATCAAAGGGATGTACTGGTAGCTACTTGCTGCAAATGAATTTGTAGTTGTAGGAGGCATTTGATTCCGCTGTAAAAAAAATTGTTTTGCAGAGATGAGTGGGAATGAAGACACCCACGACAGCAGTATGAGAGCATTGGATGGATGGTTACTCACTGTAATGAAGCCAAGGGCAAGTGAGGGTGAAATTGTGACCATTTACAGAAGGGGATGGAACTACGATGGCCTGGCATTACAACATCATTGTTGTCCAAATGGATGCTTATTCTATTGAGGTGTTTGATTTGACTGTCGCTAAAGAAATTTCTATTTAAAGGCTATGTACCAGGTAACAGCTGTCATCTGAAAGTGGGGTCACCCGCCTGGCCCCTAGCTAGCTAGGGTACTGGGCAGATTATAGAACAGCTTTCCACCCACTGATTACCCCGTTGCCCACCACTCAGAACTTGAAAGGCAAAAATAAAAAGAACCCCTTGACTGTGAATGACAAAAAGTCCAAGAAGCCGTTGAATGACGAAAAGTCCAGACCAGTGATTGTCAGATATGTATGCCCAACCCTGACCCTAACAAGACAGGAATAGTTTGTACCATCGCTGGTGGGTTGATTGATGTCTTCCGTTGCACTGATAGATGGTCTGTGGATTCTGAGTTTTCCAGGCTGTGACAAAGATGGGTTAAATAAGCCCCCCAACTACCGGTAGACATGACCAGGCCTCCCTATTTTCGGTGGCCACCGCAAATAACGAAAATAGCTATTTTCGGTGCATTTTCAAACCTCAAATTCGGTGCACATTCGGTGCACGCTATAAAATGCCTTAAACGTCAATGTTTTGTCTATCTTCTACTAGTAGTTTTATTCCATTAGGTCTCTGAGTTTCTTATACTGCTTGCAATGCAGTATTGATTCGAGGGAGAAGTCACTGAGGCTTTGCGAGTTGGGATCCTTCGTCCAATTGATCAAGGAGAAATCGGACTCAACACTGCTTGTACTTGGCATAATGCTTGCAATGGCCCCACAAAACATTCTCAATTGTTCAAACTCACTTCCAGGTTGACTTCAACACTTTTCAAACGATTGAACAGCACAAGATGCTTGGGCATCAAGCAGCATTTGTGAAAATCCAATTTGCTCCTTAAATGCTAGACGCAACTTACGAAACTGCTCATCAATGTTTTCCACCTCTGCCTCTGAAAATTTGTGCCCAAGTCGGATTCTTTGATCTTCCAAACAAGACACAAAGTCTCTCGAAAGTACTCCACACAATTCAAGGGGCAGCACAGGAGGTAAGTGATCTCCTGAGTTGTTACGACTGTCACGCTCAGCGCACACCTTAGATATTCCACTGACCAATTGCAGCTAGAAATTTGCAATTGTTGATATAATGCAGTCATGTGCCTCCTTATCTGCATCACTGCTGCTTGATCTTAACCCATCCATAGTTAACTGGACAAACCTTCCTACTTCATCAATGGAACTTGCAGCCTCCTGTCTCAGAACACAATAGTTGTTTAAGTGAAATCCATGTAATGGATCATTGTTAACAGCAGCCAAGAATGAAATGGATTCCTCATCTGTCATAGGGCCGTTGATGTAGCAGCGTTCCTTGATGTCAACTAGCCACCATTCCATCGAGGGTGTACAGGCTGGTTTCTTTTCAGAGAAGTGTTGAAACAGTCTGATACGGTTTGCTTTGAACCATTTCAAAACTTTACCCATTGATATCCAAGGAGTCGTCGCAAATGTAGGGCAGCTGCTCTTCATATGCTGAATGAGATTCTGCTGGCGCCGCAAATGTCCAGTCACTCCTGTCAATGTGATCAGGAATTTTTTGTTCATAAGCTGATTGAAGGCCTTTTTCACAACAAGGTCAAGTTGATGTGCACCACACCACACTCGAAAAATATTGCCATGACATTCATTTGACAATCTAGTACATGTTCCTTGTATGCATCCAGTCATGGTTGATGCACCATCAGTTGTTATACCAATGAGCTGATGTCTCCAGTCTGGTGCCAAGACATTCATCGTTTCAACAATAAGATCATACTGGTATTCTCCAGTGTGATGTTCACGCATTGGAATGGCAAGAATGTGCAAATATTCTAAGCTGCCCTTATAATAACATCGCATACGAAGGTCAAGGTAGGCTGTTCCAGCATTACTCCCAGCATCAATTGCTATTGCGAAAGCCCAGATGTCGTTGAATATCTCCTTCAGATATTGCAAATTGATGGCACATACAGTTCGGCAATGCTGTGCTACTTCAACATCCGAAACGGACCCCAAAACACCCATTCCAGTTTCTTCCTTGACAGATTGGTACAACTTGCTTGCCTTTTGTCGGATCGCCATGGGTAGCTGAAGTACTTGGCATTCATAGTCCTTTTCCGCTTTCGTTCGGCATGTTCATCTTCACGGCCGAAGGTTCGACAGAACGAGCAAGCCACGGTTGTCACCTCATTTGTAGATGGATCCCTTGTTGATACTTCAAGGCCGTATTTCACTATCCATTCCAAGTTGAATTTCTCCTTTGC
>JAGRRH010000048.1:57500-65000 GCA_019154785.2 Nitzschia inconspicua
TGGTCTGCGAAAATTTCCCCAAGAGAGATGTTGGACGATACAATTGCTTCCTTGTTGCGACGATTGGACGTCAGTCGAAGACATACATCGGACGAAAGCAATTTCTCGGGGATACATTCGACGATAACATTCTTTTTTTGCCTTTGCGACGAATCCATACGTCCAACAGGGAAACCGCTGCGATGGAGAACTAAATCATCGAAAGATATGCTGGTTGCGACGGTTGGATGTTGTTGGTGTTGGATGCTGGATCAGTAAGATTTGGAAAATCTGGAAGTCTTTGACGCAAGTACATTGGACGACGAAAAGTTTCCAAGAGAGATGTTCGACTACAACAACAATCACCTTCGGAGGAATCCATACGTCGCACAGGCGAGTCCCAGCAACGGGGAACTAAAGTACAGTATCGAGCGAGATGTTTGTTTAAGCATTTGAAAAATCTTGACGTCTTTGGAGGAAAAACATCGGATTATGAATAACTTCCAAGAGAGATCTTTGACGACAAAAACAATTACCGTGGGCGGAATCCATGTTTATGCTTCTCGTGACAGCCCGGCAGCGTCCAATCAACAGCATCAGTCGATCGGGTGGTCAATCGTGTCGTTTTTTTACTGTTAATCGAAGGCAAATCTTGTTGTGATGAACGGACGTTGTCCAATCTGTAAGATTTGAAATATCTGGACGTCTTTGGAACAAATACATTGGACGACAAAAGACAAAAACCTCCAAGAGAGATGTTCGACGACACAAACAGTTGCCATGGGAGGAATCCATACGTAGCACAGGCGAGTCGCTGCTTGGGAACTACAGTATCGAAAGAGATCCTTGTAACGACGATGACGATTGGATGTTGCTGGATGTTGGATCGGTGACATTTGGAAAATCTGGCAGTCTTTGACGCAAGCTCATTGAACAACAAAACTTCCAAGTGAGATGTTCGACGACACAAACAAATTTCCTGTAAGGAATTTTCGCGACAGCGGGGAAGCGTGCAACGACACAAACAAATTTCCTGTAAGGAATTGTCGCGACAGCGGGGCAGCGTGCAGTGGACACGATGAGCCGATTTGGTGGTCATTCTTGTCGTTGTTTAACCAAAGGAAGACCTTGTAGGGATGAACGAACGTTATTCAATCAGAAAAGATTCGGAAAACCTGGACGTCCTTGGGAGGAATCCATACGTCGCACAGGCGAGTCGCTGCTGGAGGGAACTACAACATCGAAATAGAAGCTTGTTGCGACGATTGGATGTCGTTGGATCAGTAACATTTGGAAAATGTTCCTCCTATCTCCCTTCTCCCGGAAAAGATAAACTGGTCAGCCTCCGCTTACAAACCAGCATTAATACTGGCAGGTCAAAGTATAGGCTTGGAACTGCGTAGTGCAGCTTAATCCCCGATGCTTGCACACTTCTGGTGTACCATCAATCTATGTACCATTGCAGCCGATATCGCTGAGGAGGAGGGGCTAGAAAAAGGCAAGTATGGAATAAAAAGACCCCTTCCGGTCCCAGTGGCATGCACCTCAGTCACCATAAAGCCCCGAACGAACCTTTCCCCATGCTAAAGAACTATATCCCTACAACCAAAGGCACTGCCCCCATGTCAAGACTTAAGAACTGACCTCCTACAGGGACAACTGAACCTGAGGAATTATGCCATGCATCATTCATACTGCTACAATCGACGGTCCGAAGTCGCCACCTTCATGATCCAGGAAGAGCAGGAAACAATGAAGTCCACAGACTCAACGTCATACTCCTCCTGGGAGTGAAATAGTACCATCTGACACACCATTGCATCATCACAAATCAACCCAACCCTTGGCAGTTAGCAACCTTTCCCTCTCCTGATGGAAAAGGACGTAGCAACCGGTTTTTACATCCTTGTGTCCAAACTTTTGCAACACTCGCAAACAGTATTTCTGTTTCTGTCAGGCGACATACATTCGAATTCACATGAGATGGTCGATGCGGTTCTCTTTTATAACCAAACTAAAACATATTGCCGCATTGGGAAACAACCATCTTCACACTAAGCGAAGATAAACGTCTTTCTGTCTTTACGAAAACGCTCGAAAGGCAGTCAAAAACACCCTTCCAGCCTCGGTCAGAGCAACATACTTACCATACAAAATGGTTTGGACGATGCAGTTTCATTGTTCAACAGTTACAAAAACATCGTGTCGTGTCGAGAAGCAGTAAACTCCGAAAACGGTGGAGATAAACGTCTTTCGGTCGCCATGAAAACGCCTGGAAGGAAGTCAAGAACACCATTTCAGCCTTAGACAGGCAAGATACTTACGAGATATCATCCAATGGACGATGAAATTTCAGTGTGGTACCGTTTCGCAAACATAATTTCGTATTGAGAAATAATCATCTCGCGTACGGCGGAGATACATGTCTTTTGGTCTTCACGAAAACGTTTGGGAGGGAGTCAAAAACATCCTTTGTGGCTCTACCAAGCGACATACATGCGAGATTGCATGGAACGGACGATGTGATTTCTGTTTACTGTCATTATGCAAACGTTCTGCCATATTGAGAAACAACCATCTCGAAAGGCGGTGGTGATACACGTGTTTTGATCGTCAACGAAACGTTAGAAAGGCGAAAAAAACACGCTTTCAGCGTTGGTTAGGCAACATACCTACAAGATTCCGTGATACGCACGATGTGATTTTCTTTTACTGTCATTATGCAAACGTTCTGCCGTATTGAGAAACAACCATCTCGAAAGACGACGGAGAAGCACGTGTTTAGATCGTCATGAAAACGTTGGAAAGGCGAACAAATCACGCTTTCAGCGTTGGTTAGGCAACATACCTACGAGATTGCATGAAACGGACGATGTGATTTTCTTTAACTATCATTATGCAAACGTTCTGCCATATTGAGAAACAACCATCTCGAAAGACGGTGGTGATACACGTGTTTTGACCGTCAACGAAACGTTTGAAAGGCGAGAAAAACACGCTTTCAGCGTTGGTTAGGCAACATACCTACGAGATTGCATGAAACGGACGATGTGATTTTCTTTAACTATCATTATGCAAACGTTCTGCCATATTGAGAAACAACCATCTCGAAAGACGGTGGTGATACACGTGTTTTGATCGTCAACGAAACGTTTGAAAGGCGAGAAAAAGCACGCTTTTAGCGTTGGTTAGGCAACATACCTACGAGATTGCATGAAACGGACGATGTGATTTTCTTTAACTATCATTATGCAAACGTTCTGCCATATTGAGAAACAACCATCTCGAAAGACGGTGGAGAAGCACGTGTTTTGATCGTCATGAAAACGTTGGGAAGGCGAAAAAAAGCACGCTTTTAGCGTTGGTTAGGCAACATACCACGAGATTGCATGAAATGGACGATGTGATTTCCGTTTACTGTCATTATGCAAACGTTATGCCTTATCGAGAAACAACCATCTCGAAAGACGGTGGAGGAGCACGTGTTTTGATCATCATGACAAAGGTTTGAAAGGCGGAACAAATCACGCTTTCAGCGTTGGTTAGACAACATACCTACGAGATCACATAGAACGGACGATGTGATTTCCTTTTACTATCAGGATGCAAACGTTCTGCCGTATTAAGAAACAAACAGCTCGAAAGACGGTGGAGAAGTAAATGAGTGCGACCAATGTATGGTTCAATGTATTGAGGAGTCTTGGAGTATTACTGTTGCAATACCAAGCGGTCGTGTGATGTCCAATGTATTGGCTGGCTATTCTAGGTATTGACAATACAATGTCGATATTTGATTTCCCAATACTTGTTCAATAATATTATTTTCCGTAGGTCTGCTCATGGGGGTCCTCAGAGGTCCATGAAGGTCCTCAAATGCACGTTTCACTTGGCCCACCATACAAGTTCACACTCACTGGCGCCCGCGTTCTCCAGTCCTTTGCCCCTATCGAACCCACTGTCAAGGTACAACAGTCTGGACCAAAGGGAACCACTGATCAAGTACCTCCAACAGGCATCCTCTCCCAAGACACTAGGATGCTACAAATCTCCAGCTGGACACTACCAATGAAGAAGCTTTCAGGCTATCACAGAAAATGTAATGATGAAGGAAACACTGGCAGCCACAATTGCCTTGGACCCAAGTGACCCATGTGGTATTAAACACAAATCTTCCTCCCAAGACCTCCCAAGCATCACTCATTCCCTCCCACATGCTGCCTCCCCAGGAAACTTTTGAAAACTGCACAGGTTGACGCTTTCTCAGTCACCTGGGGTGCTCCACAAACACCCCTAGAACAGTGGTGTTTGGACCATCCTCCCTGGCAGGGGCATATTTTTGCCCCCTACATGACAAACAGGGATCTCAGCAGGGCAAACTCATCCTCTAGTCAGCACCCCAGGACGCGATCACCATCTGTTTATTGCTTTGTTATGGATCCATCGGCTCAGTGAGACATCCTGCGTACCTAGCCTCCACCAACTCAAGGTTTGAACTCCAAGACAGGTACTGAACTCCGTTTCTCTCGAGTCATCTATTCACTCCATATCAACAGCTGGAGAAACTCACACGGACCAAGCCTTAATCCAGGGAGAGATGACCTTGATATCCAGTACAAGTGCGGAACTAACTGTAAGAATCACTCAAAACTGCCCTGTCATTACAGCCACTTGTAAGTCGTGGAAAGGCGCACGCAATCTGTGGTGTGACACTCGATCAGGCTCCCTTTGATATTTACTGAACAAAAGGCTACACCCTAGGTGCAGTTTTATGGAACTTGGCCTTGATGGATCCTCGCCAGCATCATTTCAAGCTTAATGGTCATGCTCATCTAATCTCATCTGACGTTGGCTCTCTTTCTCGTACCAATATCCGTCCTTTGTATGGACAAAGCCCGTCCTTTGCACAGGCAACTTTTATCACGTTTAGCAACATTCAAACATTTGAACATGGGAGGGGAAATTCGAAATGACCTGGATGGGAGAACCTTAACCCAACACGAGGGGGGGACTCTGTACTCTGTAGTCTGTAGTGATACCAAAAGAAAGAAACTTGGAGATGGATATACATCAACAATAGCTGCTTGAACTGATGTTGATGTGATTTAGTAGAACAAGAACATCATTTTTTGAATAGTCTGTAACAGCCAAACTGAGATAGGGACAGGAGTTGTGATATCAATTTGTACAACATTGGAGGGCAAAATCGAAAATGACTTGGATGAGAAAACCTTAGATCACGACGGGTGGGAAAAATCTGTAGCAATGTAAAAAAAATTTGAGATGGACATACATCATTGGTAGCTGCTTGCTTGGACTGAGTTTGGTATGGCATAGTAGCACATCGTCTTCCAAATCTGCAACAAACAAACTGGGATTCCCAAATGGTCGTTAAAAGGACTTGGGATATTGATTTGTCCACCATGAGAGGGGAAAATCAAGGGCAATAGGATGAGAGGTAGCACATGGGCTTGAGGTTGTGGAGTGCTATGAAAATGTTCCGCTGGGGACCAATTCTTACCAAAAAGTTGGCCAGAGGAACACAAGACCTGCCACTTGATCATTTTTGGACCTCTTCACTTCTTCCTATATACATTGGCAAAACCCCTTCCAGCCTTGACAGGGCAACACACGTACTTAAGGACATGAGATTGCTGATCCCAATTGCTTTCTCAATCATCCCATCAACATTCTGTCAAATAAAAGTGACCACAAGACCTTCTGCTCCATCATTGTTGGATGATCTTGTTTGTCAATCCAACAGAATGATGAAGCAATGATTGGAAAAGCAATTGTCAGGCCAGTAATCACTCTCCAATTTAGGTGGGGTTGTTTTGCCTGATCGTGGCTAGCAGGTGATCGAGAGTGTGTCCACAAACGTCCACCAGCCGACTACAAGACCTGCTGCTCCATCATTAGCCATTGTTGATATCTCATGCAACCAGATTATCCATATCTGATCTTACTATGCTAGTACTATGCTAGTACTTTTTCTACCAGCTTTGCCATAGAATCACTTCCTTTTCCCATGGTGTGTGGGACTTGTTCTTTTTATTTAGAATGGAATATCTAGAGTTGATATGTTGTCTATATCTTTCCTTTCCATTCTTTTCCCCTTCTTTCTCCTCTTTCTTGAACCAGAAATATGATATGACAGCCCAATTTAGATATACTGTGTAGCTGACTTGGCAGTCATTCTTGTCGTTCATGATGCACCAGTAATCAATATACACTTTATGCTATGCCCAATCTCCATACCTACTACTACTAGGTAGGAATGATGAATGGTATACTTGGTACGATTGTTAAGAATTTACAATTAGAATTGACTGTGAGTAAGAGCATTATTTCCTTCATTCACCACGTCGTACAGGTGAAAAAAAATTGAAGTGGCCCTCACACAATGTACGATGTAGCTTGGTCCTCTGGAGATGAATTTTCCATTGCTTGTTGCAATGGAGCTGCAGATGGCAGAGAGGGCACCGAAAGGATGAGCCAAGGAGGCTTGAACACCCAGAAAAGATGCTTCATGCCTTCCATAAAGGGAAGGTGTACATCCTCCTTGTCTTGGGTGCGAGGGGGGAACTGGCTCACAGGCCAATTGTTGCTACATAGAACCTCAATACATACCAAGAATATGCTTGTGGGGATGATTCCTTGATGGTAAATCAGTGTAATTTGGGGAAACCAATTGGTTGTTGTTTGATCAGGAACAAGTTGTTGGAAACGAAAAAGTATGGGATGGCAGTCTATCATTGGTAGTTTTTTGAGCTTGTTGCGTCAGCATCAACCGGACAGGGTCCAAGTTTCATTTTAGGATGATGATGTATTCGATTTGGCAGTCCTTTTATGGTTATCCAGAGTATACTACTATTATTACTACAGAGTATATTCAATGTAATATTGTTGTTACTACGTAGTTCTACTTACAGTTAGTAAGTAGAGGTAGTACTTAGATTGAGCATCGTTTTAGTGAGGGAGAGTAGTTGTGATACTGGAGGATGAAAGGATCATAAAAAATTCGGAATTTTACTCTATCATACTACATAATATTTATATTTACATTCACCGTATTGTTTGAAAAACATTAAAAACGATGCGTTGACTGTGAAAGCCGAGCTACTAGCTAGTAGTTCCAAAATGATGTTTATAATATGGGACAGAGGAAGTACTCCTTGGTGGTAGTGATGAAAGGTAAACTATCAGTAAGTACTACAGTAGGATGTACGTACGACCTCATACTTGGTAAGACCCATGAGACTATAACTTGGTGAGAAGGTTGGATGCAACACCTTTCACAGGAGACTCAGCAGGATGACTAGATGAGAGGTGATCAAAGGGATGTACTGGTAGCTACTTGCTGCAAATGAATTTGTAGTTGTAGGAGGCATTTGATTCCGCTGTAAAAAAAATTGTTTTGCAGAGATGAGTGGGAATGAAGACACCCACGACAGCAGTATGAGAGCATTGGATGGATGGTTACTCACTGTAATGAAGCCAAGGGCAAGTGAGGGTGAAATTGTG
>JAGRRH010000048.1:70000-75000 GCA_019154785.2 Nitzschia inconspicua
AAGGCAGCACAGATTCACATCCTGAGCTCTTCCCGCTTCAGTCGCCCTTACTGAGGGAATCCTGGTTAGTTTCTTTTCCTCCGCTTAATTATATGCTTAAATTCGGCGGGTCCTCTTGCTTGATCTGAGATCCGGAATGGGTCGCAACTACAAACAAAAAATCATCTTTATGTCAATGATTATCAGTTTGTCCTTGCCTTCCACTGACGTCGTTTTCGACATGTGCTTGGCATCACCAGGTCATAACATACACTGTCGAACAGTCCCAAGTCAAAACTCAAAGCCAACAACTAGACGTCGTTACCAGAGATAAGACAGGACCATACGGCAGCGTCGACCCTTGACGGCAACACCAACCTTGTCCATACGACCAGCGTCAAGTCCTATCTGTGTTTAAGCAGATCTTACATTCCAGCCAAGCCACACTTCGGGTCGGTTCAAAGTCAGAACCAACCAAAACTGTCACAAAGCCATAACCAATCCAGCCGACAGCATGTAACGCGTCACACCGAAGGAGGTAGGACACAAAACAAAACCACCGCTGAGGGGGATCCGCAGACACTCAGACAAGCATGCTACCGGGAAAATCCCGAAAGCGCAATGTGCGTTCAAAATCTTAATGATTCACGAGGTCTTGCAATTCGCATTACGTATCGCATTTCGCTGCGTTCTTCATCGTTGTGGGAACCTAGACATCCACCGCTGAAAGTTGTAAATGTATATTACTTAGGTTGGTGTGGGAGGGACCGACTAACTAGTGGTTTTATCCACCGTCTGTCCACTCCCATCTTGCTTCAGATCCTTCTGTTCCGTTCTGGTTATTGGTGTTGCATGAAAAAGAAACGGTACACCATCAGCAGACGGGGACCGTGTTTTCACACGTTGGGGGTAAGGAGGGTGTGCCGTCCGGTATCAATCAAGTATGATACCAGACACACACCCTAATTCGCATTGTGGAAAGATCTTGGATCGGTGTGGTAATGATCCTTCCGCAGGTTCACCTACGGAAACCTTGTTACGACTTCACCTTCCTCTAAATGATAAGGTTTAGACAAGTTCTCGCGACTGACCTCCAGTAAAGGAAGACAGCCACAATCCCGAGGCTTCACCGGACCATTCAATCGGTAGGTGCGACGGGCGGTGTGTACAAAGGGCAGGGACGTAATCAATGCAGATTGATGATCTGCGTTTACTAGGAATTCCTCGTTCAAGATTAATAATTGCAATAATCTATCCCTATCACGATGCACGTTCAAAAGATTGCCCAGGCCTCTCGGCCAAGGTAAAAAACTCGTTGAATGCATCAGTGTAGCGCGCGTGCGGCCCAGAACATCTAAGGGCATCACAGACCTGTTATTGCCCCTATCTTCCTGCATCTAATAGAATGCACGTCCCTCTAAGAAGCACCAACACAGTGACAGGCACTATGCGGGCTATTTAGCAGGCAGGGGTCTCGTTCGTTAACGGAATTAACCAGACAAATCACTCCACCAACTAAGAACGGCCATGCACCACCACCCATAGAATCAAGAAAGAGCTCTCAATCTGTCAATCCTCACTATGTCTGGACCTGGTAAGTTTTCCCGTGTTGAGTCAAATTAAGCCGCAGGCTCCACTCCTGGTGGTGCCCTTCCGTCAATTTCTTTAACATGATATTGTTTCGTTGTTCGGCATCAAAGGCAGAAAAATCTGCGTTGCCCTTTGAAAAAGCTGTCGCTGTTCCATCTAGAGCCGCCTCAATCCACGAATCAGCATAGTCTGCTATCCCATAATAGATCTCAAACTTTTCGAAATGCTTAGAGTGTCCGAAAGACATGTCAAGCTCGGTACTCATCCCTTGGAATGTTCGACCGTTGTACGTTTCACTGACCGGGTTGTAGTGGTATGCATATTCGTAAACGGGAGCTCCGTTCTGAAAGTCCAAGATTTTGATGGTACCTTGAGAGGCAAAACATCCCTGAATATCACGGGCATTTGTAGCAGCGAGACTTCCGACATGGCAGTACGCACTTTGATTCAAAGCTGTTTCATACTCGACCAGCAACACCACTTCTTCTGTGTTTGTTGACCAGAATGCGTCTTCGACCGATGTTCCCTTGATGACGAGTCCATCCATCGTAGCTCCAACGATTCTTGTTCCTTCTGGAATGACCATTCTAGGAGCAACAGGATGCTGCAGTCTAAGGCGGGCAATCGACTGAGAAAATCCTCCTGATTTGTACATTTCGATAGCTTGCTTCATACGATTGGCCTTCACCATGCTCTGGATAAATGCCTGGTCGTAATCAATCTTGGCATGATCGGCAATAGCTGTCAATGGCTTGTAACCTGCCAGATGTTCAAACAACCGGCGACGGTTGCTGTTGCGATTGCCTTTTGTCGCATCACCATGGCCGTTCCTCAATAATGGTGTGTGGTCTGCTTCCATTGCAATGGTTTTTTTTAGGGATTCCTCTTTCTTTCCCTCGAACGGTGAGAATGTGACAGACGTCGAACCAATTCACCTTGGTAGCATCCACCCGTGCTGCTGTGGAAGCCAAATGATAGTGACAATGTATACATACAAACAAACGACCTGATCAATAATCTTCAGCACTGGAGTCGCAACGTTGGGTGGGCAGGTAGGCACAAAATGATCGCCAAATGATTGATTTTGGTTTTCGCCCTCTGGATGTTGATTGGATTGGCGAGATGCTTGTCCTGAACTCTAACATAGAAGATAGGAACCTGTTACCCTTAATCCTAAATAAATGAGTGGGATTAACAATGTACGACTTAGTACTGTTCAGTCTATGTTGTATTCACGAGAATTTGGGTGTATATAATTATATTGCAATACAAAGCGATCGTGTCATAAACAAAGGATTTGCCGGGTGGTGTAGGATTGAACATGGAAGGGGAAAATTCGAAATGACCTGGATGGGAGAACCTTAACCCAACACGAGGGGGGGACTCTGTACTCTGTAGTCTGTAGTGATACCAAAAGAAAGAAACTTGGAGATGGATATACATCAACAATAACTGCTTGAACTGATGTTGATGTGATTTAGTAGAACAAGAACATCATTTTTTGAATAGTCTGTAACAGCCAAACTGAGATAGGGACAGGAGTTGTGATATCAATTTGTACAACATTGGAGGGCAAAATCGAAAATGACTTGGATGAGAAAACCTTAGATCACGACGGGTGGGAAAAATCTGTAGCAATGTAAAAAAAATTTGAGATGGACATACATCATTGGTAGCTGCTTGCTTGGACTGAGTTTGGTATGGCATAGTAGCACATCGTCTTCCAAATCTGCAACAAACAAACTGGGATTCCCAAATGGTCGTTAAAAGGACTTGGGATATTGATTTGTCCACCATGAGAGGGGAAAATCAAGGGCAATAGGATGAGAGGTAGCACATGGGCTTGAGGTTGTGGAGTGCTATGAAAATGTTCCGCTGGGGACCAATTCTTACCAAAAAGTTGGCCAGAGGAACACAAGACCTGCCACTTGATCATTTTTGGACCTCTTCACTTCTTCCTATATACATTGGCAAAACCCCTTCCAGCCTTGACAGGGCAACACACGTACTTAAGGACATGAGATTGCTGATCCCAATTGCTTTCTCAATCATCCCATCAACATTCTGTCAAATAAAAGTGACCACAAGACCTTCTGCTCCATCATTGTTGGATGATCTTGTTTGTCAATCCAACAGAATGATGAAGCAATGATTGGAAAAGCAATTGTCAGGCCAGTAATCACTCTCCAATTTAGGTGGGGTTGTTTTGCCTGATCGTGGCTAGGAGGTGATCGAGAGTGTGTCCACAAACGTCCACCAGCCGACTACAAGACCTGCTGCTCCATCATTAGCCATTGTTGATATCTCATGCAACCAGATTATCCATATCTGATCTTACTATGCTAGTACTATGCTAGTACTTTTTCTACCAGCTTTGCCATAGAATCACTTCCTTTTCCCATGGTGTGTGGGACTTGTTCTTTTTATTTAGAATGGAATATCTAGAGTTGATATGTTGTCTATATCTTTCCTTTCCATTCTTTTCCCCTTCTTTCTCCTCTTTCTTGAACCAGAAATATGATATGACAGCCCAATTTAGATATACTGTGTAGCTGACTTGGCAGTCATTCTTGTCGTTCATGATGCACCAGTAATCAATATACACTTTATGCTATGCCCAATCTCCATACCTACTACTACTAGGTAGGAATGATGAATGGTATACTTGGTACGATTGTTAAGAATTTACAATTAGAATTGACTGTGAGTAAGAGCATTATTTCCTTCATTCACCACGTCGTACAGGTGAAAAAAAATTGAAGTGGCCCTCACACAATGTACGATGTAGCTTGGTCCTCTGGAGATGAATTTTCCATTGCTTGTTGCAATGGAGCTGCAGATGGCAGAGAGGGCACCGAAAGGATGAGCCAAGGAGGCTTGAACACCCAGAAAAGATGCTTCATGCCTTCCATAAAGGGAAGGTGTACATCCTCCTTGTCTTGGGTGCGAGGGGGGAACTGGCTCACAGGCCAATTGTTGCTACATAGAACCTCAATACATACCAAGAATATGCTTGTGGGGATGATTCCTTGATGGTAAATCAGTGTAATTTGGGGAAACCAATTGGTTGTTGTTTGATCAGGAACAAGTTGTTGGAAACGAAAAAGTATGGGATGGCAGTCTATCATTGGTAGTTTTTTGAGCTTGTTGCGTCAGCATCAACCGGACAGGGTCCAAGTTTCATTTTAGGATGATGATGTATTCGATTTGGCAGTCCTTTTATGGTTATCCAGAGTATACTACTATTATTACTACAGAGTATATTCAATGTAATATTGTTGTTACTACGTAGTTCTACTTACAGTTAGTAAGTAGAGGTAGTACTTAGATTGAGCATCGTTTTAGTGAGGGAGAGTAGTTGTGATACTGGAGGATGAAAGGATCATAAAAAATTCGGAATTTTAATCTATCATACTACATAATATTTATAT
>JAGRRH010000048.1:85000-113080 GCA_019154785.2 Nitzschia inconspicua
CATTGGACGTACGTCTTTGACGCAACTATTTTAGACGGCAAAACTTCCAAGAGATATGTTTGACGACACAAACAATTCCCATGACAGACAGGAGGAATCCATGCATCACAAAAGCGAGTCGACGCTACCGGCAACTACAATATCGAAAGAGATGCTTCTGGTGACGGGATGATGTTGTTGGATGTTGGATCAATAACATTTGGAGATTCTGGACGTCTTTGGATCAGACACATTGAACGTAAAACGCACGACTTTGACGCAAGTATTTTGGACAACAAAAACTCCCAACAGAATCGTTGGACGACAAAAGCAATTACCTTTGGAGGAATCCATCAGTCGCAACGACGAGTCTCTGTCAGAGATACAAATCCATGCGACGCATTGATGGGCCGATGCTCCGGGCCACTACAGTTTCGAAGGAGATGCTCCTTGCCACCATTGGATGCTGTTGGATCAGTAACATTTGGATAATCCGGACGTCTGTGGAACAAACACATTGATCTGCAAAAGCTTCCAAGAGATTCATGCGACGATACAGTTGATTCCTTTGGGAGGAGTAAGGAACCCATACATCGCACCGGAGGATCCCTGATGTTGTGGGCCACTACAGTTTCGAAAGAGAGGCAGCTGGATGTTGTTGGATCAGTAGCATTTGAATATTGTCGACGTCTATGGAACAAATACATTGGTCTGCGAAAATTTCCCCAAGAGAGATGTTGGACGATACAATTGCTTCCTTGTTGCGACGATTGGACGTCAGTCGAAGACATGCATCGGACGAAAGCAATTTCTCGGGGATACATTCGACGATAACATTCTTTTTTTGCCTTTGCGACGAATCCATACGTCCAACAGGGAAACCGCTGCGATGGAGAACTAAATCATCGAAAGATATGCTGGTTGCGACGGTTGGATGTTGTTGGTGTTGGATGCTGGATCAGTAAGATTTGGAAAATCTGGAAGTCTTTGACGCAAGTACATTGGACGACGAAAAGTTTCCAAGAGAGATGTTCGACTACAACAACAATCACCTTCGGAGGAATCCATACGTCGCACAGGCGAGTCCCAGCAACGGGGAACTAAAGTACAGTATCGAGCGAGATGTTTGTTTAAGCATTTGAAAAATCTCGTCTTTGGAAGAAAAACATCGGATTATGAATAACTTCCAAGAGAGATCTTTGACGACAAAAACAAGTACCGTGGGCGGAATCCATGTTTATGCTTCTCGTGACAGCCCGGCAGCGTCCAATCAACAGCATCAGTCGATTGGGCGGTCAATCGTGTCGTTGTTTTAATCGAAGGCAAGTCTTGTTGTGACGAACGGACGTTGTTCAATCTGTAAGATTTGAAACATCAGGACGTCTTTGGAACAAATACATTGGACGACAAAAGACAAAAACCTCCAAGAGAGATGTTCGACGACACAAACAGTTGCCATGGGAGGAATCCATACGTAGCACAGGCGAGTCGCTGCTCGGGAACTACAGTATCGAAAGAGATCCTTGTAACGACGATGACGATTGGATGTTGCTGGATGTTTAATCGGTGACATTTGGAAAATCTGGCAGTCTTTGACGCAAGCTCATTGAACAACAAAACTTCCAAGTGAGATGTTCGACGACACAAACAAATTTCCTGTAAGGAATTTTCGCGACAGCGGGGAAGCGTGCAACGACACAAACAAATTTCCTGTAAGGAATTGTCGCGACAGCGGGGCAGCGTGCAGTGGACACGATGAGCCGATTTGGTGGTCATTCTTGTCGTTGTTTAACCAAAGGAAGACCTTGTAGGGATGAACGAACGTTATTCAATCAGAAAAGATTCGGAAAACCTGGACGTCCTTGGGAGGAATCCATACGTCGCACAGGCGAGTCGCTGCTGGAGGGAACTACAACATCGAAATAGAAGCTTGTTGCGACGATTGGATGTCGTTGGATCATTAACATTTGGAAAATGTTCCTCCTATCTCCCTTCTCCCGGAAAAGATAAACTGGTCAGCCTCCGCTTACAAACCAGCATTAATACTGGCAGGTCAAAGTATAGGCTTGGAACTGCGTAGTGCAGCTTAATCCCCGATGCTTGCACACTTCTGGTGTACCATCAATCTATGTACCATTGCAGCCGAAATCGCTGAGGAGGAGGGGCTAGAAAAAGGCAAGTATGGAACAAAAAGACCACTTCCGGTCCCAGTGGCGCACCTCAGTCACCATAAAGCCCCGAACGAACCTTTCCCCATGCTAGAGAACTATATCCCTACAACCAAAGGCACTGCCCCCATGTCAAGACTTAAGAACTGACCTCCTACAGGGACAACTGAACCTGAGGAATTATGCCATGCATCGTTCATACTGCTACAATCGACGGTCCGAAGTCGCCACCTTCATGATCCAGGAAGAGCAGGAAACAATGAAGTCCACAGACTCAACGTCATACTCCTCCTGGGAGTGAAATAGTACCATCTGACACACCATTGCATCATCACAAATCAACCCAACCCTTGGCAGTTAGCAACCTTTCCCTCTCCTGATGGAAAAGGACGTAGCAACCGGTTTTTACATCCTTGTGTCCAAACTTTTGCAACACTCGCAAACAGTATTTCTGTTTCTGTCAGGCGACATACATTCGAATTCACATGAGATGGTCGATGCGGTTCTCTTTTATAACCAAACTAAAACATATTGCCGCATTGGGAAACAACCATCTTCACACTAAGCGAAGATAAACGTCTTTCTGTCTTTACGAAAACGCTCGAAAGGCAGTCAAAAACACCCTTCCAGCCTCGGTCAGAGCAACATACCTACCATACAAAATGGTTTGGACGATGCAGTTTCATTGTTCAACAGTTACAAAAACATCGTGTCGTGTCGAGAAGCAGTAAACCCCGAAAACGGTGGAGACAAACGTCTTTCGGTCGCCATGAAAACGCCTGGAAGGAAGTCAAGAACACCATTTCAGCCTTAGACAGGCAAGATACTTACGAGATATCATCCAATGGACGATGAAATTTCAGTGTGGTACCGTTTCGCAAACATAATTTCGTATTGAGAAATAATCATCTCGGCGTACGGCGGAGATACATGTCTTTTGGTCTTCACGAAAACGTTTGGGAGGGAGTCAAAAACATCCTTTGTGGCTCTACCAAGAGACATACATGCGAGATTGCATGGAACGGACGATGTGATTTCTGTTTACTGTCATTATGCAAACGTTCTCCCATATTGAGAAACAACCATCTCGAAAGGCGGTGGTGATACACGTGTTTTGATCGTCAACGAAACGATTGAAAGGCGAAAAAAACACGCTTTCAGCGTTGGTTAGGCAACATACCTACGAGATTCCGTGATACGCACGATGTGATTTTCTTTAACTATCATTATGCAAACGTTCTGCCATATTGAGAAACAACCATCTCGAAAGGCGGTGGTGATAGACGTGTTTTGATCGTCAACGAAACGTTTGAAAGGCGAACAAATCACGCTTTCAGCGTTGGTTAGGCAACATACCTACGAGATTCCGTGATACGCACGATGTGATTTTCTTTAACTATCATTATGCAAACGTTATGCCGTATCGAGAAACAACCATCTCGAAAGACGGTGGAGGAGCACGTGTTTTGATCATCATGAAAAAGGTTTGAAAGGCGAAAAAAACACGCTTTCAGCGTTGGTTAGGCAACATACCTACGAGATTCCGTGATACGCACGATGTGATTTCTGTTTACTGTTATTATGCAAACGTTCTGCCATATTGAGAAACAACCATCTCGAAAGGCGGTGGAGGAGCACGTGTTTTGATCATCATAAAAAAGGTTTGAAAGGCGAAAAAAACACGCTTTCAGCGTTGGTTAGACAACATACCTACGAGATTCCGTGATACGCACGATGTGATTTCTGTTTACTGTCATTATGCAAACGTTATGCCGTATCGAGAAACAACCATCTCGAAAGACGGTGGAGGAGCACGTGTTTTGATCATCATGAAAAAGGTTTGAAAGGCGAAAAAAACACGCTTTCAGCGTTGGTTAGGCAACATACCTACGAGATTCCGTGATACGCACGATATGATTTCTGTTTACTGTCATTATGCAAACGTTCTGCCATATTGAGAAACAACCATCTCGAAAGGCGGTGGAGGAGCACGTGTTTTGATCATCATAAAAAAGGTTTGAAAGGCGAAAAAAACACGCTTTCAGCGTTGGTTAGACAACATACCTACGAGATTCCGTGATACGCACGATGTGATTTTCTTTAACTATCATTACGCAAACGTTATGCCGTATCGAGAAACAACCATCTCGAAAGACGTTGGAGGAGCACGTGTTTTGATCGTCATGGAAACGTTTGAAAGGGGGATAAAATCACGCTTTCAGCGTTGGTAGGCAATATACTTAGAATACAACGTCGAATGGACGATATAATTTCATAGTTCAGCGACTTTAATAGCAACAGTTACAAAAATATCGTTTTCGAGTTGACTGTGAGAAAGAAAATGATAGAATAGAACATGGGACTGTCCAGGAAACCAACATAACGAAGTATTTTTTCCAACAAGTACGTCTAGTAGTCTAATTGACTGTGAAGTGGGTACAAAGGTACTACGTATCATACATACTTACTTACAGTAGTAGTACATTCGCAGCCACTGACGGCATGCTAAATCTTCCTCCCAAGACCTCCCAAGCATCACTCATTCCCTCCCACATGCTGCCTCTCTAGGAAACTTTGAAAACTGCACAGGTTGACGCTTTCTCAGTCACCTGGGGTGCTCCACAAACACCCCTAGAACAGTGGTGTTTGGACCATCCTCCCTGGCAGGGGCATATTCTTGCCCCTACATGACAAACAGGGATCTCAGCAGGGCAAACTTATCCTCTAGTCAGCACCCCAGGACGCGATCATCATCTGTTCATTGCTTTGTTATGGATCCATCGGCTCAGTGAGACATCCTACGTACCTAGCCTCCACCAACTCAAGGTTTGAACTCCAAAACAGGTACTGAACTCCGTTTCTCTCAAGTCATCTATTCACTCCATATCAACAGCTGGAGAAACTCACACGGACCAAGCCTTAAGCCAGGGAGAGATGACCTTGATATCCAGTACTTAGTGCGGAACTAACTGTAAGAATCACTCAAAACTGCCCTGTCATTACAGCCACTTGTAAGTCGTGGAAAGGCGCACGCAATCTGTGGTGTGACACTCGATCAGGCTCCCTTTGACATTTACTGAACAAAAGGCTACACCCTAGGTGCAGTTTTATGGAACTTGGCCTTGATGGATCCTCGCCAGCATCATTTCAAGCTTAATGGTCATGCTCGTCTAATCTCATCTGACGTTGGCTCTCTTTCTCGTACCAATATCTGTCCTTTGTATGGACAAAGCCCGTCCTTTGCACAGGCAACTTTTATCACGTTTAGCAACATTCAAACATTTGAACATGGGAGGGGAAATTCGAAACGACCTGGATTGGAGACCCTTAACCCAACACGAGGGGGGGGGGGACTCTGTACTCTGTAGTCTGTAGTGATACCAAAAGAAAGAAACTTGGAGATGGATATACATCAACAATAGCTGCTTGAACTGATGTTGGTGTGATTTAGTAGAACAAGAACATCATTTTTTGAATAGTCTGTAACAGCCAAACTGAGATAGGGACAGGAGTTGTGATATCAATTTGTACAACATTGGAGGGCAAAATCGAAATGACTTGGATGAGAAAACCTTAGATCACGACGGATGGGAAAAATCTGTAGCAATGTAAAAAAAAATTGAGATGGACATACATCATTGGTAGCTGCTTGCTTGGACTGAGTTTGGTATGGCATAGTAGCACATCGTCTTCCGAATCTGCAACAAACAAACTGGGATTCCCAAATGGTCGTTAAAAGGACTTGTTGTCCACCATGAGAGGGGAAAATCGAGGGCAATAGGATGAGAGGTAGCACATGGGCTTGAGGTTGTGGAGTGCTATGAAAATGTTCCGCTGGGGACCAATTCTTACCGAAAAGTTGGCCAGAGGAACACAAGACCTGCCACTTGATCATTTTTGGACCTCTTCACTTCTTTCTAGATACATTGGCAAAACCCCTTCCAGCCTTGACAGGGCAACACACGTACTTAAGGACATGAGATTGCTGATCCCAATTGCTTTCTCAATCATCCCATCAACATTCTGTCAAATAAAAGTGACCACAAGACCTTCTGCTCCATCATTGTTGGATGATCTTGTTTGTCAATCCAACAGAATGATGAAGCAATGATTGGAAAAGCAATTGTCAGGCCAGTAATCACTCTCCAATTTAGGTGGGGTTGTTTTGCCTGATCGTGGCTAGGAGGTGATCAAGAGTGTGTCCACAAACGTCCACCAGCCGACTACAAGACCTGCTGCTCCATCATTAGCCATTGTTGATATCTCATGCAACCAGATTATCCATATCTGATCTTATTATGCTAGTACTTTTCTACCAGCTTTGCCCAAAAGGCAGTGGTGATACACGTTCTGGCCTCTGACATCTACGTTTTTTGGGTTGATTTTTTTTGAGTTCCTGAGTGAAGCAGTAATCTTGGATGTGCCTGATAAAGTTGTTTATATTTCCCCACAGGACGTATCCATTAGATATCATTAGTAAGCCGACTGTTTTGGCAACGCTTGGTTGGGCGAGGATAGGTGATTGTCACTCGGAATGAGGTAAAGATGTGACTAAAATTGACACAAATTGTAGACTGCCCGATTTTGTGCATGCCGGGAATAAAACATACAGTTGCATATTCCGCCTTGCATATACCATTGTATTATTGTTACGATGTATTGAGAGGTGACGTTTATTATTACTTTGAACTGATCCTCGTAAGCAAACTGACTTGTATCATCTCTGTCATACTACATGCATAGAGGGTGCATTACTCAGTTGCTGCGTCATGATAGAAGTGGGGTGAATAGTCGTGGCGTGCTTCAATAATGCCGTGAGCCTTTTTCGTTCGGATTCCGAAAACGGATTGTTGTGGCCACAATGTAAATTTAGGAAGGAACCAATGGACATGGCCTCTGCTTGCAAATGACGATTCCTCCAGTTATTTTCGACGACATGAGGTGCCGACAGCCGAGCTTGGGTGTATTCTAGCGTACCTATTACATAAGCCACCTCGTGTTGGACTTGAGAAAGAAGATGCGAGAATCAAAAGGAGTCGGTTAGCTCGGTACAGTACTGAAACATGCATTCCCATTCTACGTATTACGTACCAGAATTCAACATTGCGTCAGATGGGTTATCTAATAAAATCTTCTTCAAGTTGTCAACAACCTCCGGAATTGGCTTTGGATGGACAACAGTCTCAGATTCTTGCTGCTCGTAGCCTGGAGGACGACAATCAAAATCCGATGGTTCCACAGGTCCGAGCTCGTTCATTTTTGATCGAGCTTCATCGTCTGACCATCTGTGTCGGTGTTCCATCGCCTCTACGATGGTTTGTCCCCCAAAAGTCAAGGTAGAGCACAACCATGCAACCGTTGTATCAAACCCTCCTTTGACCGTAATACCCAAAGCAGACCCACACAAACCTTCGCAACATCCAAGGTACTTCCACACAAGGTAAATTGGAACCTGACATCCAACCTCGGCAGCTTCGGCGTCGATCATACCCGAAGACACCATCATGGCAAATCTCTTTTTCTCGATCGATGCCAGTTTTCCAATCCGTTTAGAGCATGCTGCAAAATGAAATGCTTCCTCTAAAGAAATGTGCTTGTCAGCTGGCCAGACGGGTGGTGAGACACGGGATACGCCCAAAGGAACGTAGCGAGAATCTGTCACACAAACATTTTCCCAGTCAGCCATGCGGTACGGCAAGGGAGCGTCCATCATCCATCCTACTCCTTTGGTCGCTCTGGCACCACGGTTTATTTCTTTCCAGAAGGAAATTCCTGCTTTAAGGGAGGACGAATCTGCGATAATTGCATCGGCAGAATCTGTTGCTACCACTTTCGGGCAAGAGGCGGCTAGGAAATCTCCCACTACGTCTGTCGACCAAAAGGGTGCCAGCGCTCGAATGGCATAACCGGACCAGCCGCCGACGAGCCGTTGAGCGACAGCTTCCAGGTTGCAAAAGGTTCGATCACATATTAACAATGCAACCTTGTCTTTGAGTAGCACATTTTCAGTCAATTTGCGTCCCGTTCCAGATGCTGCAACACCTCCGATACTTTCTCCGTGAATCACAAGAGACTCGACACCCATTTGAGTAACAAGATGCGTTCCAACTGCAAAACCATCGGCTCGTAAGGTGGCGGGCGTCGGTTGAAAACTGCAAAAAGTACCATGTAGTATTCTTTTGATTCTACCCAATGCTCCCGGAACATATTTTTCTTCTCCCCCTCTTTTGGCTGCTCCGCACAACCCAGCACCGTAGCTCCTGCCAAAGCCAGCATAGTTGAATAGAAAAACGTCAAAACCTTGATTGGTGTAGAAATCTGTCCAGCAGCTGTCATTGATCATTCCATCGATATCTGAGGCGACGTTTCCCCCCGCTAGACTCATTCCAGTAGCCACTTCAATCAGGCCAGCATTGGGATTGCAGTATAGTACAGCCTTTTTGTTTCGATGATTGACCCCGATGGTTCCAGGCGCTGACTTGGCAGGGATGTGCATGCAATCGATCATACCACCATCCGGCCTTTGTACCCATAGCTGTCGGGCGCCCTGATATCGAGACAAGACGCACCCTCGTTGCACGTCAAATCCAAAGATGGATGTGTGCGGTGGTGGATCTAACATGGCCGCCACGGACGAGATACCAGCTTTGACCGAGTCCATGACTGACGTATTTTGTTCCTCGAATCGCCGTCGCACTGCATCGACGGTCAAATCTTCTCCAACTTCGTCTTCAGGAGTAGCGTCACCCGACGACGATTGCGGTTTCAACGATTCCGTAAAATCGCGAAGCTCCGTGGCAGCAATCATCAATTGGTTTGCTACTTGCCGGGCTGAATCAGAGAGCTGCTGTTGTCTGCCTCCTGTGTTTTCTAGCACATCCTTCGCTTGAATTTCAAGCGCAAAAAGCTGACCCAAAACCCTGTCAAGATGTGTCAGTAGAATTTGACCATCCGCCTTGGCTTCTGGTGTCAATCCAGACAAATCACCAACATCTCCCACCAATTTATTATTTCCAAATTGGTTCAATTCGGGCGATGAACTGTTCGAGGTTGGTGACGTTTCGGGTCGATCTTGCAATGAATGATGCAATACTTCGGAATAGACTGCTAGAACTCGATCACGATACGACTTGGCCCGTTTCCATAGAGATGGAATTTCGTAGGCCATGTTGGCAGTACCGGCGGCTTTGGACGAACCCAAAACGGCCACGGCCAAGTCCAAAATACTATTGGCCGATGAAGTAATCATGCGCACTGAATATTTTGCGAATTCCTTTTCAATTTCTCCTGATACGCGGTAGGAAGAGCCCGGAAAGGCGATCAATCGGATGATGGCCCGTCCCACCATGAATACGGTAACGACGGCCATGGTGTAGATGCCCCATTCCGAAACCACAAACGAGAGAGCCCAGAAGGGCAGCCACACCAATACAAATAGAACATATCCTCCGACGAAATAGGCAAATGACCATTTGCCACTGGCCACAATTGGTTGAAAGATAAAGGGCAAGGAATCAGCCACCGTACGAATATTGGAGCACCAGGCGGTGGTTGCTCTACAAATGGCGTTGCAGCCACTGCTGCTGGAGGAAGTGATGATTCCTGCCATGTCTGCTGAAATTTGGGAATTGTTGTTGCTATTGTTGCCGTCGGTTTCCATTATTTGTCGCGACTGGCGAGCACTGAGCAGAGACGCTGCAAATTCGTCCACCTCGGAAACGGCTGTGACTGTGTCGTAGGGCCCGGCCAGGAGAGGTGTCGCCAGGGCCTCAGCCTCTTCTTCCTGTGTTTGATGAAACAGTTTTTCTGTTGAACAAGTCGACACCGTTGAGAAACGACGACGACGTTGACGACGACTGCTATTACCACTACAAAGATGATTGATTTACTGATAGTGACTCGAGCACCGAGAGAATGAATCTCGAACAAAATAATTTAACAGTACTGTTGGATGTTGTTGTCAATTGTCAATTGTCAAACTATGGTGTTCCGTTGAATGTTGATAAACGAATGTCACCAACGTCGTCACAATGGGAGATTCGACCGTCAAGCTCTTCCTTTTCAAGAGCTATACCCGTTTAAAAAAATAATATTGAGAAGAATATGCCGACTGTTGCTGCAATACATTCCCATGGTGAAAACAATCTAACTGTAAAAAAATTACTTCGTATTACAGTTATTACAGTTAATACGTAAGAATACCGTACCAGGTACATCGAGTAGCGCATCTTCTTATTAATCATATTATTAATATGATACACAGAGGAAAGAGAGACAAGCGATGTGACGACTGGCGAGCGCGTGTCCGTGAGTTTGATCGTGGTGGAGTCACTACAGTCACTACCTACCATACTACCGTACCAGGTACTTTATCGTACCCTACGTCGTACCGGTAGTCTCGAACCCTATGTACTACGTAGTGTTGTACCGAAGTACTGGTATGATGCCTATTGGAGAATCTACGGTACCTGTATGTACAACGGTAGAGTTATGCCACAGAATACCGGTACGAGCATGTAGTCTATGATACACTGTCGTATCCATGAGTCTACGACGTACTTATTACCTCGACGTACTACCGTAACTTGAGGGTAGTCTACCTACCGGTAGTACCGTACTCCAGTACATATCATACGATCCCGAGCACTCCTTCGCTCCTTTGATGAGAACCCCCAATGAGAATGATTCGCTTATTAGAGGCCTTTATTTACTACTCCGAGTACGTCTTCTTGATCCCTGTCAACTCTTTTCTCTCTTCCCTGCTCTCTCTTTTTTTGAAAAAAACGAAATCACAACAATTATCTTATATTACATGTATATAATATTACTTCGAAGTACTTGACGACCCTCTTCTAACAAGTCCTACCATATTCTTGCATCAAAATCATCATGAAAACACTGTTCATAACTGGAGCATCCAGTGGTATTGGTGCCGCCACGGCCCGAGCAGCTTGTTAAACGCCGGTTGGAACGTTGCGATGATGGCCCGTCGGGACGACAAATTACAAGAACTGGTACAAGCGTTGGGCGAAGACAAGAGTTTGGCAATTCAAGGAGACGTGACTTCGATAGAAAGCTTGGAGTCGGCCGTGAAGCAAACCGTAACCAAGTTTGGAGGAATTGACGCCGCGTTTGCCAACGCTGGTATTGGAATCAGCCAGCCGGGAACAGAAGAAGGTGATCCGGACGAATGGAAAAGGCTGGTGGATGTCAATATTATGGGAGTTCTTCTTACTACTCGGGCCGTCCTGCCCCAACTGAAAAAGACCAAGGGTACCTTGGTCATAACGGGAAGCGTGGCTGGTAAGATACACTTAAAAGGCAGCATCTATGGCGCCTCCAAATGGTTCGTTCATGGGTATGCTGGTAACATGGCCCAAGAAATGCGTGAATGGGGTGGCCGCTGCGCTTTGATCGCCCCCGGAATGGTAAATACGGAATTTTTCGACTCGCCAAAGCCCGACAAGTTGCAACCGGAAGATATCGCCAATTCGGTGTTGCATGCCATCACAGCTCCCCCGCATGCGGCCATTCACGAAATATTCATCATGCCTAACACATAGAAAGAAACCAAAGATTCAAAGCAAAGCTTGCGCGAATGAAATTACTGCTGCTTACGTACATAGTAGTAGTTCAAGCATTCAATGAAACGTACAAAAGTTATGACGAAGAAAATGGAAAGTATACGCTCCCCCCAATTTGTTCATTTTCACCTTTCGGACACTCTAGTTTAGGCCGCCTTGGGTCTGTCTTTCTCGACGGGGTATCCTAATGCTTCGTCCAGTACAGTCAAGGCTCGATCGAGCCGTTGGAATCCATCAATCAGCTCCTCCTCCTTGATGTTCAGGGGAGGAGCACAATGAATGTGAGGGTATCGGTGCAATCCAACCAATCCTTCGTTCAGGTATGCTTCCTTGTATTTGGCAAATGCTTCGTGCGCCACTTCGTGTTGTAATTTTGGGCTCTGTCCGTCAAAATCATGTACGTCGAAACATCCAAACAAGCCAATGCATCGATATTGTTTAATACTGGGATGGTCTTCTGCAACTTTTTGCATGCAAGCTTCAAAGAGGGGAGACATATTTTGGGCCCGTCCAACCACATTGTTTTGCAAAAGATACTTGATATTTTCATAGGCTACTGCCATAGCCACTGGGTGTGCCTGATAGGTCGACCCCCACCCCAGAGGCTTATCTTCGAAAAATTCCATAATCTTCGAGTTGCATGCAGTCATTGACAAGGGGATGGCCGCTGACGAGATGCCCTTGGCACACGACACAATATCGGGCATGACACCCTCGTAGTTTTGGAATCCAAACAGAGTTCCTGTACGACCAAATCCAACCATCACTTCATCGACGTGCATCAAAATGCCGTACTTGTCGCAGAGGGCACGAATTCCCTGCATGTATCCATCGGGCATGACCAAACATCCGCCAGCTCCTACGATACTCTCCATTACGATGGAAGCAATATTGTCGGGTCCTTCGTTCAAAATTTGTTCTTCCAGCATTAGCAAAGCGGTTTCCACTTGTTCTTGTTCCGTGGCCTGGGATCCACCATGCCTGAAAAAGAGTGGAAACGGGTTAAAAGCCTTGATAAATCCCGGCACGGAATCACTGCCGTACCATCGTCGCAAATCGCCGGTAGCTGCGCCGGCATGGGCCGTGGCTCCATGGTAAGACCGGTACCATGAAATGACCTTTTGTCGTCCGGTGAACCGTTTGGCCATCATAATGCCGGCCTCATTTGCTTCGGCACCGCTGCTAGGATAAACGGCAGCTCGCAAATCGCCTGGCAAAATTTCCCCCATCAATTGATTGAGGCGAGTACGGACTTCGGTAATACCAATACCACCGTATGTAAAGGGCAATTGTCGCATCTGATACGCGGCGGCCTCCACGACGCTTTCGGGAATATCGTGTCCCAAATTGGCACAAACCGCTTGGGAGGTCCAATCCAAATACTGTTTTCCCGTGTCGTCATAGAGATAGACTCCTTCGCCATGGGTCATGTTGGGGACCTTGTGACGGGAACTGCTGGGAACCCATGTCATCATAAAGGGATTTTCTTTTCGACTTTGATTGAGCTTTTCCGACGACCATGTTCCGAGTGGTTCGAAATGAGCGATATCAACTTTGGGTGCCAACACGTCGGCAAAGTTGTCTTTGGGCTGTATGTGTAAAAGACAAGGAGGTGACAAAGAAAAGGATTCAAAGAGAGGATTGAAAGTTTTTGTAGGCATAAGAAAACATTTCGCAGCAGTATTCTCGACGACGTAGTACCACTGGATTATCTTCATACGTACCGTGATGGATGGCAAGGTGCGCGCCCAGTGGTTGGCTCCCTTTGGAACTCCCCGTCGCAGAGCTTGGTTGGCGGCTTCCTTGGCGATGGATGACATGGTTGTTGCTTGATCGCCTATAGTAATATTGTTGGGATTATGTCAAAACAGTTTGACGTCCGAACGACGACGACGGTGGAGAAAGAGGAAGTGATGGTCGAAGACAGCAGCTGCATTTTTCAAGTAGACAGAATTACGAGAGGAACAAAGTTCCTTCCGTGGTCATTTTTGAAACGAGCAAGAGCTCGATTTTGAACCTCGATTTGAAAATCATCAGGGTTTGAGATCTCCATCAGCGACGGACAGGCAGTCAACGGTAATACTGCGACACGTAGGTTGGCGCGAGACGAGGTCCGGGTATGACACAGACAGACAGCATTGCGACATGCTATGATACGTAGTAGTAGGTAGAAACAAGGGGCGCAGGAGAGATATGATACGTTTCAAAAGAAAAAAAAGAGAAAAAAACACAAGTTCTGACAGACAGACAGACAGACAGACAGACAGAACTCACTCGATACTTTCGCTTCAAGCGGAGTTTAGTGTCCTCTCCTCTCTGCCTTAACTACCATTAATACAGTGGACTGCAGCTCTGGTGCTCTGGTCTACCGGTTACCGTCGCAGTTAATTTAACTTTGTTCCCATTGCAATAAATATTACTAGACCGATCAAGATTCACTTCATCCAGTTAGTTGTAAGACAACATTTTTTATTTCGAATTATTCCTTAAAAAGAGATGATAGACTGGATTGTCCGTTTCCTCCACATAACTGTAATGCAGCGTATCCAAGAACCGAATTAACGATTCATTGGCACTTTCTGGAACTTGTATACCCACCAATACTCGACCAAAATCGTCCCCGTGATTTCGGTAGTGAAATAGTGATACATTCCATTCAATGTCCAGACTCAATAAAAAACGTTGCAACGCTCCGGGTGACTCGGGAAAGTCAAATCGAAACAACCGTTCGTTCGGGACACTGGAGCGACCCCCGGCCATGTTGCGGATGTGTACCTTTGCCAGTTCGCTGTGACTCACGTCCATGCAATCAAAACCAGATTCGCGGATGCTGTTAACAATGCCTTCAAAATCATTTTCAATGTTCATGACGGGTTGAAAGGATATCAAGACGTGCGCATCACCATGATTATCGTAGCGATATGAAAACTCCGTGACATTGCGCGGCCAAATCAAGGAATACAACGCTCGGAAGGATCCTGGAGTTTCGGGAATAGTCACAGCCAAGGTCTTTTCGGATCCGTCGGCTCGTTCCGAAACGAACCGAAGGCGATCAAAGTCCATGTTGGCACCGCTGGTAATGGCAACCAAAGTGCGGCCTGTCAATTCGTTCTCTTCGACATATTTCTTCATCCCTGCCACCGCCAAGGCACCGGCCGGTTCCAACACTACTCGTGCATCGTTGTAACTCAACTTGATGGCGTTGCAAATCTGATCAGTGTCCACCGTCACCATGTCATCTACCAATTTATTGCAGATGCGAAAAGTTTCTTTTCCAATTGTCTTGACGGCAGCTCCATCGGCAAACAATCCCACACTGTCCAGGGTCACCTGCTTTCCTTCTCGCAATGACGTGGTCATGCCGGCCGCATCTACGGCTTCTACGCCTATTACTTTGACCGATGGTCTTACTCGTTTGACGTAGGCAGCAATCCCCGCCAGCATACCACCACCACCGCAACATACAAAGATGGCATCCAGTGGGCGACTAACACATGCCTTTAGAATCTCCAGGCCAATAGTACCTTGTCCAGCAATGACGTACGGGTCGTCAAAGGGATGAATCATGGTCATGCCTTCCTCGTGTTCCAAGCGCTTGGCCTCAGCTGCTGCTTCGTCGTAGTTGTTACCAAAGAGTCGCACTTCTACTGTCGGTCCTCCGTGCACACGCACAGAGTTGACTTTAATAGCCGGCGTGGCCAAAGGCATAACAATGACGGCACGACATCCCAACATTTTGGCCGATAACGCCACTCCTTGGGCGTGATTTCCAGCCGAACAGGCTACGACACCCTGGTTGAGTTCTTCCGACGTCAAGTGAGCCATTTTGTTGTAAGCTCCACGTAACTTGAAGGAAAACACCGGCTGTGTGTCTTCTCGTTTCAACAAGACGGTGTTTTTCAAGTGCTGTGTCGGATGACGTACACAAGAGAAAACAGAGTTGTGAGCCATCTATTCTGCTGTTCGGCTGACAAGGTGCAGCCGATCATTGACTTTCTATCTTTTATACGTACCGCACTGAGATTTTTGGCGTGTTGCAATTCTGTTTCGATGGCCGCTTCGTAGACCCGTGCATTGAGGATCTTGCTGAGATATCCCACTGCGTGTTCTTTCGAATTCAAAAGGAGGGGTTGATATTCCAGTTCGTCGCTGTCGTTGGTGATGGGGAAGGAAATGGATTCTGACGCCCCGGTTGTTGTTTCTCCCATTTCGTCAAATGCATAGGAGGGTTCGGGTTGTTCACGGTAGGAGGATTTGTAGCGAAGCATTGTCGTCGAGTTCTGTGAATATTGCTGTGGCTGAGGAGAAAAGGTGGTCACTCCATATTGTTGAGATGATGATCGAAGAGATTCCGGCAGCTGTCGAAGTGACAGCCGTCGAATGGAAGAGGATAGCATTTTCTCTTAGTGTTTAGTTCTTGGTGTCAAATGACGAAATATTATATGGGATGATACTGGATGGCAGTGATTGGAAGCTGATAACAACAAGAAGATCGTGTGTGTATACGGATGGTGTTGTGTAGTCGCCTAGTGTCTGTCGTTACTTTGTCGCTCAAGAATGTTCACAGTAACGGGGTATTTCTTTTTGTGCGTCGTAGTTGTCGACAATCTAATCTCTACCAGCAAGAAGAGAGATGAACAGTTGTGGGTTTGGGCGAAATAGCGAGGGAGATGAATGAAAGGAGCAGGAAAAGAAAATCGACCACAGATGGATGTTCAATGTGAGTGGTGGTGGCGGAACGAATGATACCTTCATGATGATGTTATTGTTATGACGTCTTCGAAAATTGGTCCGACGTGTCCATAATCAAAACTCTTCACGGCAAACGGCAAGACCAACATGTAATCGATCGAATCAAGGATCCCACAGTGTGTAGAGGACAAACGATTCACTGTGAACAAAAAATAATAACACGCGGAAGAACCGAAAACACGAAAAATCCATTCCGATGACCGGTACCGGTCCTACATAATCCGCAGGTTGTTTCCACCGTCTCTCTACACTCCCTCATTGCGACCCAGCAGCATTATTATTATTTGGTATCACATCTAGCTAGTCACAACTAAAGTTCTATCCATCATGGCACTTTCTATTCGTTCCCTACTCCTCTTGGTCCTCGGTGTCCTTGTCGCCACTGTCTCCGCTGGTACCAACCAGCAAGGATTGGACTTTTTGGCCAAAAAGGCAAACGAGGACGGTGTTGTCAAACTCGACAGTGGACTCATGTACAAGGGTACGTTAAGAGAGGAAAGTGAAACGTTGAGAAAATTGGATTCAAAAGATCTCACCTTGTGAAATACACTCGCACCACACTATATCACTTATCAGAACTCCAAGCGGGCAAGGGCAGCGACAAACGCGCCAAGATCAATACTCCCTGCAAATGCCACTATGCCGGCACCTTGATTGATGGGACCGAATTCGATTCAAGTTACAAACGTGGTGCTCCATTGACCTTTGCACCCAATCAGGTCATCAAGGGGTGGACAGAGGCCCTGCAAATCATGGAAGAAGGGGCCAAATGGGAGTTGTACATCCCCTCCGAATTGGGATATGGGGACCGCGGAGCTGGAGGAGCCATTCCAGGAGGTGCCGTCCTTATCTTTACGCTCGAGTTGTTGGAGATTATGGATAATGAAGAGAAATAGAGAGGAGGACAATCTGCATCACGCAAACGAAGGATCCTTTATGGCGCTCTATGATTTATATTCGGTCTATACAAACACATCCGCATCCTTGTTGATTTGAATTCCATAATAGAAACCGGAACTGGTCATATCGGCCTTTCCGTCGTTTTCCCTTTGATTCCATGCTCGTAGCAATTTTTCAATCTCCAGATCGGTCAGTGGGTACTGTTCACTTTCGGCCTGTCTGTATTTGGGGTTGAAACGACGGAAGGCTTTGACGACATCGGATCGATGACAGTTGCCTCCCAGGATCAATCGTTTGGAGGCGAATTCGTCAAATTCCTTCTTCAATTCGACGGCTCGGTCCAATTCGTCACGCGTCATTCGTTTTTCTCCACTGGCAATGCGACCAATTTCGAAAAAGCCACCACCAATCAAGGCTACACCGGCCAATTGACCGCAAACGCCACTGTCGCCTTCGGCCAGCTGCAACAACAGAAATTGCGTCACCGTTCCCAAGCACACAAACACAACTCCCAACAACAGTAGGAACGGTACCGGTGGAGAAGCAAACAAGCCCGCATTGCGATCTTGTAGCCATTTTTCCTCCTTGGGATCATAAATTACATTAGCCAAAGGTGTGGCTAGTGGGTTGCTCCTGGACCCGCTCAACAGCCACAGAGCTAATCCCCATGCGACAGACGGTAACAGGTCGTTCTGGACGTTGAATTCTACCAAATTTTGGTTCATTTGCGCCCTGGCTTGTTCGGCAGCTTGTTTGCGTTGCAACGAATTGGACCGTTGTCCCAGAGTTATCGTTCCGGATTGTTTGTCGCCTTCAGCAAGTTCTGTGGGAAAGGTCTTGTCAAAGGCACGAACGGGAGAGGAAGACATTGAAACAGCGGCGGAGCTCAGCAGCGCAACGGAGAGCTTTCGAATGGCTTCGTTTCTCGAAAGTGGTGGGTGAGAGGATAGTGCTGTGGATTGCGTCTCGACCGAATCATCGTCGATGCTGCTATAGATGCTCAAAAGAGGTCGGCAGTGGCTGGAGCAACGATGGCGCAGAAAACTCTCCCTCGAAACGTTGTCGCCAGCTGAATATTTGCGGAAAAGGAAGTAACGACAGGAAGTGTCGTCGGAGACAGAAATGAGAAAAGAAAAACCATCCAACATAAACCAGCGAACGCGTCATGGCAGAGATTGATAGAAACTCGAATGATTATCACCGAAGTGCTCCTGTCAATTTTCTTTTTTCTTCTTGACTATTGATGTTGTAAGATCTTCATCATTGACCAAGTAGGACGTAAATTGACTGTGAGAGAAGTTCAGAGCATGATACAGACACAAAACGTGTCATGGTGAGTTGGTCAGATGACGACAGCAGAAAAATAAAGGAGGTAAGTCCTGGCGAGCGCGCGTAAACAGTCGCAAATTTCACATAAATAAGCTGGATACCGGTACATACCTTCCTGTAGTAGAGTCTTGGTGAAGGCGTTGCAAGTGGTGCATATTTCACAGTTTTAGACAAAGTGCTACTCCGAACTATATAGTAGAGAGCAGTAGTAAACAAAATGTTGATGTTGCTAAACTTTGAAAGAACACAAACGGTAGATCCTACCAACCACGTACGAACTCGGTGTAATCATTCAGTTTCAATTCTTTCAAAGGTAGATTCTTCTGCTGCATTCCACTGGGCAACAAGGTTCTGCCGTTTCTGGTGATACATTTCATTCAAGAATAAATTGGGTCTGAGGTCTTCGAGAGCAAATGCTTGTTGAATCCATGTTCGTGTTTTTATTTAGGGTACAGTCTCTTTTGTTGTTGTTGCTCCGAAGTTTCTTGTAAATCTTCTCCTATAGTTGACAGGTATTAGCCGTTTCCCTATCATGACTATCTATCGGTTCCAGTAGCTAGTGTGACTTTAGATTCTCACTGTGTACCGCCAACAAATCTTGCAACTCGGTGAATATGGGAAATCCTACGAGGAAAATTAGAAATCCCCACAATAAGCTGGATCCCATGTCAAGCTTGAGCGTTGTGCGACAATAGTAGACGGCAATGGAAGCTTCAATACCATGAGCAACAACAGAAAAGACAAAAGATCCAATGACGCAGTAACCAAAGATTTTGGTGCTGCCAAACAAGGCACTGATGCCAGATTCCAATCGCGGTGCTTGGGAAAAGGCCTCCACCATGCCGTCCACTCCGAGATAGGTTCCATAGCCCAATGCACTACAGGTCACGCAAATCAAGAATGCTACCGGTTTGGTAATCAACCAATGGGGTTTGGCACCACACACATTGGCGTGCAAGACAGTGAAGCGGCGTTCAAAATCGGACGCATTCTGGAGCGGGGGCTGGATCTTGTAAAAGGAATTGTTCATTTCACACAAGTCTCCACGACAAGCGGTGACGAAGACCTCGCATCCTTGGTTCCGAACGGCCTTGATACGAGCCGAAGTTATCTTAAATCCTGGCTTGACCTCCGCGCATGCCTTCGCCATGCCCATGACAGTGGAAGGGTGTGTTTTGGAAAATTCTTTGCCTAATTTCTTGGCCTCGTCGTCACTGATAACGTATGTCGTCATTCTTCAGTCGCTGCGATGATGGGACGATTGAACTGTGTAGATGGAAACGAATCTATTGATGAAAATTGAATTTGGAAGGTTTCTTAATTGTAGAGATTTACAGAAGCACCATGTATGATGTTACGAAGAAGATGTTGTCAATTGATTTTGCTTTTCACAGCGTTTTATTACAGTTAATTCGATCACGCACGAGTAAACGGGACGATCGTTCGTTGATCAACGAACAGACCGACGGACCGTATCACCCTGAAACTGGAGACACACACAAAGTTGTGTTGTTACTACTGTACTCCATAAAGTACGTTCTTGTTTTTGTGATGAGCTAAGGAACTTGGAAGGGTGTCGGAGTTCATGTTGTCAACACGTAACGAGGTTGTTCATCGCTTTCTATATTCATCAGAATTTATCTAGTAGGTCACTTATTATTAGCGCTTACACTAGAATATTCTCCAATTTGAGCCTCAATATTTGGTCAGCGGATACTTGTACGTCGTATCGGCCAGTCTGCGAATTGAATTGCTTGATTGTACCCCATTTTCCATTCAGTTCTGGTTTTGACTGCAGACCGACGATTTGTCCAACCGTTTCGTTCTCCAGTACGATATTGGAAGGTTTCAAGCTCATGACCTTGGATGTGCTCATGACATATACATTATAACGTTCCTTCCGAGGGTCCCATGCAATGATGGTGCCTTTTTGTGAATTTAATTCTGGTTGACTTTTGATTCCATGCAGAGTGACATGAACGTGTTGGAGTAGGTTCGATGGCTTGACCTTCATGGTCTCGTCCGAATCTTCAATTTGCACTATGTACCTTCCAGAACTTGGGTCGTATTGTAAGATCTCTCCTCGATCACCGTTTCTGTCTGGTCGATTGACGAGTCCCTTCAGTGACACAACTGTTCCAGGATGAATGGCATCGTATCGTTTGGGTTGTTGTTGTCGGAAAGTGGATTGTCCACCAAAGTTGGGCATTCCTCCCATGCCTGGCATACCACCCATTCCTCCAGGCATTCCACCAAATGCTCCTCCAAAGGGATCACCTCCACGCATGGATCCACCTCTTGGTCTTCCACCACCACCCATGTTGATGCGAATTCCTGGTCCACCTCCTCCCATTCCGCCCATTCCTCCAAAGGCACCGAACGGATCGGAACCACCAAAAAATTGACTAAACAAAAATTCTGCTTCTTCGGGACTCATACCACGAGCGCCTCCACCGCCTCCTGGTCGAAAATGAAAATTTCCGCCTGGCATGCCACCTCCAGGGAAGCCAGCGTGTCCTCCCATGGGAACGTCATCGGGCATTTGATCGGATTGATTGGCAGCGTCTTTGCCGTACATGTCATAAATTTTGCGCTTCTTTTCATCCGACAGGGTAGCATATGCCTCACTGATTTTCTGAAAATTTTTAGTTGCCTGTTCATCACCAGGATTCTTATCAGGGTGCCACTGAAAAAAAGAGGAGAATTACAAAAAGTGAGTACCACCAGAATACACAACTTGTCGTTTAGTTTTGTTGGAAACAACCCACACAGTGTTTGACGTACCTTAACAGCTAGTTTCTTGTATGCTTTCTTCAAGGCGGCATCATCTGCTGATTTTGGGACACCAAGAATTTCGTAATAGTCTTCTGAATTCAAGTTGGGAGCCATGGCTGTGCAGTTGTTTTTGTTGCTGTATGTTTGTTGTAATATATAGTATTGTGAATTGATTCGCCTTGTGTGCGCCCCTCAAATGATAATTTATGAGGGCGGTGGGCGCTCTAGTTTTTATATGCCAAGTCGACTGATCAGGGGGTAAGACTCGGAGGACGACTCAAGTGTCAAGAATTGCCAGTGTTATATGAGAGTTGCAGTGGCGGAGGGTATGATAGTTGGTGTAGTAGCCGCAGTCCAAGGTTAGTTTGTGTCGTGGAGAGGCGAAGAGGATCGAAGAAAAGTGAACGAGAGTACAGCGAAAATGTACGACCACATTTCAACTTTCTCTGACTGTGAAGTCTTACAGTTAACACATGTGGTGGTAATAGTGGTAGGTGTGCAACCATAAGCGCGTGGTTAACGATGGCCGTACGTTGGTGGCGGGACGGGACATCGTCTATGGTACCACAGTAAGATAGTATTGTTTGTACCTATTATACCAATATTTCGTTCACTCCACAGAAACGACCCAACGGTGTTCACGAATGAACGAATCTTGGGACTTGATGAGTCTTATTATGGGAATGGTTTCTTGACACGTTTCACTACTTGTATCCTCATTTTTCATTTTGTTTCAAGATTTTCATGCGACCGCCAAGTTCTATTAACTGTAAACTACGGTAGGACTATTATACACGTAGTAAGATATAATGAAATAAAATAATTGGCTGTTGTTTCATCCTTTTCTACCAGTTGCTGTATCGCACGTTGACACTTCTTGACAGACATAACACATACAAGGCATTTTTCTATACCACATTGGTCCTCGTGGGAAAGATATTCGAATGCTTGAAGCACGGCGCCCTTCCAGGAAAAGCAACGTCTAAAACAAAAAACAATAGTCATGGCGTCAGCCAGCATTCTTGCTCCGGTTGCCTTCTTCAACCTTCCGCAACAATCATCATCCAGTGTCAGCAGTGAGAAAACCATCATGGAGATGTCCATGGAAGAAGAAGCGGAAGATTACTCGACGATGACGATGACATCATCATCGAGTGATTCCTCTGCATACTATGTTGTCTCCAACCGTGATCCCCCAGCTACCGTATCGAGCATCACAGCTGGCACGGTACCCGATTTCGCCATTCGCAAATCTCCGAATCCACTGTGTCCATGCTGTAATCTTTCTCTGCATGCCACCAAACACCAAGTCGTGGGAGAAACTCCCAAAAAGGCGCCGTCTCGACAAGATACTGTTTCGATGTTGCGTGAAAGCTCCAGATCCCTCTTGACCGAAATCTCCGCCGTAGAATACGAAGAAGATGATGATGAGTTGGACGAGGACCTGGAACGTATGATGCCTGGTGTACTGGGTGAAGGCGTTGCCTATACTGTGAGAGAAGTGATTGCCCAAGGTTATGTCCGCAAGAAGGGATCTGGCTACGATTGGTTGGGGTCAAGGGCTTGGAAAGCTCGATGGGCTGTCTTGGTGGTGAGTGTTGTGGCCTGTGGGACAACCGCAAGAGTGGGTGTCAATGGAATCTCATCGATTGTAACTAACCCTCTTTGACGTTTTCTACTGACAGCGTGCTCGTGTGGACGGCCACGATGTGGGTGTGCCCCTGTTGCAAATCTTTTGGACATCGACGTCTCCCACCGCTTCCACTGTCATTTCGTTGGATTCGGCGGTAGTGATTCCGGAGAACAACTTGGATCCGGACAATGGCAATCCTTTTCGTTTCAAGATTCGTCATGTGAAGAAATCGGTCAGTGATCCTGCCTATCAGTTGACGCGCATCTTTAGCTGTCCCAAGGAAAGTCGGGACGATTGGGTCTATGCCATTAACCATGCCTTGTTGGAGTACGAAAAGGAAAAGGCAAATGCAAGACGATTGAGTGGTCTGTTGACACTGAGTCCACCACGACGGAGAATATCGCCACCGTGGATGACGGACGAAGTCGTCACATCCTCCCCAAACGCCTTGCGGCAACAGCGCAACTCATTGCCGCGTCCGGTACAGGCCATGTCCTGAAACGGCTACTACCCAACTTCGGATCATCATCGAAAGATATACAACAGTTGTTGCTATAAATCCTGTAAACGATCTGTGCACTATTTCGAAAAGGCTACTGACAGTTGTAGGGAGCTAGTATAATAGAGGTTGGGTGTTTACTTTAGTAGTAGATGATTGGAGCTCCTACTACATTACATTTTTCTACCATTACGGTAATACTAACTGTAAGTACCTGTACGACTACCGGTACCTAACGTACCTAACTGTAAATGAATGGTACCACGACGTTTGTACGACAGTATGATACGACAGTACGTAGTAGGGTAGGGGAATGAACACGTCTGGTAGTTGTACGTCACATCAAGATCATTTTTCTCTGAAATCGTCACCGCGCCACAAAACGAACTCATGAAAACTTCGACCTCTGTTGTTGTTTTTTGTTCATAGCTAGATTAGCTACCGGTAGCTACGGTAGCTAGAGCATCATCTCGTCCTATCTCACGTCTGCATTCCGGGCTCGAGGCAAGAAAAGACGATACGACACTGCATTTGTCATACTGTTATATCTTGGGTTATATTGAACAGACGACTGACGACGACAATGTTGTTGCTTCACAACCAACACAACCACAGAAATGTGCCGCCGATAGTGTTAACAGTGGCCATTTTGTGTCATGTTCTCTTTGTCAGCACGGCATTTTTTCTGCCAAAGACGCATTGGCAGGCACAAGCCTTCAAGCAATCCGAAGACATCGTGGACCCTTTTCTGTCGTCAAGGCAATCGTTTCCGTGGTCACGATATTCATCGCCGTCGTCGTCGTCGTCGTCTTCGCCATCTTCTTCGACGGACCGCAATTCCGAACAAAATCGCGTTTATATACAAGGATTAATGTCCAATTTGGGAACCTTATGCGACAAGTATATCATGAATGGATCGCCCAAAGTACGTGAACGCGTCTTTTACGTCCTGGATCAAATTGCCGCACAGGCCATGGACGATGAGTTGATTCGACAATCCATTCGCATGGTCAAGAGGGCCGGAGTGCCCATGCACAAGACGTATTGGAACAGTTTCAGAAAGAAAGCGATATAATGGGCAAGACGGATGCAGAAGAGAGACGGATAGAGGCCCTCAAACGAAAAGAATGGGAACAGCAATATCAACAGCAACAGAACACACCCCAACAAAATAATGTCGACGACTGGAGGACCCAGAATCAAGACTCGAACAACAACAACGACGACGACAGGTCATCATCATTACGGCAAGAGGGCTTATCTGCACTGTCTAGAAGGCAGAAAAACAACAATGGCAGGCCAGATCTGTTCACGCCTACTGTGCTGGATCCAGATGCCATCGCTACCATTGCCAACGACAAGAATGCACTGCAAGAAGAACTGAAAAGTAGTGACCGTTCGCAATCACTCACTGGTGACCAAGCATCATCGTTGACAGTAGAACAAGCCTCGGCACGAGTCAGTGAAATGATTGCACGAGCTGGATCGGGAGATGCCTTTGACGGGCAAGCGTTGGGCATTGGAGGCTTGGACAGCGTTTTGGTGGAAATCAAACGAAGAATATGGACTCCTCTTGCAGCACCGCCGCAACTATTGAAAGGTAAAATATTACATGATGGAAGAAGAAAAAGTTGACAATTATTGTGTTCAAGATGATATTATCGACAATCGATTCACTGTGTAAACTCTCTTATTTTTTTGTTGCAGAATTGGGGATTCATCCAGTCAGGGGTTTGCTTCTTTACGGAAAGCCGGGTAAGTTTATTCAACTGTGACATTGACGAACAATCTTTTTGCTTTCCATTATTCACGGTGTGGTTCTTTGTGATCAACCAGGATGTGGCAAAACGCTACTGGCATCCACTCTTGGCTCAATTTTGTCACCTTTCCGACCAATCACGGTTGTCAGCGGTCCAGAGGTTCTTGATAAATTTGTTGGATCGAGTGAAAAGGTTAGTCGAACATGTCGATTGATTGATCCGTCCTGCCATTAGAAAATTATGAATCTCACGCATGTCCTTACAGAATCTGAGAGCCATTTTTGACGAGCCACCCTCCATATACGATAACTTTCGACTACGACTACGCGAACCGGATGGGGCGAAGCATTGGAAAATGCAGCGCTGCATGTTGTAGTGATGGATGAGTTTGATGCCATTGCAAGGTCCCGAGGAGGATCCGATGGAAAGGGTGGTCAAGGGGATGCGGGTGTGGCTCGCGATTCAGTCGTCAACCAACTACTGGCAAAAATGACGGAGTTCAACCCCTGAAAGTCCCGACACTGGCAAGTGCAGGCAGTCGTGGTGTTGTTGGTTGAACAAAAGGATCTAGATCTGACTATCTTGCCATATGCGTTGCTTATATAGGTTATTGGCCTCACAAACAAACGAAGTTTGATAGAGCCAGGTGAGTTGAACCAACAACGCTCAACTTTTTTCTTTTCACTATGCCTTCGAGTTCACCTTTCTTCATTTTTTCTTATTTCATTTTAGCACTACTGAGGCCGGGCCGATTTGAAGTTCAAATTGAGATTCCTCCTCCCAGAACGGTAGAACAGCGCGTCAGCATTCTAAAAGTTCATACGAAGCACATGTTTGATGCAGGGCGACTTCAAGTAAGCGACCCTCCACCGGGGACTGCTGCGGCTCACCACTTGGAGGTACGTCCAAAAGTCGTTGGGATTTTTACAAAATTCGTCCAGTGTTCCGATCTCATACCATTCATGTCATTATTGTAGGAAGAGTGATGAGGCTCTTCTTTCGTACGATGGGCTCCTGCAACGCTTAGCTGTAGATTGTGATGGGTTTTCTGGCGCTGCTTTGGCTGGAGTGGCAAGGGCTGCGGCTAGTCATGCTTTGGAAAGAGCAGTGGATGAATTTTCTGACATGTTGCGAGACTCTCAATCAATCAAGGAATCAGGTGATTCCCTTTCCATAATGGAGCATTGTTTGGTAACGCAGGATGATTTTTACGATGCCATCACTGACATACAAAATAGCATGGGAACCCATGACCACTCCGAAGAACCCGACCAAGAAAGCGAGGAGAAAAAAGGCGAAAACCAGTAGAAGATTTTGCTACCATCCTACCCAAGGAGCTGCAACACTTTAAGTTTTTGTTCTTATTTTACACCGCATGGCTACCCTTGTTTATACCGCTATGAATATTATATGATTTGTTGAAGTCTAGTTCCATTACCCCTTTAGACATCGGCAAAGCGACGGTGATTTACCTCAATGCTTCCATCTGCATTATTAACCAACTCATCAATGGAACCATCAAAGGAATCGTCGGTAGGATTTGTTCGCACAATTGTAGTCAACGATCCTTCGCTTACCAATCCATTTAGACGCTGGTCCGCGGTTTCGAGTCTCTTGCGAGATGCTTCCAGCTGTCTAGTAAGTTCCTCCAGGGAAATATTCGTTGATCGTCCATTGGAGATGCGCGGCGTTTCCATGTTCGGGCCCACGGAATCGATCCCCTGGTTCATCGAATCTCTCGTGGTGGATCGAGGGACGCAAGGCTGTCCTTCAGTGGAACTTGCTGCAGTTGGAGTTGCTGGCTTTGGTTTGCTTGCTGCATCCAAGACATTGCTTGTTAGTCGGCTCCATTTGCTCGGTTCGTAATTTGGACCAGGGCTGGTAGAAGGCCGAATTGGCAGCGATCGAGAGTTCTCCCTCGCAGCTGCAAGTCTCTCCCTGCCTGAGCAAGCTCGCTTCGCAGCCTCATGACCTTATTCGGAACCCGCAACGCATCGTTTTCTTTGCTTTTGCAACTGCCAAAACTGCTACTTTCGGCAATGAGATCTGGAACATCATCAGACGCCAACTTCGAAAGCTTCTCGCGCAGGGCGGATACTTCCCACTGCAGAGCGTTTCTCGCTACGACAGCTTCATTTCTTTCTGCATAAACCTTGTCGATTTCTGCTTGACGCTCGGTTTCACTTTCTCGGTTGACCCTTCGCTCTTCAAGAGATCGGAAAGTTTCTTCTTTGATTCTGGTTTGAGACTCGGAAAGCTTAGCTTTCAAGACAGCTATTTCATTCAAAAAAGCTTGTTCCATTGCTACTAGACGTTCTTCGTTCTTTGGTGCTGGAGAGACGGCCTGTGGCTGGGACACAGGAAGATTCTTTTTCAAAGAAGAGATCTCTTGCTTGAGAGAAGCTTCCAACGACTTGGTGTCACAGTTAGGTGTTGAGGCATAAAATTTCTCGACATGTGCCTTCAGTTTTTTGCACGTCTGGTCATTGAGAACCTTCAAAAAGTCTTGTGTCTGTAGCGCAGTGGGATTGTTTCTAGCTTCGTCCAAGAGTGACTTGTATAGAATCGCTTCCGTGGAGGAAGCGGCATGTTTCGATTGAGTTACTTCCAAATCTCTGGACAGTCTTGACACTGTCTCGGTCCCTCCGTGGAATCCCTGCTTCAAGGTTGGATGTCCTCTTCCAATTCGGCAATTTCCCTT
>JAGRRH010000017.1:1800000-2092500 GCA_019154785.2 Nitzschia inconspicua
GCATGATTTTAATCTGCTTGGTTTCTTCAGTGATACTACTATTGCTGGTGTTGTCCATGTTTGCTGCCCTGCTGCATAAGCCGGCATTGGTACCGTGACACTAGCGGCGGTTCTTGAGGCATCAACAGTAGGTGTTGGTGCATGCTTGCGCAGAAGCCGAGCTATGGATTGCTGTCCTCTTGGGGTTCCACTTTTGTGAGCCTTTGCATCGTTCCAGAATATGAGAGGCTGGTCCTTAGGTGCATTCTTTGAATGTTGCTTGTCAAGGCCAAGCTTTTTGATCAGCTCATTTTTATATGCATAGACCTGTCCTCCAAGACTACGGATTTATCCAGTTGGCTTCTTGCCTTTTTTCCTCCACTCAGTTGTTGGATCATCACCTTTGAGTACAAACAGCATGTCCAGAGCCCGCCTCTCCAGTTTGGCTGCTAGCCGAAGGCCGTCACCTCTCACCATGCCATGTTTGAGCTGCTTCAACTCTTCCTTTGCCTCCTTGGCTTCCGTCGATTGAGTGACAGCAATTTGCAGGAGCTGAAGGCAATTGGTCAATTTCCAATTTTCTGTCACCGTGTCTTTTGGGATTGGGGTTTTCCCCACATCTTCTAGATCAAGAATATCCTTGAGGTCATACAGCAGATCTTTGAAAGAAACGCTTGACATATTCGATTTGGTCTTTTCTGCTGGCACAGCATTGAAACTTGGGGCTAGCTGTCTGACAACATCGTGTGGCCTTCTTTGCGCTGTGGTTGGATTATTGAAGGGAGCAAGAACAATTTCATCTGCACTCTCTTCATCATCTCCATTGTCAACCGCTGCAGGTAAGGTAGAACAGGATCGCTTCATTGGCAAGTAAGTTGGAGGGGTTTGAAAGACGGACATCTTCTTGCCAATGCTTTGTGTTTCTTCTCGCAAGGTTGCCATCTCAGATTGACTGATGGATAATTGGTACTTCACCTCTTTGTTCTCATTGATGAGTTTTTCGATCTTTTCATCGAGACTTGACATCATTGCCATGGTATTGTTTAAAGCACCTGACAGTGACTCAAGGTTGGGTGTCACACACTATGATTGACAGATACGGCCTTCAAGATCCGTATTGATCATTTCACACCACTTTTGAAGTACTTCAATTGGAGCCAATCTTGGTCAGCGTGGGTCATTCAAACAGGAATGTAAAGCAGCTTTGGAATGGATGCAGTTTGGCAAATATACTATTCGTTGGTGCTGTGTCGACGACTGTCTGTTGATTTCTGGAAGGAGAAAGGGCGAATGCTGGTGGATTGAAGTCTTTGGACAAGAAGAATACAACCTATCGCCGGTCGCAAAGAGAATGATGTGAACATGATGATGGATCAAGAAAGGTAGTGTACATGGTCGTAGCTCTGGTGTTTGCAGAGGAAAGAGATATGGGTGTCTACGGTAGTCTACTAATACGATGTGATGATTCCTCCCCATCAGAATCCCGGTTATCACCGTCTCCAAAAACTCCAAAAAAAGGGTCGATGGATGACATGATGCCTATCTAGTCCAGAATCACTAGTGATGTGCCGATGATGTGCCGACAAAGGCGATTCCGCAGAGCAGGCGTCAAGCGGTGCCGAAAGTCCAACGATGTGACGACATGGGTGAGATAGAGATGTGCGATTCCTGTTTAGGCATTACACTCGCTCTTGATGATCACATCGCAAACTTCGTACTACTACGTACCACGTAGTAACTTCGTTCGATATGCGGAAGGTCTGATCCGTCGTCCGTACGGTTCCATCCTGAATCCTGACTGTGAGTGCTATTCGGAGCGGTCTGTCCGGCCTTCCTTCACTCACTATTGTCTCTGCTTAAAGTCTCACGTGCAAAGGCCAGACGTGCCCAACTATACGACTACGACGTACCGGTAGCATGATACAAGCCAAATCATCCGTTGGAAGTAGGTTACTGTTAGTGATCTCTGTCTGAAGATAGAGGTGATAATTTCATAATTTCTGTTTGATGCTGTTACGAAAGCCTACTGTACGATATATTAGCGTTATACGTGCACTTTCTATCAGACCGATGTGTGATCTAATGGAGACTTGATCACTTTCAGTATTCTGTGATGTCTGCAGAGGTATTGTAGAACATTCAACTGATGTGTGATCTGATGCAAACAGGATCACAATGAATCATCTGCGATGTCTGCAGAAGTATTGTTTAGAACACGTTGAATTATCTGCTATGTCAGCAGAGGCACTGCTGATATCACGTTGAATTGAATCACCTGCGATGTCCGCAGAGGTATTGTTTAACACCATTCGAAAGTTTATTGATCCTTTGCAGGGTCATGCTCAATCATCTGTGACTGTAGGGGTATTGTTTAAAAGCATTCCAAAGATGGATGATCCATTGGAAAAAGTATTACTTCCGATCATCTGCAATGTCTGCAGAGGTACTGCATAATAGCATTTGAAACATGCAGACAAGTTGTCTGCCCTTTCACTTGCAAGGAAAAGGTAAATCCCACTGGAGATACTCAAGCGATGGTTCGCTAGACATATCCAGAAAAGGGGGCAGAAAGATTCATGATAACTGACCAAATGTCTTAATAACTTTGACACAATTGGCTTCACACAGAAATGTTTGCCGCGACATTGAATGCTGACACATTGCTGAGAAACTGCATCAGTAACTGTTGTAAGCTTCACTGAACCGAGGCATGTGTCATGATAAGGGACAGTTAAGCTCATCATTTTTTTGAGCTCCGCATCTCACAATCTCGAAGTGCGAGAGAGTGTCTTGAACAGTTAGGCTCATCATCGTTTTGAGGTCGCAATCTCGAAGTGCGAGAGAATGTCTTGAAAGACAAATGAGAAAATTCTGAGACCATGTTTTAGGATACAGGTTATCCCTTCCACCATTCGGAGTTTTACACTCCCTCATTTGATTGAGATGGGTCAGGGATTGATGATCTGGAGCAGAAGGCACAGCAGCAAATGTTATATTCTCGCAGTTCAGACCATTTGAGGTTCAAGTAATGATTGCAGGAAAAGGATTTACAAAATGCTTGTACACTTTAGATGACTATAGCTTGCCGCGCCTATCATGCAAATGGTCTATGGATGATGCCTAGACCCATTGATGAGAGTTGGCATCAACATTGTAAATCCCCTGAATGTCAATTGCACAAGAGCAGGAGCTGAGGAAGAAGTTTGTCCCTAACCTAAGCGAGTTTATTGATCCCGACTGACATAAGCTTTGGGAACATGAAAGAAGAAGATGCACCCAAGTACAAAAGGTTTTCGAAAGGACAAAACTCCTGTGATTAGTATCAAAGAAAAGGATGTTGTTGCTTTACATTGTAAACCATTCTTCCAATAGCCAGGCCAGGTGAAATGCTGCTGTCAAGCAACATTGTTGCACAGAGGAAGATGGATACACAAACATGTGTAAATCAAAGGGCAAAACGTTCAACAGCAAAGAGTTACTCTAAAGTGTCATCAATGATGAAACCAAAAGACCTTTTCCAAGGAACTGACTTTCCATGGAACAGGGGACTAATGTATCAACAAATTTATCAAATAGAAGGCCACTAAGGGTGACGATCGTGTCAAGTGGAATGTTGCCAATCAATAAAAGACCAGTAAAGGTGACCATCACATCAAGTGGAATGTCAACATTTTAGTCTGGAAGTTGTTGTCAATTCTAAAGGAATCATATCCAGAGATGATTGCTGAGAACACAATTGTCAATACCCTGGTTGCTTTAGCTGGTATTCAAGCAATGAATGCCATCTCCATCAAGCCAAGAGATGCAATTATCTCTACTGTAAATGATGGGCATTGAGGAATGTACAACATTGACCGCAAGAACAGAGACAATCATTTGGCTTGGTTGTTTCAAATGCATGACAAAAGACTTTGGCTCAATGTTCTGGAAGACCAAGACAATCCTTCCTACAATGATGTCCAACGTCCAACAGCAGAGGACAACTGTACATGCAACATTATTTGACTTTGAACATTCAATGTGATTATTTTGATTCAGGACAGTATCAAAGACCAGTATCAAAGACCCACTTCTGTGACAGATGAGTTGATAGTATCAATGAATTCATTGAGAACAATCTTGCCTGTGGCTATACAGCATGACCATGACAAGGCTTACCTTAACTGTTGCTTCATTCCCTTCACTGACCATTTTTCACATGCCTCAATCACCAAGACGCGATTCCCATGTCCTAAAATTGGACAAGTAACTAAATTGCTGCCACACTGGTGACATTCATGGTATCTGGTTAAGAGTGACTGGCACTTGAATTGCCCAATGATATCACGGAATTTATTGTTACAGCCCCCTTCTAAAAAGATCCTGCAAACAAAATTGATCCATGCCTCATTGTTACAACATCCACTTCTTCCAAACTAATGTCTCTCAGGCATCCCTGTAAAGCAACTTCACTGGTTAACCTCTCTATCATGTCCAATAGCCATCAAACATATATGCTGCTACGACAGTTTTGAACATTCACCAGAAACTGCCAATCCTAACAATTTCCCATCTTCTTTCTCCTTTCTCCACCTTTCCAAATAACTTCCCTTGAACCATCAAGTCTGTATTAGCATTGCAAAATGGACCAAAACACCACACAACATTGTCTTGCGTTTTCTTCCATTATCAAACGTTTCTTGGGTGATATTATTTCAATGTCACATTTAAATATACCATGTCCTTCCAACAGTTTTGTATCCAGAAAGTCAAGAATGATTGATTCTGGCGCATGCTCTTCACTCAATGCATTTCTTTTCAAATGATCTTTATTTGGATGAGGCCTTGCCCAATTCAAACTGTTTGTTCCTGCCGGTAGTCTGTAGGCACTGTACTTTGCCAAGAAATCATACAAAAAACAACCTATAAATCCTTGTGGCGGCACAGGTAGTTTGTAACTGATGATTTATGAATCACAGACCCCTCTTCATTGCTAAAATCTCGAGATCTTCTTGCACCTCTTGAAAGAAAGTACGAATATTCACGTACTAAAAATCATGGGGCATTCTATTGGTGTGGCCAATTTGTGAGCTTTTGTTGCCATGAAGGCTGCATCAATCATACCTCTTGTACCAATTGAGGAGATTTCTTCTTCATTTTCTTTTGTGCTCCACTTCCATTCTTTCCATCGCATTTTCTGGCATTTTCTTCACCATTTGTTTTGCAGCAACAACTGTAAAATGTTTATTGTCCCGTTTCTCTGTATTTTTGGATACATAATATGTTCAATACATAATACTGCCACCATCAATGCCTGCAATGACATTGGTATTGGGTGTTCAGTGTTCGTATGATCACAGACAGTTTCGTCTTCCAGGAAATGAGGAAGAAATCAGCTTTCATGCACAGAGAAAAAGCCTTCTTTACATTTGGTCACAAATTCTTAATGGTACCAACTTAACCAAAGAATAATCTCGTGGTCAATTTGTGAATTAATCATATCTGTCGCCATCATGTCTCGTTTTGTAGATAATCCGCTTGAACTGATATGTCCTTTCTGTCAACTGTTGCACTATTCTCATCTGGCTACCACTATGATAACTTGCTGCTCCAATTGAAAAAAGATAATTGAAGAAAGACAATGTTGTGCCAACCTATAACAAACATTCAAATAACTATAATTATGTCTCAAACTTTTTCCTTTATGGCCCAGCAAACATACTAGCTACTAGTCCTCAAAATGGAGCAATATCATAACAAAAACCCAATAAGAAAAGCTGGCTTCTTGGAGGACATTGACAACAAAATCCAATCCGATCGCAAAAGTCGTGACACAAACAACACCTACCAAAGCTTCTTTCAGAGGGAATATCGAGTGCCTGTCCTCGACTGTGTCCATTTCTGACAGGACCATGACAATGATACCACCTGCTTAAGAGGATTCCCTCCCTAGATGGGGAAGGGACACTTCGCACATGGCCATGGACTGCGCATTCTTTAATTGCTCCCAAACCTGGTATTAACAAGGAAAATGACAATCTCGTTCGCCAACTGCATTCCAATGGCGTCTCGGTCTGTACGGAAGAAGACCAACGCCCTTCACGTCAGAAGGCTTTGAATGGCATGATAAAAGAATTATCTGCCCTACAAGAAAAGCTCGAGCGTTATTGTGAAAGATCCTTGTACACCTGCGGTTAGGGTTAGGTTCTCACCGATCACAGCATCAAAATTATCATCAGTGTTATGTGGGTGTACCCTGATTACACACATTTTTACAATGATATTGGTGAGAAGAGGCACCATGCTTCTTCTCTTGTCACCAAAATGGAAGAAACATTGACATGGCTGTTGCTGAGTTTGGATCCCCAAACTGTACTATCCTCCCTACCAACGAATCCCATTGCAACCTCACCACCCAACTCTTATCAGTCATGACACCGACACAGATGGAGCCCAGTGTAAAAGTCTTGCTGTTATACTTCCCTTCCCAAAGAAGCGACGACGAATCCTCAGTCAGCCAACTCCATCCCTGTCGTGACACTTCTTTGTTTTTTCATACTCTCTACTGCTACTACCTGTTAATAATTCTGCAGCTTGGTCGACTGCACACCCTGTGCCACAATCTAGCTAGTTGTTGCGAAGTCATTTATGTGTACATGTCGATAAGATTTTACTGTTAGTGAAAGCGGAGGTAGTAAGATAGCAATCGTTACAACGTAAGTACAGAAGTTTACTACCTACTTCGAAGTACGGTAGTACGTACTAGTCGTAATCTCAAGATTGACTACCGGTAGGTCGACTACCAGTAGGTCGTCGTAGGCCTTGTACTCAATCCTCGTTGAGCTCTTACCGCCCGGTTTCGGGCGGTAAGGGATTTGTGTATCTTTTCTATCCGTGGACTCCCCGAAACAATCCGTCAATTCTTTTCTCTAGAGCTGCCGTCTTGATTGCCTTGAAAAATACACATATTGTTTGCCTGCAAAAGAAGAAACAACGATTCTACTCATCATCCATTCCATCGGAAAGTGTCGGATGGCGCATATCTTTCGATTGGCGAAAGCGCCGTGGTCGTGGGTGTCCCCAGGCAGTGCTGTTGCTCATCACCGGAACGGTCATCACACCCGCATCCTATTCAAGACAACGAAATTTTCAACAATGAAAAATCGCGCCCCTATCATACCTTCGCCAAAATATCCGCGAGCTGCAGCGGCCGCGACTATCCAACTAGCAAGCCGCTATGGAGCCGATAATCAATATCTGTTGGTACAGCGATCCAACCCTCCCGATGAAGGCTTGTGGTCGATACCGGGGGGGAAAATTGAACTAGGCGAGTCAACATTGCAAGCCGTTCAACGTGAAATCTACGAAGAAACAAAATTGATAACTGCAACGAATTTTCCTCCATCAACATGCAGTCCATTGCGATGGCACCCCCATCCATTCATGACGACAGACGCCATTTTCAAAACGGGTGAAGACAGTGAGGATGAATTTACATTTCATTATGTGATTGCTCACTGTTTCGCTAAAATTGTCCTCGATGGCACGCCAGATGAAATTCCTCGACTTCAGCCTTCTGATGATGCACTAGATGCGAAGTGGTGTACTATGACGGAAATTTTAGAACGAAGAAACTCCAAAAATCTGTCAGAGGGTGTCATCACAGTGTTGGAACGTGCCGAAGAACTCAGTCAGATTGGTGCATTGCACGTATCCTGAGAATTGGGTTACGCTCCGAAACCCGATTCTTGAGGCGCCAAGTGAAGGTTTCATTGCTTCATACCCAGACCCAGTACCATTCTTCACCGTCTTCCATGTACTTCGTTTCAATACTGGATGCTGTTGCGCGTTCGTCGTCGCTTTCTGTAGCTTCGATGTAAAAACCATCGCTATCGATATCTGCCATGTCGGGATGTTTGGACTGCGGTGGGTGGATGAGTTCTTCAAACTCTTCCGATGTCAATTCTAGTTCTCTTTTCAACTCAATCTTCACTAGACGCCAGGTATACACCATGGCAATCAATCCAAAAAATACACCCGTCGCAATCAGAACAATGAAGCTAATGTGCTGAAGGCGAGTGTGTTCCGCGTTGTTGGGATTCCGCAACTGATCCAACCTCAGGACTCCAGCCGTAGCACCCACAACCGTCGTGTAGATGTGAAAAGGGAGAACGCCGATCAAAGAGAAGGTGAAGTCGTGCAAAGACACTCCTGTGATGCCGCAAATATAGTTCAGACCATTAAAGGGCAATATCGGACATAATCTCAACAGCAGCATGATTCGAAAACCGTTAATTGTGAGAGCACGGTCAGCGGCTCGGACCAAAGGATACCTGCGAAGAGCAGAATTACAACAAGTTAGTTGTTGCTGGGACGATACCATGATATACCTCCTATCCACTCACCTTTTGGAAAATAGCTCTATCAGATCTCGCATCATGTACCTTGCTCTCAGGAATGCAATAGTGGCTCCAATACATGACCCCATGAAACAGCTCAAAACCGAAGCAAGAATACCCATCCATACACTATCCAAGGCAACGGTGAAGGCATATCCGGCACCAAATATCAACAAGGTAGGCGGAATAAAGATCACTGTTACAATGAACGATGCAAGCGACCGAGACAGTGTTAAATGCGTTATCCATTGTGGCTCTTTTCACATGGGACACCGAGTTGAATTCGAAGCATGGTTTCGCAAAACTTACACGTTGCCACGACAAAAATTCCGATAAAAGCAAAAACGGCTTCAATGGAATGCGTTGACATCCATAAAATAAAATCATGCAGCCATTGGACGATGTACTTGCCAAAGATGAGATCGTAAAAGACCAAGACGCTGGATAAGCACAAAGCAACGGCCATGACCTTTTTTTTCCATGTTTTAGCTTTGGAGTAATCCATCAAATCGTTCACGAGTCCGGATAGCTCTTCAGAAAATTCTTGGAACCTTGTCTTTTTGCGACGCAATATCTGGGGTCCATTCGAAAAGGATGTAGCATTCTTCATTGCCGTTGAGGTTGCCGCCGATGCTGCAAGTTTCCGATTTGTAATTGCATCTACAGGGAATGTAGCACACGGGAAGTCTTCATCAGACAAGGAACGACTCTCTCCATCATTGATAGATTGTAAATGGGGAGAAACATCTAGGTTTTTGATGCTTGACTGCGCGGCCAAATATTGCGGTGCTGGCATCCAATGTTGGGATTGTTGGTAAGGTGTCTGTGATGCTAGCTGTTGTGCCCTGGTGATCATACTAGTCTCTGTACCTCCAGCAGAAGCATAGGGAACTTCTGGAGGATTCGAGGACCACGAAGAGGAGGAAGAAGAAACCACAGCTGCATCAGCAACGAAAACGGAGTTAATACTCCTTGAAAGGGTTTCAGCCCCTTCGTTTTGCGAAATACATTCTTCTTTTTGATTTCGCTTTGGAACCTTTGTGGATGATGTTTTCTTGCCACAAAACAGAGAAGCGATCCGGCGATTCATATTGTTATTTTCGAAACGCCACTTTTTATGGAATACCAGCAAGGGAAAAGAGAAAAACAACTCGCAAGAAACGAATGATATGTGAGGTGATACTATTGTGTGTCGCTCAATCTTGTTCTACAGTAATTTGTAGGAAAGATATGAGATAAGTGGTGCTCTTGATGACTGTGAAGTGGTGTGATGCTTCTGCTTTACATGTAAAGTCCAGTGCCGAAGGGGCTCTCTCACAACGTCTGACTACCAACTGAGGAGCGTACTACTACCGTAGCTACCTAGCTAGTACTCACTCCGTCTCGGCGCGTATGGGGATTTCGGTTTGCGCGTTGGAAAATTCGAAAATCAGTGCATTTACCGCACAAACAACACAAGAACACAAAACTCTCTCGTCACTTTCATTCTTCATTCATCCAACAATGATTGACCTACTCTAAGACGTCGTAACGGAAATATGCCGTTGCAGCTATTGTTCATGTCACTGTAACTAAGATAGTGGATCATCCATCATCATGATTGAGCCCAGAGTCGAAGATTTCCTGTGGTAGAAGCACTAGCTACGACAATTATGACTGTTGTCATGTTGTCATTGGCACGACGCCACACAACACAACAACAGTTCTATCTGCAAACATCACATCCATGTCGCAAGCCGAAACATTGATTATTGCCGTGAAGGCATCAAAGGCAAAGACAGCAGATGCTCCATTACCCACAGTAGGGGAGAATGGTGCATAGCTGAAGACTTTCATGATACAACATCAAGATCTTCACCCCAACATCCAACAATCCACTTGCGATCGAATGCTATGAGACCTCCTCTCGATTGGTTACCACAGAAGAGCGTATTCTTGGAACACGGATGCACCCAATGAAATACGAGGCTGTACACTTTTCGTATTGAGATGTGGCAGCAGCCACAGAAAGAAACAACAATTATACAGTGGCAATACTTGCCTGGAACGCGCTAGACGATGAGACAAAAGCGTGTTCGGAGTCCAAGAGTAGATCGCATCTTTCCAGTTAGCCACACAGATATGAGACAGGATCATTGAATGCTTCAGATCTAGCCACAGAAAAAGTTATAGACAGGTGGAGGCGAAATCAATCTACGGTGCTGCGATACGATAACGACAATCCACAGATGATTATCCACTATCCGCCAAGGATGGATACCGGCTTTACACCCAACAACCATCACCATTGCTTTCCAGGGAGTAGATGACGAACGATGCTGTTCAACTTGTGATGGGACCTCGAATGACAACCCAAGGTTCTTCTTGAAATCCATCCATTGGTCAGTTTGTTCCATTGATCAAGTTGATTCTAACAGACAACTGCAACGACTACGTTCCTGTTATCCAAGATGACAATTCTAGCTCTGGCATGGACACTACACACACCGACTACCTGTAGTTGGAAGAATACCGAGAGAAATGATTTGGTTGCGGGCGCCACAAGCTAAACAATCATATACCATGCCAACACTTTTGATGTGCCCATCTTTCAACAAATGTTCCAATATAGCTCAACTTCGCTCAGTGAATACTCCATTACATAGGCTCTTGCAGAACAGATCTAGAAACAATGCAGTCAGTTTGTAATGAGCTCCCAAACTCAACCATAGTAAGAGTATTTGTGTTGGGCAAGAGAATTTTCGGAGAAACAATCCAAAGCAAAAGCGACAAATCATTTCTGACCAGAAAGGATTTCCACTCCGATAAAAGGCGAGACATCCAAGTCACATGCAAAGGCATTCATGACTATCCTAAGCATCCAATAATGAAGTAATTAATGTATTTTAATGTTTTCTCTAGAGGACTACTATTGTTTCTTCCTGTCACTGTAGTAAAGAGTGCAACTACTACCGGTAGGTCGTTGTCGTACTACTTTTACGGAGTTCTGGCAGTATGCATACCGGTACTTCTGCTAATTGTACAGGGTACTACGAAGTATCGCGATGTTTCGTCGCGCAAACCGAAATCCCCATACGCGCTGAGACGGAGGTCGTAGAGACTACCGTATTGTGAACGGTATACGATGGTATGACTGGAAACTTTTAGGGAAACGGGAGTACCGGTATGATACCGTATGATAGCTTGCAACGGGAGAACGGGAGTAACGAAGCCAATAACTTTACAGTTACTACCGGTAGGGTACGGTAGAGGTACGGTACCGGTAGTCTACGTCGTATTCTAGAACCGACCTGCTACGTACTACGTAGTAACACAGCGAAAGTACCGTACGAGCGTACGAGTACTGGTACGGTAGTCTACCGTCGTACGACATACCCTCCGAGTAGTACCGTACAATAATGCCGTATTGTTTATAATGCCGCATTGTTAATTTTTTATGTAACAACTGTATATTAATAAATATACCGGGAATAATACACCGCACAATGGCCTACCGGTAGAGATTTTACTTCGAATTACCTTACCGTTGTAGGGTCCACTTTCAAACTTGCCACAGCCATAACTATTAACTGTAATAACTATCAATCATCGTAAAGTATTCCTGAAGTATCGTGCTATAATTTCTACGTAGGTACCGGTAGTAAAACTACTACCGGTACTGGTAGTCCGGTAGTGTACGAGTCGAATTGACTGTGATCTTCGTACGGAGTATGTTCCAGCAGAGGACCAACAATTTCGAACCAAGCGATCTTCTCGATTCTGTAGTTGCTCGATAAAGTAGACGCTAGTCTAGAGAATGAAGTAAGATGAGATCATCATGCTTACTTTCGTAGTCATGAAAGAAAACAAAGTCCTTACAAACACACGCGCCACTTTACCCGTCTATATCAAGGTTCGTTTTTCTTTGTTTTTATCATGGACCATTTCTGACCGAAATCTTTTCTCCACTCCTCTATTTTCCAACCCCACCAAGATTCTGTAGGTGTCTCGTTATAAAGCACTTTGTATTCTTCCCATCGATGTACAATCCCTGTCCAAGGCTTCAATTCATCCGAAGGACGATAAAATTTGAATGGGAACCGCGGAGCCTCTTCGATGGAATCAAAATCTTTCTCCACTAATTGTTCCGGCAAATTATCATAGCCACATGAAAAGTTTCCACGGTAAGTGTCGCATGGCCTGACAGAAGGATGGGAATAAACCCAATGTTCCGCAGAAAAGCGCTTTCGACCAACCAAATAGTATTCAAATCTTCGTTTGAGGCCAGGTGCCCGGGGAACTTCTTCCATTTTGGCTGCAAACTCGAGCGGATTGAAGAGTTTCGACAGGTAATCGCAACGCCCCAGCCACATGTTCCCAGATGTGTGTGGATGAGGATAGGGAGAGAACCGAGCAGAAACGACATCGCAGAAATCTGGTATTTTATTCCCTTGTTTAGAGGTCCCGTGCACTGCCCCAAATGTCAAGAAGCGTCGCAGCGGATCGTTTTCGTGACGAGGATGATAGCTTCCTTTTGAGTGAAGATACAAGACAGTTTTGTCATAGTTTTCCTGACAGAACTCCCACAGCGAATGTAAGGTCAACACTTCAGTTCCATTTGGATGATGTCCCAGTAACATCGTATTGGGAACATACATTGGTTGTCCAATCGATTGCACGAAAATAGGTGAATACCTTTCAGTTGCCAATATTGCCAGTTGTTCCGAGACAAGGTCTCGGACCCGGGTGATATCACTTGCGTTGTCAGGATTCACATAAAGGTTGTAAAAAATGGGAATCTTGGAAGGCTGATCAATTATTTCAGTGGCAAGGCTTGTTTTGATTTCATTAGATGTATGTGGCAGGATCAACGACTTTGATGAAAGATCGGTTTTCAAAATGCTGAAGTTTATTTCTAGCTTCCGGCTGGTCCAAACCAACCAATAGAGCTGTAGACAAAAAACCATCGATGCTGACAGGAGATATTTCTTGTATGACCTTGGAATCATGATCATACTGCCTTTTGGGCGAAGCATGCGGTCGATGGATCGTGAACTAGGGATACTTCGGCAGTCATACAATAGAATGAGTTTGGAGACTACGAATGAGGCATCGAAGAGTAATTCTAAGAAGTTGGGTACATTCATTTGCTTTTTTTAATGTTGTGATGGAAAAAATATGAACACACTACCGTACTACACTACTACAGTAACTGTTATGTACCGGTACATACGTGCACATTGTATGAATATTGACGGTGCAATTCAACTTTTGCCCTCCTCGAATTCGCGTGTGCATGCACCAATCGTGAATCGTGACCGAATTCGATTTGTCCGACCTCACACGGCTGACGGCTGACGGTGCCACTGCAGTACCGGTAGTCTCTATGTACCTACGGATACGGGTGCCGGTATCATACCAGTACAACGGAGTACGGTATCATACGACGTATGGTACCGTTTTAGGTACCGGTAGTCTAGCTACGGTAGTCCACTACCGTAGTCCATGTGCACCATGCTCTTCCAGTGACTTGTCGTTCTCAACTTTGCTTTCTCATTTCCCCACTACTAACTGTACTGCCGGTAGTCGTAAGTCATATTCTTTTCAATCCAGCAACGTTCTTTTCCGCCATACTTTTTGATTACCGCAAGTTCTTCCCAAGTATTTAGAAAAGATGGTGGAAAGCGACAGAAACGGCAATAGCAAGGACAACGAGGGAAAGTGGGGCTCCTCACCCCAGAAGCTGGTTTCTAAAGAAATGCAGGACGCGCTCAAAATGCGACGCGACGAACAGAATTTATTTGGTAGATTCAAGAATGTAGCGGCAGATGCTTTGGAGCAAATGTCTCGTCGAGAAGAACGTGAAGGTGGGGAAAAAAAGTTTCAAATGGGCGAGGAGGAGTCCAAAATCATTCAAAACTTGAACGGAGTCGGGTTGATGGAAGGAGCCGCAGCAGGAATGCTAACTTTCTTGGTCTTGCGGAGAGGCCCCGTTTTAATTGGCCGTTGGGTACGACGTCGACAGATGGCACAGTATCAGCAATATCGGCAACCACCAAGTGCCTCATCACCACCAACAGCAAGCGACGGATACAAACTCAGTGATCCCACCAACAGCGCCAATCCATTCCAAAGAGCAGCCCATTCCAGACAAGAATTTCCAAGGTCGGGAAGCTTCTTTGTACGATCAATTTGGTTCATTTTTGATGTCACATTGAGTCTGATGATGGCTGCCTCTACCAGCATGGCCTACACAGACACGGACAAGATTCGACAGCAAATCATTGACATGCCCTTGGTCCAGGGAACGTCGCTCACATCGCAAGCTTTATGTGATCCGATTGTGCAAGAGTTGAGAAAGATTCGAAAAGAACAAGACCCAACGTTTGAACGACTTGACAAGCTGAATCAGACAGGCTCGCATACACCAGCGTCAGTATATCTCGATAATATCATCAGTTTTGCTGAAAATTGCGAACGACGAAAATTCGTAGAGTACAAACTTCGGCAGGAACGCGGTTTGTCGTCGGACGACCTTGTGGATATTCCCAGCCCTGGTGTCCCGAGGGACTCTCCTCGGCTAATCTTAAATGATATAGACCAAGAAATGGTCATGTATGATGATGGTACAGAGGAACTCATCTCTGATCCACGATTTGAACACGACATGAGTTGGGATTCAGACTATGAACGTAATGACAAAAGTTTCTAATGAAATCACTTAGTTAAAATTCAAGCTTCGCATTCGCACTCGACTCTTGTATTGGATCAATGGAGATTCTCTTGTTATCTAATACTCGAAGTAGCAACCATACCAGCTTTCAAAAGTTGAGTTGTTGCTGAAAATTAGCACAACCATTATTATTCTTTCGAGGGAGAAGGGGCATTCGTTGAATCTTGAGAAAAACTGCCCACCTATGGGAAGAAGTTCTCGGAAGGCCCCTTCTCCTGTTTAAAGAAAACCGATCAAGCCTCGTTCAAAAGCTATACTCGAACTAGCGCGAGTTTGAAAAAATGAATTAATAAAGTTGTCAGGCACAGTGGAACTATGTCACTTGAATCCAAGTTACACCAGTAGGAATGAAACTTACGAATTTGCAAGTTGGAGTTGAAGGCTATTGACACCCAATCTGGTTGACTAGCACTCCACTGCAGGTTGTTAATCTCGCCTTCTGCATTGTACGCCAAAATGGGGTCTTCAATGGGGCGTTTGCCCATTGTCGACAAATCCCAGATGAGTGCTTGTGAGTCATCGCCAGCGGTACAAATGTGGCAGCTAGAGTGGGGAGCCCAAGCTACGGAATTGACACAACCCAAATGACCACCTGTAAAAGGAACGACCATCAGGCCTCATTTAGCGACGGAACGAAGAACAAATTTCTGCAGCGATCAAATGGTCACCTCACCTAGTTCAGCCACTGGCAGTGATGGAACGCGGATATCCAAAATGATGGTACGCCTAGAGTCAACCATGAAAGTTGCCATATAATTTGGATCCTGCTTATTCCACTCTAAACGTAGCAATGGATCCAAGTCCGGAGACTCATAAATGATTGTTGAATGTTCCAAACTTCGTAAATCGAACATTCGAACCGACCCATCAGCACCAACCGATGCGAAAACATCTTTTCCACGTGCAAATGCAAGATCACTGCGAATGAAGCTGTGAGTCTAACATATGAGAAAGTATATGATATGGTGATTGATTTGTTTCCACTTACAAGACTTCTCGGTCGTGTGCAATGAGCTGAGTCCTTGCTTGTTGCGTGTTTACGTCCCAAATGGTGCAGGTGGTGTCAATCGAAGACGTCCCCACAATGCTGGGATCTGCCTCGTTCCAGTCAAAGGATGTAAGAGGAGCGCAGTATTCAGACGTTTTGTTGTTGTTTAAGAGTGCTTCCTTTTTCACCGTCAGTGTCCCTCTCCCAGAACCGTCATCCATGACATTCCATATCCTTAGGTAGTCACCTGTGGTTGCCAGTAAATCCTTAGATCCATGTCTCATGTCGGTCGTCCACATGATTTTTGTGCATGGATACGGATGATCAAACTCTGCCGCCTTGTACAACGATCCTTCGTCAGTTGCTGGATTCTTTTTAATAATTGATACCACATTGGAATATTGTTCGACGTACGAACCGATGGCCAATTTGAACTGTGACGAAGTGTCAAGCCTGAAACAGGACGAACAAGAAAACCAAAAGATCAACAATTCAATTTCTTTATGCGACACGGAAATAACAAGAACTCTAATAACTACTACACCGGCGATGCGCAAGAATTACCTTCTGGCCCAAGCAAGACCAAATATTGTCCATGGGGCATGATAAGTGTAGATTTCCTTTCGTTGCGGTTGCTCAGCAAAACTACCACTTTCTGCCATTATTATGATTACTTTGTCCGCTTCACTTTCCAGTGAATACTTTGAATTTTGACAAACAGAAAAGTCAGGCTGGAGGTATGGGGGAGATCAAAAAGTTCGGGGTCGACCTACAGAAGTGCAACAGTGTCCCGATGGACCAATTCTTTTGGTGAGTACTCTAGTACGACAGGAAATTCGAAAATGTCAACAATCACCATCTTCCTTGATTCGCGAACAGAGCTTTCCTTGGTTCACTGCGGTAATTTTCTTTTTCAACTGGTATGATACCGGTACCTAACTAAACTGGTAGACTACCGTAGTACTGAGGGTGAGGGGGTACTTTCTTCTTAAAACATGTCGCATGATAAACGACAAGAGTGCATGTTTCACGATTGGTATGATAGAGTGTACTACCGTGGTACCGGTAACGCATACCTGTAGGTACCGGTACCGGTATTACGGGTCCTACTACCGGTAGAGAGGTACTGTACCTAGAGTCCTGCTACCGTAGCTAGTAGTACCAACGGTATGAGTACGGTATTGCTGTCGCCTGTTGGCGATCAACGCTACGATCGTATCATACCGGGCGAAAAATGAGGGTGGTGCAGAGTACGACGTATAAAGGTACCCGTACTTACTATTAACAGTATGACTAGTAGTATGACACACAGACCTACGTAATGTGGTAACTGTAAGTCGTACTCGAAGTAATACCGGTACACAATACTACCTACCTCCGACCGTAGTCGTAGAGACTGTGAACGAGTATTGACTGTGAGTATTGGGGAATGGCATTGTTTTATCAACACTTTCAACTCTACAGTTTATACGACAGCAAGAACAACCTGCCAGTACATTGGATGTCCGCGACCGCTCGGTATTGCAATAAAAATATTCCAATACCTGTCATTGACTTAAACAATACACAGTAAACAAACAATACCCCACGGTACTTTATTAGGATTTACAGTTAGTTAGCTGTGCATGATATTAATGGACTACGAAGTACTTCGTATTTGCTAGTAGCAGTACCATCATACCCTATTTGAGGAGACACACACTTGATTCCATTGGTTGCGGAAAATGTTGTTGTCTTCACCGTCAATCCCATAATCTATACTATTTAGGCTCCTGATTCAAAAAGATGTTGTTGTAACCGTTCAAAACTGAAATTGTATCGTCCCATACCACTTTGCTTGGTATGTGTGTCGCCTCACAGAGGCTGAAAGGGTATTTTTGACTGCCCACCATGCGTTGTCACGACAACCAAAAGACATGTATCTCTGCCGTTTTTCCGAGCTCATCTGCTCTCAATACAACAAAACGTTCGCATAATTGTATGAAAAGAATCTTGCATCGTCCGTTCCATGCAATCTCGTAGGTATGTGGCCTAATCTACGCTGAAAGGGTGTTGTTGACTGCCTTCCAAACGTTTTCATGACAACTAAAACACGTCTTTCTCCACCATTTTTTGTGGTGGTTGTTTTTCAATACGGTACAACGTTTGCGTTATGATAGTAAAAGGAAATCACATCGTCCGTTCCTTGTAATCACGTAGGTATGCCGCCTGACAGAGACACAAAGGGTGGCTTTGATCGTGTATCCCCGCCGTTATTCGAGCTGTTTGTTTCCGATACAACACAACATTTCCGTAATGATACAAGAAGGAAATCAAATCGTCTGTTCCATGTAATCTCGTACGTATGTTGCCTAACCAACGCTGAAAGGGTGTTTTTTTTACCCCTTCCAAACGTTTTCATGAAGACGAAAAGATGCTTCTCCACCGTCTTTCGAGATGGTTGTTGCTCAATACGACAGAACGTTTCCATGATGATAGTAAAAGGAAATCGCATCGTCTGTTCTATGCAATCTCGTAGGTATGTCGCTTGGCAGAGGCACAAAGGGTGTTTTTGACTCCCTCCCAGACGTTTTCGTGACATCCAAAAGACATGTATCTCCGCCGTTTTTCAAGATGGTTGCTTCTCAATACGAAATTATGTTTGCGTAATGGTAGTACACTGGAATTCATCGTCCATTGGATGCTATGATGCTATCTCGTAAGTATCTTCACTGTCCAAGGCTGAAATGGTGTTCTTGACTGCCTTCGAGGCGTTTTCGTGACGACCAAAAGACGTTTATCCCCACCGTTTTCAGGTTTACTTTTTCTCGATACGACACATTGTTTTTGTAACTGTTGAACAATGAAACTGCATCGTCCGTACCACTTTTTATAGTAGATATGTTGTATGTTGCCTAACCGAGGCTGAAATGGCGTTTTTGACTGCCCAGCACCAAGCTTTGCCACGAAAAGACCTTTTATCTTCGCTGATTTTGAAGATAGTTGTTTCCAATGCGGCAAAATGTTTCAATATTGGTAATAAAGAGAACCGCACCGACCGGTCCATGTAAATTCGAACGTATGTGGCCTGAGAGAAACAGAAAGACTGTTTGCGAGTGTTGCAATAGTTGCCGGTTGCTACATCCTTTTCCGGGACAGTTGTTTTGGATTGACACAACCTTGATTTAAGGGTACGAAAAGGCAATCGCATAGTCCATTTCACGCATTTCATGGCACAGAGCACACTTGTTGTCTCCGGAGCCTGTGGAGGATGTTTGTTTGTGTTGTTGTGTTGCAACCTTTTGTCGCGCTACGCGCTACCTGTGAAGTCACAATACACATCATTTTGTCGATGAATGAGTGAGAGTTGATAGAAGACAACATGACCAGTCTTTTAACATCGCGACCAAACGTGCATGACCAGCAGAATCGAAGAAACCCCCTCAGCCAATACCTTCTCTTGATTCCAAGCATTAGAGCGTACACTTGGGCGGTGGCAACATAGTCTACACTTGCCTCATACTACCTTCCAAGCAATTTGAGCAGAAGGAAGCCAGGTATATACTTTAACTCTAAGATCCTGGCGAATGTTGTCTTTGATTCTTCATCACAGGATACTGCCCAGGTTGTCCTAAAATTAGAATTTTGGTCCCGAAGCATGACCAACATAACAAACCAGGTTTCAGTCAGTTCCCTGTACACCAAATTTTGCATAGGTAATCCAAACCCCTGCCCAAGGTTCCCACTGATACCAGTCCAAAAGTCCCCCTTTTGCATTTATGACTGGTGCCTTTCAAGTGTCAGAGACAAAGATGAAGTTTAACTCATTTGCAATGCAAGCATTAAGGCTCCTATCTGATCCTCTAGCCATTGCTGTGTACCTGGGTACAGGTGCGTGAGCCAACTCCTTAGATACAGAGCTAGTCAGCAGCTATTACTGGTCGTTGGGTAGCTACATTGCCATTTAGCTGTTGGGAGTTTTGCAATAAAGGGCCTCCTCCCCATTGTAGCTCCATCATCTCCTATACAAGAGATGATGTCACTCCCATAGGAGATGCATCTCATCTCTTGAGTTGGACACTGCACTGACCAGCTTAACAAGCGACTTAAGTACTGGTGCCACCTTCTTTGTAGAGAGCTGGTAAATGGTCCAGCTGGTCTGGACGTAGTAGGCCCTGGACCGGCAAAGAATTGCCCCCTCCTGCAGCTTTTATTGCAGCAAGTTATGAGAGATAGCTCTCTCTACTATCTAATGTCACTGTTGGTGGGTAAGACTTTGCTACACTCTTAGCTAAGGGGAAGCAACATAGTGATTGTGATAAGTTGTGATCCAATTTGTGGACCTTGTGAATTTTTTGTGATTGTGAAAGGAATACGACTAGTACATGCAGAAACATGCACCCACCTGGCTCATCCAAAATGACTTTCGCGCCCTCCTCACTTTTTGCACGGCGTAGTCATCTGGATGTCAATCTGACATTTCTTAACTGCTTCAGGAAATCATCATGATCATTGCCAGTTCGAACTGTTGTGACATGTTTTCATTGGTGTTTGATGCTATCCTCTTTTTGAAGAAAAATGAAAGTTTCTGGAATATAGAGCTGGTTGCTCAAGCTATGCGTATGCCTATTGCAAAAGAGCAGGAATAGATAGATGATGACATGCACAATGAGAACTGAGGATAAACCTGACCATACAACACAATGCCTTCTACAGTATATATTTTATTACATCAACATGTATTGACCAGTATATTGGACAATGTATTGTAACAATGTATTGTTCAATATAATATTCTAAGCAGAATAATCAATACGTATTGAGTATTGTAGATTTGGGAATTGATTGTATTGTGATGACAAATGTTATTACTGTAGTACTTTGAGAGTGTGAGTAATGGTAGTCATGATTGTTATGTTACTGTGTGTGACACGATACAAAGTCTACATGTATTGAACTCAGGGGAAGTACCATGCTATTCCAATGGACAACATGCCGGATCAACTAGTCGATGTTCTCCCATTGTTTGCTATATTGCGTCACAGATCAACTACAAATTGGTGATGAAGTTGTGGCTGTTGATACTGACTGTCAAAGCCGGAGCTCCGGCCGTTGCCAGAAGAAACAATGAGATGCAGGATGTCTATAGTATATACAAGTTCAAGACTTGAAGCAACAAGTGCAGAGCCTAAGAGCTATTGTCAATGCCCCTGAAAGGAATGGAAGAAGGTAATTGGAAGGACAGTTACCACTGTGTTAACAACAACTTCAGATGATTTGGTGGTACCATCTGAGGAGGGTTGGCTAGACAGCATCCCCAAGCCGAACAAGAACAAATTGCTGCAGAAGAAGAAGCTCTGGAGGCTGGAGGAGAAGTCTAGATGCGTACATTGGCTCCTAATCTAAGGACGCTTCAAGAGATGTGGAGAAAGTAGCAGTTTGGTATTGGAGGAAGAAAAGCTGGGAAGAACTACGTTAGTAGACACCAAAAGAGACAGGCAAACCATCAGGGTGAAAGACACCTATGGCCAAAGCACAAGTGTTGCAATCATACAGAGGGCTAAAAGTTGTGGACTTAGTAGTAGTAGGTAAACAAACGTGCCTGTATGTATGTAGACTGGGTGCCATGTTCACATGTCCTACTTCGTACACACATTAACACTCATGATCACCTCATACTCTCACAGTACGTCACATTTGGAGTACAACGTAGTATTACTGTCGTACGGTACTACCCTTCCAGTAGTTACACAATGAGAAGTACTGGAGTACGGTAGAAATAACACAGTATGACTGAGTGGACCACCTTGTTGTGATAGGGGGATAGACCCAGATCTGTCAAAGCATGGGGAACAAACAAAAATTCATTGACGATCAATCCGTGCAACGGAAGTGATCATCACTGCATGGCATCATTCATCACTCCTGGTGTCTGACATGAAAGAGTTTGTTCCTCCTATTCAGTCAGAGAGGGCAGAGGAAGAGGAAGGCCTTTGCATGATTCCTGATAGAGTTTTGGTGGGCACTGACACTTCTGTGGAAGTAAAGGGCATCATAATTCACTGAGTGTCAAGTGTGTAGGGGCAGTCTTATTTCTGGTGCTTGACACGAAAGGGTTCTTCAAATGCCCTATTGGATTTCAGCAGGCACAAGATACCAACACACCCAATTTCTGCCTACCCATCATTGCTTTTGGAAGACGGTGCCATAGATGACATTGACTGGTATTGGCTGTTCCTCATTCATGAGGTTTTGCCTTTCCAGTTCAGAGAGGTAGGCAACAGCGTGCCGAGTGTTGCAAGATTTACTTCGCCACCTTAGGGGGCAGACGGTGAGCCAACTTTTTCTGATGCTGAATGGACAGCAGCAGGTAGTTGGTATAGCATTCAAAATAACTTCTTCCTATAGATTGAGATTTCAGTAAATGGTTCGTAGAAATGGAAACAAACTAATCATGCTGGACTAACTACCACGAAGCGTTTCTTGGACTACTTTTTAGAGGATCAAAGTTTTTGCTCTGTGGTGCTGACATGGAACACCAAGACAGCGAGGAGTTGAGTCAGATTGTAACCCCAAAAGTATGTGCCTAATAAGGGAATTTAGTTGGAGCTGGGTCTCTGCTGACAGGGTGCAAGTATGAAAAATATTTAGAATAAGTGAATCGAAAAATACCGTTTACACTACGTCGAGTCCATACCAGATCAACAATTTGGCCAACATTGCATGCGAAGAATGTCGTGTTTAGATACCACCTCCTCGGCCAAAGCCACCACCGCGATTATCACGGAAGGCAGGACGTCCACCGTCCGCAAATTTGTCCTCTTCGCGATCCCGTCCTTCGGGTCGCTTGTTGGTTTGTTTGTGGGTAGCGGGAACAATCTCAGGAGGAAGTGCCAAATAAGTGCGCAAATATTCGATTCCCTCATCAGTCAAGTAGCAGTAGTTGTATTGCCACGAGAAAGTCACACGAATGTAACCCTTGGATTGAAGAGACTTCATCAACATCAAAACCTCCAAGTTGGTAGGTCCTTCGATATCTGGGTGCTTTTCAGTCTTGGTGTCTTTTTTAACAACGCAAACTCCCTCCTGGAACAAGTAGCTATAGACAGCGATACGGTTTTCTTTGGGGATCCACATGATGGAGGCAGGCTTTGTTGTCTTGTTTATCAAAACCGCTGAACGCTATGCTCGTCGTATTTATAGCAAAAGATCCTAAAACACGAAAAGAGGATGAATCAACAATGTATGCGATATTATTGATTGTTTCTGTACGACAGAGAGGAAGTCACTGCCCGTGAGAGTAGGGACGCAACCATGATCAGAGATGACGGAGTTTTAGTAAAGGAGAAAGTGGTATTTACAGTTGATATTAATACGAAGTAATATTATATACGTAGTACTTACTCCGAGTATGTATTAATACGTCTAATAGTGCATTGTAATTCACATGACTCTACTAACACGAATGCTGCTATCGTTCATTGCTACCGTACTCTGCTACCGTTCACTAGACTACCGTATTACTGGTAGTACCGGTAGAGTACCGTAGTACCATACCGAACTGCCCCTACGTACGTTAGTACGCACTCCGTAGTACGACACTGCGACGGCTAAAAAAGTAACGTACTTCGATAACTCGGTAATGATAAAAGGGTTCGAAATAAACAATGGAACATCATGTTGTGCGATGCGAGCGGGCCAGTCCTAAAACAACGGACTGGGACTCAAGTGATACGAACAACAACGCAAGCACGGCCATTTCCAAACTTTTTTGGTCGACTCCAATTTCTTCTGACTGTGAGAAATTGAAGATGTCTCAACTATCACGTGGCAGTCATCCAATATTTTTGACGTCTTTCATCATTTTTACTCCACTGTAGTACGACGTATTTTCCTGTCTTATTTTTCAAACCAAGGCCCATTGTTCTGTAGCAGTAGCATATCTCCTGAAAGAGTTTCAAACAATTATTTTTGCGATGTCATCCAGAGAACTGATCTATTCAACAAAACTGCAGCACCATACAAGCAATCAAGCAGAACCTCACCGACAACTTGCCGAACGGGGACGGTTGTTGGACACAGTAGTGAGCGCTGCTTCGGTTGTGAACAAAATGCTGATGGAGAATTGCGGAATTTGCACAGTTTACTGCGATCAACAAGTCAAATACGAGGATTGGGTTCAACATCAGTATCACGTCAGCACTTCCTCTCTGCACCATCTTGTTCAGAAAATGAATCCAAACACACCAAACCAAAATAGTGAAATCAAGCAATATCAAGAATTCCTCTTTGATGAAGAGTCGGTCCTGGAGAGTGTGGCAAGTCGAGACGCCGAGGAATAATGAGTGAATGAAAAATGCTCTTTCATTGGAACGACCGGTCGTGATCTTGCGCATCACGGAACGAATCAAGACAATAGCATACTACGGAGTACAATACTACTATAAGTACTATCGCTTTGGACAGATATACTTAGTGTTAGTAGAGTCGTAAAAAGCATCAAGCTAGTCGTATTACAGTTCTAGAGAAAACCATCTGTTTTAAGGCTCTACCGACTACCAGCGGTCATCCAAGAGGTTGGCTCACCCGACTGGCCCCAAGGTGGCGAAGTAAATCATGCAAAGGCTTTCCATTCACTTGTTGCCCACCCCTCTGAACTGGAAAGGCAAAACCCTCATGAATGAAGAAAAGTCCAAACCAGTCAATGTCAAATATGGCACGGTCTTCCAAAAGCAGTGATGGAAAGGCAGCAATAACCACAACATTGACATATTGGGTGTGTTGGTATCTTGTGCCTGCTGAAATCCATTAGGGCAGATAGTACATGTGAAAGAAATCTTTTAATTCAAACACCCGTAGTATTCCCAATGAAATATTACTGTCCTTATGCACTTGACACTCAGCTGAGTTATGATGCCATTTCTTCCACAGAAATGTCAGTGTCTGCCACAAATCTATCAGAAATCACGCAAAGGCCTTCTTCCTCCTCTCCCTCAGCCCCCTTCTAAGTAAATAAGGGAAAGAAAATCTTTCATGTCAAACACCATCGATGAATGATGCCATGTAAAAGACATTCTTGAGCTTGTGCCATTGCAGTAATGATCTCTTCCATAGTAGTGATAGATTGTCAGTGGATTCTTAATTCCCAATTCTTTGACAAACCTGGGTGTAGCCCCCCTCCACAACAAGGTGGTCCACTAAGGGGGGCCCTGCTGCGAAATTCCTTTTTCTTAAAACTTTGACAACCCAGACACACTGCCCCTATCTGAAGAACAAAGGAATAACCTTCTTCGAGGTCAAATGCACCTGATGAATTATGCAATACGCCATTCATCTTGCTACAACAGATGGTCTAAAGTTGTCACTTTCACAATCCAAAACGAGCCAGATAACAAAAAAGTCCAAAGACTCGGCAAAACACATCTCTACAAAGCTGATTATAAACCGCCTACTGGGGGTGAAATCATGACAATTGACACACCACTGTATAGACACAAAGCCACCCAACCCTGGCAGTTTGAAGGCCTCCCAGGTTGAGTTGCTACAGCCGCAGTCTTGGGCGCCCCCATCCTCTAGTCCTTTGACCCTATTTACCTCACTGTGGAGGTGCAAGAGTCTGACCATCATGGAACCACTGTCGTCATCAAGTACCTCCAACCCACATCCTCTCACAAGACCCTTAGTTGCTACAAATTCCCTGCAGGATACAACAAGTGGAGCCTACAAGCTAACATGGACAAATGCAATAGGGAAAGCACCCTCTCCCACATCTGGAAACAGTCTTCTTCCCATCAGTTTTGGCATACCTAGCTTCCACGAGCTCCAGGTTTGAACTTCAAGACAAGTGTTGATCTCCTCTACAGAGGATCAACAATTCCATCTTGTTGATTCAGTCCTTTCCAGTTGTTTTTTCACTCCATACCAAATCCGACAAATCAACTACTGCAGACTTTACCTCCAGGTTCACACCACTACATACCTTGCGACAGCTAGAGGAACTCACAGCAACCGAGCATTCATCCAGGGAGAGACAACTTTGGCATCTAGCACCAGTGTAGACTGGAAGCGCACATGTGACCTGTGGTGTGACACTCGAACAGGTTCCCTTCGACGCACACTTGGCAAATGGCTGCACTCTCATATGAAGTTGCGCAGGGTGTGGCATCACTCCCTTGATCCAACCCTGAGTGCGTCGATCGCGTTGAGATTTTTTGTGTAAGCACATCCGAAACTATCCGCGCACTCACAAACTCAATGAGTATGATACATAAAGCAAAAGACTCGGATGTCAGAAGCCGCATTTACCGAATAGACTGGTAGAGCCACAAACACTCTGCAAACACGTTCTAGGACAGCCCAAATATATAATCCTAGTCTAGTTTCTACATGGATGGCTCCCAGTGGTGAAAGTTGTATCCAGATATGAACCTGTCAAGTACCTAGGCGAATGTCCATCATGTGACTCTCCCATTGAAGATTTTTAGCACTTCCTCACATGTCCTGATCCATCATGACAAAAATGGCATGCCACCCTCAAAGCAAGCAATCCAACAATGATGTGAGTCCTCTTGGACCTCCTACTATGGGGCTTGATTCATTGGCTCCAAGACATCCCTATTCTAGTGCACTGAGTACTTGAGCAAACCAAGTACTTCCTTCACAATCAGGATACTATAGGTTGGCACCATCTGCTCCTAGGCCAATGGTCTAAACATTGGACTACCCTCCAGTTGGAATATTTCTGGTGAAGCAAAATTGAAGTTCAGAATAAAAACCATGGCCTCTCGTTGTCAGTATGATCTGGCTCTATGGGAGCAATGCTACAAGGAATAGGAAACCAGATTTCATGCCAGGCATGCTAAAAACACTGACACAAGAACCCAGATAAGACTAGAAAAGTTCTCCCCCAAAGCCCAACACCAGTACTTCTATACCACATTGGAAGACAACTTCAGCATGGAAACTGATGTCAGAAATCTGGAAAACTGAGTTGAAAGATGCAAACCCATAATTGAAGAAGATACTGCACTCCTTCAAGACATTTTGCGTCACTGTCTTGGCCCAATCGACAAATTATCCAATAAGAAACACAAATTCCAGCACAACATCATTACCAACACCAACATCATTTCCAACAAAAAGCATAATATCGTATACCCTCCTTTCTGATCCTCAATGCAACCAGATTATTTTTTCCCCTCCATTAGGAGTTTTATACCAATAGCATCTCCCTGGAGTCACCTCTGGTCACTCCCTCCATTGCTTTGTCCCTGGGGGCCCGGCCATTGAGTCAATTCTGAGAAACAGAACTAGGCGGTAGCTAGTAGTAGTAGTTGGCATAGCCATAAATAGAATTCATGTAGACTGGCCCGGTAGGACAGTGTTGATAAATGATGCCATGCAAAAGACATCTGTAGCTTGTACCACTGCAGTGATAATCACTTTTATTGCACTGGTAGATTGTCTATGGATTTTTAGTTACCCCATGCTCTGACAAACCTGGGTTAAGCCCCCCTACCAAAACAAGTTGATCCACTCAGGAGAATGCCGTGGTCGTATTGTAATATGTAGTACTCGCAGCTCACAACACAAAAATGATGAAATGTATTAATGTGCAGTTACTTTGGCACTTCACTCTAATGAAAATGATTCATTTCTGGTCTAAAAGGGCGCTTCTGAGGAGACTGCTCCATTAAATTCTTGGTCTTCGTCCTCATCTTCATCAACTGTGACCCAATCAATTTCCATGGCCTCTTCCTCCCTGGCCTCTTCTTCCATGGCCAGTCGGTTGTAATCAATGCAAGCAAATCGGTCCCAATCGCTCTCGAATTCATCCTCTCTCTTTTGACGTTCCACAAAAGGATCTCGTTGTTCAAACATGAGGTACTTGTTCAGATTAAACAAGGCATCAAACAAGGCTCCAGAAACTTGCGAACATTCTGGTTGCAGGAAATCTTCTACAACAAGAAAGTCTGTATTCTTGGGTTTTATCATGTCCATCATCTGACATAGCATATCCTCAAACGGGACGATTTCGTGTCCCATGCATTGCATTCTGTGAAGCTGGACGGCATAGAAAGACCTCATTTCCATGTTATTCAACTTTCCATCCCCATCCACGTCCACACAATTGAACCAATATCGAACGGAGACATCGTTGGACTTGTCTTCCTCTTCCATCAAGAGTTGAAAAGAAAGTGAGACAATAAAGCTACTGGTAACCCGTAGCCTGCACCCACATTTCAACAAACGTACCAGAAAGCATGAAGTAGATGAAGTCTTCGTAGGAGAGGAATTCTCGATCCACAGTTTCTTGCTCAAAGGGCCGGGGCGCCGAATCGAAAATACGGTCCACGATCATATGCGATAGTGAGTGATCCCCATACTTGAGCAAATCTTCTCGTGTGATGCGGTAGTCCCGGTCATGGTCTAGTTCCCAAAATCGACAATACAGCACGTAAAAATGTTCATACGAAAAGTATCGCATGACTTTGTTGATATCCTCTTCTTCATCTACCAATAAAAACGCCTCTAACAAATCTGACCGTCGGACTTGACGGGACGTGATTCGCCCGGAATGACATTTGTTAACGGAATAAAAGATACGGGTTATGACCGTAACGGCATACTTTTCTTGAAACTCAGCGTGATTTGAAAGAAATTCGAGACCCTATAAAGGAATGGAAGACCAAGTGAGAACGGCAATCGAACGCATCGCATTTTGCTCGTGACGAGCTACAACAACGACACGCACCGGATGATCGTTGAGAAGGGCCTTGATGTAAGGCAAAAAATCATCGCGAAGGATGCAATCTTGATCAAGCTGCTTGATCAAACGAAAAAATCTCTCAGGAGGATCATATGGTTCCATTTCCTGTTTCCAAAACCATTCCAAAGCCTTTAGTGTTACTGCGTCAACTTTTTCGTTTTGATGCCATAAATTCCACAAATCAATCATACGTTGATACAAAGGACCATTGAAAAAGGAGGGGAAACCACAAACTTCTTTTGTAATACGAATAAAGACTTCCAGAGGCATTACTATGTCGGACAGATCTTGTGACGATACCATATCTTCTGCTGCACGAGGGATGATCCCAAGTTCTTCCAGCAATCTGGATACTTGATCACGGACGCAAAGGTTGCTTGGTGTCAGTATTTCGTCCAGCGGAATTCCATCCAAGGTAGTTGTGCCCTCTATTTGTGGAGAGTGATGATCTTCCGACCCACTGGAACCTGCTGGAACAGGTTCCCACGTCTCGGATTGTCGGGGCAGCTTTCGTCGTCGTTGGATTGTGTCACCAGTGGGTGTTTTCAAGGGATAAAACGGTGGGATAGAGGTCCCCCCACGTGATGACAGCGGTACTGGTTCGTTTTCCTTCTCTTCACCTTGTTTAGGCGATCCGGGTGGTGTTAAGGCACCGGCATTGTCTTTCTGGTTGTGTTGGTGTTGGCGCTGGACACGGTACTTTTCAATGAGATTTAAAACGTCTTCGTAAACTTCGTCACTTCCAAGCCAAGTCACCAATAGTTCGTCCATTTTAATGGGAGCAGCCATCGCCGTGACAGAATTGAGATATTGATATCGGTATTCGTTGCTGGGATTGAGATGAGTTGTTGACGTTGTGCCAGTCAGGTGAAGTAAACTATGAATGCAGTGACACCCCTCTCTCAATACCAATGATTGTCGCAATCAAGTCGCAAGGCGCAAAGCTCATCACTCACACCACATCCGACTAATATCATAGGACTCATGTGCTATGTGGATTTCGACGTACGTTAGACTACCGTACTACCGTACTTTGTACTTTGGCCTGACAGTTATTATGCTGTTATTAGTGTAGGACAGTACGATAGTGGTTTCTGTATTACCTATACGTACGGTACCTTCCGGTGGTACTCCGAGTACGGTAGTCTACGGCAGTGTTAAGTACTCGTTACTCGTGGCATTTAAATGGTGTAAATTGGATTCAAACCTTGGTCGGTACTACGGCTGGCGCGCCTGGAGTACGGTATTATTGACGCTGTAGCAAGCATTAAAACTGTATTACCGGTACGTAGTATTTTACCTAGCTAGGTAGTAGAGTAGCGTCATAACTTTCTTCATGAATCTCAAACCTTCTCCGGCAGTCTCATAATAAGAATAGTCGAAAATGACAGGAATCATGGGTGGCGGCACGGCTGCCGTTCTATGGGTCCTTTTGGCTTCCTTGAGCAGTAGCCATCGATGCCATGCTTTCTATCTTCCTGGGGTCAACCCTCAATCCTTTGCCGAAGGCGAGCCGTAAGTTTTATGTTTGCTTTGACTTTCCAAGGGTCATTATACGATACTACCGTGTTGCCAGGACGTTTTGATGAGCTCACTCTACGATTCTTTGTTCTTGGGTCGTGTGATGCGACTTATCTTTTGACATGTTTCTCTTTCAAAAAGAGTCAAACTCAAGGTGAACAAGATGACATCAAGTAAAACCTTGTTGCCCATTGATTACTATCGATTGCCATTTTGCCAGCCAGCTAACGGACCCAAGATGGACAATGAAAATCTTGGAGAGTTCTTGGCAGGTGATCGTATTGAATCTTCTCCCTACCTATTGAAGATGAAAACTGAAATGTACTGTGAGCAAGTTTGCATTGCCAACTTGGGAAAAGGTGAGCAGAAAGGAATGAAGCCAAACCGAGTCGTCCAAGCCATTCGCAAGGAGTATCACAACAATTGGATTGTGGACAATCTTTCGGCTGCCTCTAAGGTGGAAGATGATACTACGATCACTACACGATACTGGCAAGGATTTCCAGTAGGATTTATTGGCGATAATCACATCTCTTATATCCACAATCATGTCAACATTGAGATCTTGTATCATCCCGTCGATTCATTAGGCGACGATGCTCAGAAATACCGTGTTGTGCGATTTACCGTTGAACCATTCTCGATCAAGCACGATTTTGAAGGTACGGACGATGCTCAAAAAGCAGAAGAAGAAGAAGAAGGATTCCCAAAACTTCAGAAGTGGGCTAAAATCAAAAAGCCAATTGCAAGCTGCGACCCGACCGTAGGAAATGACAAGAAATCACACACCAGTTGGGAAATGGTGACCGAAATTGGAAGAGACCCACAACCAGCCAGTGGCAGAGTGCTATTCACATACGATGTTCACTGGGAATCCAGTGATATTCACTGGGCCTCCCGATGGGACATCTACTTGAGTATGGACAACGCCATCCCTGCCAAAGTCCATTGGTTGTCCATTGCGAACAGTTTGGTCATTGTTTGCGTGTTGTCAGCCATGATCATTGCTATTTTGCTTCGAAACTTAAGACAAGATCTTGCGAGGTACAATCGACTTGCCACGGATGAAGAAAAGGCGGACGATCTGGAAGAAAAAGGATGGAAGTTGGTGCATGCTGATGTTTTTCGACCTCCCACCTACTCTCCACTTTTGCTTTCTGTCGCTTGCGGAACCGGAGCTCAACTTCTTTGCATGACTTTCTGGACAATCATATTCTCCGCCATGGGTTTCCTCTCACCTGCTCGACGTGGAGCTTTGCTCATGGCAGAGCTGTTGTTCTACGTTCTGATGGGCTCTGTCAACGGTTACGTCACTTCTCGTTTGTACAAGACCTTTAAAGGGAAAGCTTGGCAGAATGCAACTCTGTGCACGGCGCTTGGATTCCCAGGGATTTGCTTCATTTTGTTCTTCATCTTGGATTTGATTGCTTGGGGATATGGAAGTACTGATGCTGTGCCATTCACCACCATGTTGGTGCTGTTGGTTTTGTGGTTCGGAATCTCCACACCCCTTGTGTTTTTGGGAGCCTACTTTGGATACAAACAAGATGCCATTGAATATCCTGTGAAGACTTCCAATATCCCTCGACAAATTCCGGACCAGCCCTGGTTCATGAGCATCCCATTCACACTCTTCATTGGTGGATTGCTGCCTTTTGGAGCTTGTTTTGTGGAACTGTACTTCATCCTGGCATCTGTTTGGATGGACTACTACTACTACGTCTTTGGATTCCTCCTGCTGGTCTTCATCATACTGATTATTACTTGTGCAGAGATTACTCTTCTGTTCAATTATTTCCAGCTATGCAATGAAGATTATCATTGGTGGTGGCGTTCCTTCGCCACATCTGGATCTACAGCCATTTGGGTCTTCTTGTACTCTTTTGTTTATTTCCAGCAACTGGAGGCCAACTCCTTTGCAACTTATGTGCTGTATTTTGGTTATATGGGACTGGCAAGTCTTGGACTATTCTTGATGACTGGATTCATTGGTGTTGCGGCAAGTTTGTGGTTCAACAAGACCATTTTTAGTAGCTTGAAAGTGGACTGACTACAATAAAATGTAGGTACGGTAATCACAAAAAGATGAAGAAAATTTACTTGGGTACACTTGTTAGCATCATAGCTGAAAATGTGTCACCACAATAATATGCTGAAATGGCTGCTGACAACAGAATAAAGTAAATTTATTTGTGGCTATGCTTTACTATGAGTTGCCACCTAGAAGTTCAAAATCTAAGAAAATGCTTTGCAATTAGTATCCGCCCAGCCCGAGGCCATGCACTGACTGTGAGTAGCGGTAGTCAGATGCTACTCCTCGAAAATGTTCGATAGGAAGGGATTTTCTACTTTTCTTGGCTTGTACTACGTAGCAAGATCCAATCGCTTTACTGGAACAAAAGACGTCGTTCTTGATATCGGAATGGCCTGCAGACTTGGCTTCGTTGAACTACTACTTTCAACATGGAGAATTGCTTGTTTCCGTCAGCTGTCTGACAGCGCAACAAGAAGAAAGGGACTTCTTGTTAAAAGAAGAGCAAAAAAAACGAGGAGGCGGTTGCACCGCCATTTGCCATTCTTTCCTCTTCTAACTGAAAGAAAAACAGAGACCTACTTTTAGCCTATCTTACCAAATGTAAGCTACAGTCTTTTCTGCATCCCGCATGTGGTGAACACGCTTTGTTCGTGGTGAGGGGTCATTCAATGGCTTAGGATTTAATCAGCAGTCTACTGATTACCGCGCAAGCTGGAAAGCACAGAACTCACTGTGAAGGAAAGTCCGGACAAGTGACTGTGACTTGTGTTACAGTCTTCCAAAAACAATGCTCTGGTAACGCAGCATCAAGCACATAAAAAGGCCGGGTGTGTTGATAATCGTATACATGTTGCAACTCAGATTATATCTGTAATGTACCATCGCTTGGACTACTTTTTTGCTCGTACTTTTCCTAGGTTCTGATAAACTCGGGAAAGTAACTTAACGCGGCAAGATGATATTCTGCAGAGGGGATACTACTGACTACGTGCCATTCAAATAAACTTAACTCTCCTAGGTGCTACAATGCTATGACATGTTTCCGTACCCCACAACAATCAACAACTGACAAAACAACTAGTGTGTTTTATTTTCGCTCGAAGAGGTAGAGGCTGACGATCCATTCCTGGCCTTCGTTTAGTCCCCAAAGCTCCGCACATGCCAAGAAGAAGAGCCGCCAGTTGACATACCATTCACGTTCCTTTCCTGCTCCGTAAGCATCCGCTAGTACGGGTTTGAGCTCTCCTGACTTCCAACTTCTGTCCAAGTAGTTCAGCCATCCATTTGATGTCTTCTCGTAATTTTGACCATTCACTCGCCAATGATCAACAATTGCAAACTCGTTAGCAAAGTACAAAAGCAAATCGTCACTCGGCATGGTACTGCGCATTGAAATAACATAGAAAGGATGAGAACGGGCTGTTTCAAAGGAAGCGCGTCCAGGGTAGTAACTTACCCGCCAGTAAAAAAATTTCGGGACATCCAACCTTCTTCAAACTCATAGGTGAATGTTTTGTGCGTGAAAATGTGAACAAAAAGCCTGCCATGTGGCTATGATACGAAGAAAGGAAAGAAGAATAAGTAAGAAGGTTTGAATTTCAAGTTTAAAATCGGCAGCCATGTGATGCGAGACATACCTTCAGCCAGCTGTTGATCTTCTTCATCAAGGTCTCATAGTTCTTCATATGTTCAAACCTAGTCATGTGGAATGTGGATGAACGACGAGAAAAGAACGTGTGAGCACAAAACAAGGCGTCTTTCAACCACAGATTACTCAGTCGCGTACATTTCGACAGTCATGACCAAGTCATTGCCCTTCAGGGCATCCAGTGCACCTTTATCATCCGCGACGTTGCAAGTGATAATGGTGATGTTCGACACGTTATATTTTCGAGCCGCTGCCGTTGATAGGATGTACTCCCGTTGGCTATTTGAATTGGAAATGCCGGTAATCTTTGCATTCGGATAGTTCTCAGCTAGATGCAGCGTGAGGCTGCCCCATCCACATCCTAGGTCAACGATATTCATGCCATCTTTCACACCTGCCAACTCGCAGTACTTGTTGAGCATTTCCACCTCAGATTCTTCAAAAGTGGTGGACGGTTTCGGCCATAATCCACTGGAGTACTTCTTGCGGGGGCCAAGGCACAGATCATAGAATTTGGCTGGAACCTCGTAGTGCTGATCATTTGCTTCGTCCGTTTTGATGGCAATCGGTGAATTTTTGAGTTTGTCAATAATTTTCATCTTGTCCTTCATTTCCTGTTCGACACTTTCGGCACGGAGAATGTTGAGATGATCTCGGAGTTGCAGGCGGATGCCCCAACGAATGATGAAGTCAGGGAAGAAACCAAGCTGAACCAAAGGAATGAAACTTTCTGTTAGGCCAGACATGACGCTCAAAATCTTCTCCGATATTTTGCGATAAATAGTCGATGAAGCCACTATCTTCAAACCGCAGATAGCGAAGATAATGTGATGAGGCCGGACTTTTTCATAATCATTGGGCATCGTCAGTACGGACCGCGTATAATCCACAATCTTCATGGTGAAAAAATCGAATAGAGGTTAAACCGTAATTGGAGCAGTGACTGTGATGCTGAAGGGTTGTATTTGAGCAGGATGCCTCTATGGGAGCTTGGAACATCAAAAGGCAAAAGATCCGAGTTCTCTGTCTGACGGGAGTGATGAATGATGCTGCAGCGCTGGACTTCGTCGTCGTGATGACGTACTCGTACATACGTTTTGTCGAGGTGGATGATGGATTGAACATGCGCGCGCATGTCACTCAATGTACGACAGTATTTTTATTACTTACTGTAGTACGTTTGAAGAAACGCATTCATTGACTGTGAATGTGAGAATCCCGTAGACCAACGGCTCTCGACAAAAACTACCGGTACTCCAGACGCCGGAGTACGCGTTTGCTGGGAAATCACACGCGAGACGCGATACGCGTTACGCGATTGACGATCGAGGTTACTGTTATAAATAGTACATTATTGGTATGCCTCATTTCCGACCGACTCAGTCATCATCTCCAAGTTGTGGACAATCGTTGTGTCTCCAAGGAGACTAAACATCTCACCAGATTTTTAATTGTGCTCTTTTTGATAAAGAGAAGTGACAGATTGAAAATTGGCGAGGAACCATGGCCGACCAAAAACTCATGAAAAAGAGGCTCAAGGCCTTGATGCAAAGACCCGAAAATCAAGTATGTTCAGATTGTCCAGAGAAAAAACCGACTTGGGCATCCTTGATTGTTCCTCCGCCGGATGCACCGCCTGGAACTGAAAAGATTGGCGCTTTCTGTTGTTTGGAATGCTCTGGATCCCACCGACGTCTTGGAGTTCATATCAGTTTCGTCCGCAGTGTCAATCTCGACGCCTGTACGTTCAACCAGAGTATAGGCTATCGACTTATGTTGCTCCCGAATCTTTCTTTCGTTTTGGCTTTATCTGACACTTCTTTCGTTTGAATTATCAGGGAAAGAGTGGGAAGTCCGTGCCATGGAAAACGGAGGAAACGCAAAAGTAAATGCCATTTTCGAGGCTCGTCTGGCTCAATCTGGAAAGATTAAACCGACTAATCTTGCCGATGGACCAACACGCGAACGATACATCCGCGACAAATATGAGAGGAGAAAGTATTATGACCCCGCTGGATTTTCTGCTGACTACAGTTCCGTCGTTCATCCTCTTTCTGCAGATGATGCAGGTGCTGCCACCAGTGGACCTCGCCCTGGAGCTCCATCGGAAATTGCCAGGCAAAGAGTGGCGAGTCGACAAGCGCGTATGAAACCAGCTCAGTCAAATTTGTACGATTCGCAACCTGCTCGACCTGCTGCGACAGCAGTCGCCCAAGCTCCCGTCTCTGCTCCAGTAGATTTTGACTTGCTGGATTTTAGTTCAGACACCCCGCCTGTTTCTACTCCCTCTTTCGGCAGCAGCGACCCCTTTCTAACTGCCCCAGCCCCACAATCTATTGCGTCGACAGCAGGAATTACTTCTTCTCTTTGTCCAGTCCCTCAAACACTAGAAACATCACAGGGAGCTGCTGTTTCTTTGTCATTGGGCCCAAAACCAGCCCAAGAGATGATGAAAAACCCCACGCCTGCAGTTGACAAGCCCACGTCTACCGATGCCATCATGGCCTTGTTTGGTCCATCTCAGCAGCAGCAGCAGCAGCAACAACAACAACAATCTGGATATGGAATGCAGGCCATGGCAGGAATGATGCCAGGAACCAGCCATAATGTGATGATGGGAGGTATGGTGCCTCAACAAATAGGTCAAAATGTCCATGGGATGAATTCCTTTGGTAGTGCTGGGATGATGAATGGCACTCAATTTAGTGGATATGCTGGATTTAGGGCAAGCAATTTGGTGGGTAACAACAATAACATGACACAACAACAACAGCAGCAGCAGCAGATGATGATGGGCGGATGCAACCAAATGATGATGAATCCTCAGATGCAACAGCAAATGATGACGATGCAACAAAATCAGTTTCAAATGCAAACCCAAATGGGGATGAATACAAACATTTCAATGCCCATTAACATTGGCAACAATTCTACAAACTTCAACACTGTCATGCAAGGAATGCAAAACATGCAAGTTGGTCCAAATTTTGGCATCAACAGACAGCCCAGTGAAGACGGAGGCTTTGGAGCTCCAATGGGAGGAAGTTCCCAGCATCAAAGCTCAAAGAGCGATCCTTTCAGTTCGCTCGGAGGCATGAGTACATTCCGTTAATGGCTCCAGCTTTCAATTGCTTTTGTGCTGGTGACAACAGCTTCGGCTCTATAAGGTGCTTACTGGATCAGGAGTAGTTGTAAAAAGCAATTGTCATTAGAACGAAACCACAATGTTTTCAAGTTGCCACCATTGAATCTGCTGGTGCAAATACTGGTGATGGAAATAAATTAAATTGTTAAATTGACAATATTCTATTTTACTATGAGTGTTGCTTACTACTACTTGAATACTGCAACTTAAGAGGCATCCTGTCATACTGTACGAGTTGTAGTGTCTTTGTAGGACCTGTCATCTGTCAAGAAAAATCAACCACATTACGGCACAGAATGGAGGGAAAGAATCCACTCTACTGCTTTATAGAACACTAGCCTACAACAATTCCACAGTGCCTTACTCCTCCAATGATAAATTCTGGGCTTTGGTTTCATTGTAGTATGAACGAAGAAAGAAAGCTCCCAGTTGGGGCACTCCATTCTTGTCAATCTCCAGGACATCATCAAGATCTCACAGGATGAGGGTGCTGTCAAAGCATTGACACTGCTTTCCATGCTAACAATTCATATTTGATGCCTTAATTGAGATAAGTATATACCCAGCTCTTTGCACAACAGTTGATGAGCATTTTGGAAAATACTAGTAACCTGAATCCAAGCGTCCTTTCATCAACACCGTGGTTGACAAAAACGGCTGCCTAAAACCTAGAGTAGTTTTCCCCTCTATACTAGTAGGGATGCATGAAGTTTCTTCGACAAAGCCAAGAAGCCAATCTTGGTGTGCTAGCATGGAAAATCCTCTGTTGCATCATTCTAGATTGAATTAATCCGTTTCACAGTGAACTAGTCTACCAATTCCGCATTCGAGAAGTTGGCTCCCCTGCCTGGTCACGAAGGGAGGAGCGGGGCAAATCATGATCGTATGTCGTAGAATTTGGAGGACTGGTAGTCTACCGTACTACCATAGGAGAAGTACCCGTAGAACACTACCGGTACCTGTTCTACCTTTGGTAGCCGAGACGCCGAGACACCTACCGTACTACCTGTAAGTAAAGTACGGTACTGTAGTGCCGTATTTACTGTTAGACGAGCCAGAGGAGTTAGGCAATATAGGGATATACCATATGTGCCTATGACTCTTGGGTAACCACTATATGTTGAAGCTAGTGGTGTACTACGGTTGGCGGTCAGACCACACCAACACCAAGACCAAGGCACTCATCATCACTCATATTGCCTCCGAGATGGTCTGTAGAGACCATGGACGACTTAGATTGTAGCAGAAAACAAACTACCGTCCTATCTACATGGTCTTTACACCTACGAGGCATACCCTATCTACTCTGATAACACGATGTAGCGATTTCCACTACAATTACAGCCGTTCGGCCGTAAGAACATGATGTAGCGATTCCACTACAACCACAGCCGTTCGGCCGCAACATGATGTAGCGATTTCCACTACAATTACAGCCGTTCGGCCGTAAGAACATGATGTAGCGATTCCACTACAACCACAGCCGTTCGGCCGCAACATGATGTAGTGATTCCACTACAATTACAGCCGTTCGGCCGTCAAGCAACTCTGCCATGACGATCCCCGCCAGCTCTGACCAATGCAATACTGATTCCAGTTTTCTCTCTGCAATTACGGCACCGTTTCCTATTCAAACACCGCCATGGTCAACGGGTATTTTTCTTGCCGTATTCACGACAAAATCAAGGGAATTCTCCCACTAACAAAATTCCAAATTCCACTACAATTACAGCCGTTCGGCCGTAAGAACATGATGTAGCGATTCCACTACAACCACAGCCGTTCGGCTGCAACATGATGTAGCGATTCCACTACAATTACAGCCGTTCGGCCGTCAAACCATTTCAACAGCAACTCTGCCATGACGATCCCCGCCAGCTCTGACCAATGCAATACTGATTCCAGTTTTCTCTCTGCAATTACGGCACCGTTTCCTATTCAAACACCGCCATGGTCAAAGGGTATTTTCTTGCCGTATTCACGACAAAATCAAGGGAATTCTCCCACTAACAAAATTCCGAATTCCACATTCCCCATGAAAGAATCTCGATGTCAGTGACGATGTGTCTTCTCAGACATCACTAAGACACAATCAACTACTCCCACTTTCGCGGAGTTTCACCCACATTTCGAATCACATAACAATAACACACATTATCGTGCGGAAATTTTCACCATTCCCGCCAATCGTGGTTCAGACAAGACGTATTATCGTGGAAACCCACTGCAACGAGTCACACATTTCGCTCAGAGAGACACACCGCAACGAGTTACACATCCTCCGAGAGAGACACAACGGAACCAACTCCTCTCTCATCCATTTCCTCCTCTCAAACCTCGCAACTTTTCAAAGCTCACAATCTCAGCATTGTACAATTTTTTTTTTACCGTTCTTCCTTTTCAAGGCCCTTACACCATGACCTTCAGCTCCGCTACCATCAAGGCGATGATCAGCCATCTCTCTTCCTCTCGTGGTCTCGAAACGTTCTCGGATCTTGACTATGAAAACGAAACTTTGGCTGCCAACATGACTTCTCTCCGTATCATGCAGGGACAGCAACACCTCTGTGAAACCTTTGGATCCAACGTCTACGACAAAGACGACCTCCGTTTCGTCTTCATTGGCCTTGACGGAAAGCTCCGTGCCATCCATTCTGTCACCATGGACACCGAGCCCACTGCACCCAGAGACTTTCGCTACGTCGGTATCGCCTCCGACACGATCACCTCCTCTGCCTTTGTCAAGATCAACGACCCACAACTCTATTTCCGCACCGTCCTCTCCATCGCCTCGAAGAAAGACGTCAAGAATAGCAACTTCGAAGAAATCACTCTCTTCAACCCCGACGAAATCAACAAACCACCTCCTGCTGCCACCGGTCCAAACACCCTCGCCGAATTGGGCTTTGAAAACGCCAACGGAGATGACCTTCCTTGCTTCACTTTTGTCCCACTTCTTTTGCCCATTCCACCAAGTTTCTACATCCCTGTTGGACATGCAATCACTGCCGACCTGCCACCCGCTCCAACTGGTAAGAAGTACCTCCCAGCCATGACCATTTGGACCAAGCTCATGAAGTACCTCGCCACCAGAAACAATAGCACCTCCCTCGAAGTCGTCGACAACAATTTACTGTTCAACGCAACTATGATCGACATTCCCAACATCGCTAATGATTGGGACACCATCAAGAGTAAGACCATCCATCTTACTGTGGAGAACATCGAGGACCATCTCATTCCTACTTTGCCATCCCACGACACAATCAAACAGAAACTCAACTCCAAGCTTACCAACTGGTCCAATCACACTGAGAAAACCGCGGAAGAAAGCGCCCATCTCGCAGCATTCATGTCTCCAACAGCAACTACTCATGCCGCAGCTGCCATCTCCACCGTCGGAACCCATGGCCTCGAAGTCTTTAGTAGTGCCATCCGCGACTCCTTGGATGCATTCACTAACAAGAAGACTTCCAAAGAGAAAAGCAATGAGAGAGCCGTTCAACAAAGCCAACACAAGTTCTCTATTCTTCTTGCAGTCTCCGGTAAAGACCTTACCCGCCCTACCGTCGCTGTTGAGCATACCATTCCTGCTAACCTCCGTCAAGAATTTACCGACATCCTCGAGGAAGCAAATCCCAAGCGCCGTCACACTGAATACAAGCAACTTTTTATGTCTACCCTTGACAAAGCCGCATCAGAAGGAAAAAACTATGCCTCCCTTGCCAACTGGACCAAGGAACAGATGGATTTTGCATTGGCAGCACACATCTTCGATTTCGCCTTTCACACGGAACCACTTACTTCCACACAAGATTCCATTGCATCCATGGTATCCGTCTTCAATTTTTGTCCAGTCCATGCACTCAACGTTTCTTTTGCTAAACGCACCAAGAACGAACACTTTGTTGCCCAAAGCAACCTTGTCGATGACAATCCCAAGACTCATCGCATTGCCACCACCGAACTTTTCATTGACGGTGAACAGGCAACACTTGAACATGTCCGCCAAACCGTCGCCAACCTCTTTGTCTTCCTCGACACCATCTCCCATGGTGCATCGAACTCATCCTTGGGACAGATTCTCCTACAGATCTCTTCCCTACTTGGACAGAGCACAACCCGTGCATTCTTTGAGAAGAACACCCCAAAGTACCCACATCTGCCTCACCAAGTACTACTTGTCATCCAAGACATCTTCAACACGTATGTCAGTATGGCAGTCGACACAAGCAACCTTCGCCAAGTTGCGGACCCCGCAGGATATATCCAGCACACGGTCCTCCACAACACGGAGAACAAATCAGTGCTCCACCTCAGCCAACTCCGAGCTATGTTTGCTTCTTCAGCAACATCTGCCTTCCGCGAACCTCCAACTACTTGGACGGCGTTCTCCAAAGACACACGTCCAACCGGATCTATTCCCATCAAGGAGGCAGCAGGAGGAGCTGCACCAGGCAAACGCACTCCCGTTGCTAGCGTAGGTAACGACAACAGCACCAAGAAGAAAAAATCTGACGATTCCGTCAAACGGAAGCGAGAAGCCCTCAAAAAGAAAGGTTTCCTTCTCTACACTGGTACTAGCAGTTGCGTCACTCCCATTGACCTCACTTTCCCAGTCGGCACTGGCAGAGGTCGCCTTTGTATTGGACACTGTTTCCGCGGCCGCAACTGCAAGAACTCTATCTCTGGCACCAGCTGCACGTATGCACACATCGATAGTCTTTTTAATCTCTCTGCGGAAGACAAAGCCAATCTAATTGCAGCAGTCGCCGCAACCCCAACTATTAGTTGGGCTCCTGGCTGTGGCCCCGCAAACACCGGTACGGCTCCTTGAACAGTTTTTTTGTGCCGTATATGGCAACAAAGTACATTTATTTCTAACTCTATAAATTCCTCCAGTTCATCAACTATCTTCTTTCGCTACTTGCATACCGCCATCATTAACCCGACCATTCATAGATTCAGTTACGACCCACCGGCCAGCAACACAACCTATTGCCGTTGACTCTCCACCTCCGCCAACATCCACTGCTGCACAACTCACAACTGCATCTCCTCTCAACATCACCATGGAGGAAAACTTCGCCTTCCCCACGAAGTCCAGTATCCTTGCCAATGTCCTGGGTAAGAAAGACCCTGTCCTCTCCAAACAAGCTCCTACATCACTCAAAATCCGTGAACGTGAGATACTTGTAGACACTTTAGAACAATCTGTTCAAGATGCTCTCAATTCCAAATATGGTAAGGCGACTATCGCTGTCTCGTTTATGTCTGAATATGTTTTTCGCCACATCATTCCTCCATTGTTGACCTTGGGATTCCTCCACCCGAACGACCTCCAGCAGCTATTCAAAGCGTCCTTCCTAGCAGAACAATTCCTACAGCTGCAGCAACATTACAAACACATTGACCAATCTACAGCTATCGGCTATGCTCCTTACCGTCACTATGCCACGGAGACCACATTGGACCAATCACGAACCTCCGCAGTCTCTGCTGCACTTTTCCATGCTGGTTTCAGTGTCCCAAAACTGATCCGTCTATTGGGAGGGCCGCATCTAGCCACACACAGAGACGTCGACAAAATCATTCGCACTCTCCAAGACAGCGTAGAGCCTTCCATCCTCCGTGAACTTGAAAGAATTTTCCGCCATGGTTCTCCAAAGCAATGCAATGTCACTTCGACCGAAGCTAATTTCCTGGAATTCTACAGATACGGCAACCATGCCTCCGCTGTAGACAACCCAGAACAACTCGAATCTGTCCTAGCGAAGGACGCCAAACGAGGCTTCACACTTGTCCTCGACCGGCGCCTTCTCCCTTTTATTCGAGACCTCCATCTTACACCACTCGGTATCGTCGATCTCGACAACCCGTGGAAGAGCGACCGTCCTGTCTTTGACTCATCTTTCCGACCAAAACCATGGTCAATGGCAATCAATGACTGGACCAATAAGGATGAAGAACCACTGGTCCGATTCCCAGGTTCTTTTGTTCGCCTCCTTCATTGGATATGGAATTTAAGAATATCCTACCCCACCGAGCGCATCTTGATTGGAGACAACAATATCACAGGAGCATTCCGCCTCATCAAATACGTTCCGGAAGCCGTTCCTATGCACGGTTATGTTGCCAGCGGATACCTCGGCTTAGCCACAGGACAAACATTTGGTGATAATTCTTCTCCTGGCAACTTTGAAGTTGCCGCCATCGCCCGGCAGCAGCATGCTTCTTTCCTATGGCACCACAAGCCATCGGAAGTGCTCCTACGAGCCAATGAATTCGTCTCTAATATGAGAATCCAGCCAGTACGCCCTTCGTCAGCATTGCAATGCTTTGCAGGAGCGAACTACGACTCATTGAACCACGGCGTCTTTGACAGCGATGGTGAACGCCTCCCTCCTCCGTTTCCACACCAGGTGGACAACTGTATGTTTGCCGACATACCTGAGTACATCCGACTCACCTCAGCAGCCAGCATTGTGGCCTTGGAAGATGTTTTCGGTCCCAAACACCCATGTCAGGAGAGTGTCATGTCCATGGAGAAACTTGATATGGAATATGGAGAGGACCGCCTTGTTGTTGGTCGCCTTGCCGCCGCAAGAAACTCCTGTCCTACATTGAGACAGAAGGATGGTTGTCTCCACGGCATGCGTCCATGCGACAAGTAGCCACCGTCATGGGCATGGTTGATAGCACAGCTGAATACTTCCCATGGGCACGAGCCCAGTTATTCCCATTGCATGACCGTCTCCGACATGCCATCAAACACGCCTACACCAGAGCCAAAGCGGACATGCGTGTCAAGCAGAAGGTTGACAACCTCAAACGCCAACTGCCGCGAGCCCTTAAGGAGCGCTTTGATTCCCTCCACTGTTGCATCATGGCAGAATTTGTATGGCGCAACAGCTACCGTATCCGCATTGACGCCGAGTGCATTGCAGCACTCCGCATCATATACGACTATGCCAAAGGTCGTTTTCCTTGGGAACAGCCCATTGGACACATTGTCCCTCGGGATCCGGCAATAGAGGCATCCCATGACGCCTCCGCTGAAGCAATTGGAGTCTACATCCCGACATTGAGATGCTGGTGTTTTGTTCCCATCAGCCAAGCAATGTGGAGCCGTACTAAACTACTTTCCACCCATCCAGCGTTCGTCCATATCAACGCATTGGAATTTATTGGAGGTCTCCTGTGTTACATCATTGCACTCACTGCGGTGTCCATACGCCCCTCGCAATTCCCACCTACACCCATCTTGCGAACGGATTGCGACAACACATCTGCCATTGCTTGGTTCCGCAAAATGACTACATCCTCTGTCATTGGACAGAATCTCATCCGTTTGTTCGCGGAATTCATGCTCTTGTCGCCACTAGGCCTTCGAATGGATCATCTCGCTGGCGAACTCAACACAAAAGCGGATGTTATCTCTCGTCCCTGTGACAACCATACCCAGCCCTTACAATTTTTTTGGCAATCCTCTTTCCTTTCCCACATTCAACAGACATGTCTTGTGGCAAACGAACTCGAATCTTGGAATCTCTTCCTCTCGAGTCCAGAACTCTTATCGCTCCTTCGCTCGACGCTGTCTTCCAATGCGAAATGGGAGCGTCTGACAAAACCAAACAACTGGGGCGAGTTCGTGCCATGCGAATCCATTTTATCTGGTTCTTACGACAGCACCATCTCTATGGATCGTTTTTCCCTGTAAACAAACTTCCCCTCGAAACTCTCAACTACCTCATGGCGTCGTATGCAGCCCATCTTGGTACGGGACACACCCTTTCAGCACGACTCGTCAAAGTTGGTACTATCAAAACATACATTGCCGCTGCCGCATCTTTGTGCATGGCGTTCGATGACAACTCTTCTGGAAGAGACCCACGTAAAATGTTGGGCGAAAGCAATCTGTCGCCTCCTCTCAAACGTGTCTGCGATGAGCTCAAAAGATGGGAAGACATCCCCGACCGTCGTGAACCATGGACAGTTGCTCAACAACTTCTTTTCCAAACAAATGCTGCAGATGCAGATTGGAGCTCCAAAGAAGCAGTCCTCTCTGACTGGTTCGGTGTCATGCAGCTCGCTGGCGGCCGCCGCGGCGAATGGGCTCAAGACCGCGGCAGAGGCCTCATTACCAATCCTGATCTGAATGCTCGCGGTGACCCCGCTGCTTTCTGCCTACAGGACATCAATTTCTTTGCCTCGGGAAAGAAAAAATTGACGGTTGCACAAGCACTGGCAACCCCCATGGCTGTCGAAACAGTTCTCTTGAAATGGCGCATGCAGAAGAATGGCGACCATGGCGAAGAGAAACAATTCTCCCGCAATGAGGACGACCCCAAGCTCTGTATAATTCTTAAATGGATCAACATTGTCCGCCACTTTGTCAAGTTCTTTGGCTACAAACACAATGTCCCCATGGCCGTGTATCGCCATGATGACACGAACAACCTCTGTTACATCACTTCCGCTGATATCGAAGACGGGATGCAACGTACAGCCATTGAACTCTATGAGCTGGACACACAACGAGACAAAGACGACATCAAACGTTTCTCAGCACACTCACTCCGTGTTGGAGCATGTGTAATTCTCCAAGCTCTTGGCTTCCAGGATCACCAGATCCAGCAACTCCTTCGTTGGAAATCCGACAAATGGAGAACCTATACTCGCAACCTCTTCATTATGACCAAGAAGCACAATCGAGCGGTCTTTGAGGCATCCAAGATGCCTAATTTCTGATTCCAGAAGTCCCTCTCTATCCCAATAGAATTCTCTCTATTACACACCATTTCTCTTCTTTCCTTTCTCCAATTTTATTATTTATTTTTTCTTTATTTTTTTATTTTTTAATTTTATTTTTTCTTTCCCGGCTGCCTGCAACTCCCAGTGACATGGCGCCTCCGTGATTCACCCGCTTTCTTTCAGACAGCTGCCTCATCTGTGAGTGGCAGGCTTTGTCATGGCGGGCACTGTGCTCGTGGATAGTGCGGTTTTGGGACTTTTTCTGTCCCAACCGCAAGTACCACTCCCTACTAGCTTTGATATTTCCTGGCATTCCCTTGTCTTCCGTAGTAATCTCCTCTCCATGTGACCGCACTTGCTCACCTAATCGCAGATGTGCGGTCACCCCCCCCCCATGTGATCCCGTTCCCTCCTTCTTAGGACGGACCACTACATCTCTCACTTCTCCTTTCTACTACTACACGGAATACATTGGACCACCGTATTTCTCTCTACGGTGTTCGCTCATGTCAGAATCTATCGTCTCGTGCTAGTACCGTATTTTCCCATACGGAGCACAGTCTTGTCACGGCCGTTGCAGGTAGCCGAGGCGGCGTCGCTGAATATACTTATTGTGGGAAATTTATTGTCCCCTTCCAAATGCCCCCATTTGCATTTGTCCCCCGATTGCATCCGACACGACACTTTGGACCTACTCCGAGTATGAAGGATCGATCCGCGATTCCATGTGATATTACGGAAGTAATATATGGGATATAACCGACTATATCCTAAGTCTCCAGAAGAAGTTAAAGTCAGCGAAGCTGCCAACACTTCTTATCTCTATGTGAGAATAGGAAACCAGTGAAGTATTCATCGGATCTACTTAGCACCTTTGATGTTACATACGATACCGGGAAGATGCTAGTTCTGACTCGGGAAGCAATTGTTATGGAACGACAAAGGTCAGATCCAGATTGAGAAGCCTCAGTTTCCAAGTGAGAAAGAGAAAATCTTAGCTCAGCTCTTTCTGCTGATTTGACAAGATTGAGTTCCTCTCAATCGAGATGAAAAAGTAGTTTCCTAATTTTATAGTTTTCTTTACCCGTACGATACCAAGGGCCCTGGTCTTGTAATCGTAAAGCAACTGTCCCTAGATCATCTCAGCAAGATGAAGTTCTCGAATCAAGCTCTCGAACGCCTCAACAGGACGGTATCGATGAAGATACTCGCCGGACCTACTCGATTCAACGGTACTGAATCGATGTACTCCGCGTCGAAAGGGGAAGAAGAGTGTTCTTCCAACATGGTAGCTCAGGTGATTGACGATCCATCAATTGGACCGCAATCTGTTTTCGTCGACTGGACAAAACAAGAAGATTTTATCATCGATACCGTCACAGGATTGGCCTCAAGCGTTGGCCAAACTCAAGGTTCCAGTGTGACGACACTCGAACAAGCCTTTGCAGTGAACAACTCCAACTGGACTCATGTTCACTCGCGTAACAAGAAAAGAAATGCCCAGCTTGGACCTCCTAGACCTGAGGGAAGCGACGCGGGCCGTGCCTCTTTCGATACGTACATGTGCCGCGATGCAGGACTGTACACTTATCGTCTGAATGCAAGAAACATCCTCAAGAGCAACTCCGTTTCAGGACAACGTAACGGACTTTCAGGTCTGCCACCACGACGCATCACGAAACCTTTCACTACTCGACGAAAGATCAACGGTACATGGGTCACCGTATTGAAGCATCCCAACAACATGATCACGATTGCCAAGACGGGAGAGATCATCCGATCGGCGGACCTCCCACGTAATCCTTCAATGACTCTCGACGAGTTCATCCAACATGTCGATACGATCCTCGCTGATGAGGATCTGCCTAACCAAGTGCCAAGAAGTGACATGGTTAGTAGTTTCGACGAGACCCATCTGAATCACCTTAAGGAGAAGACCAAGGCGCTGAAGCATGCAGCCAGGGTTCTCGTTCAAGCGCATCAGTTGGCAAGGACACCGGCTCACAGCTCTCACCGCAAAGAGTTCTCCACCTTGACTCAAATCGCTATCGACATGGCGAATGAAGTACACCCATACGGTTTGGATGTATTAATGAAGTGCAGCAGCGTCTCGAGTATGCGTAATAAACACAAGTTTCAGTATCGTGGAAAACGTACCAGATACATGAATGACGTTCGCCAGCACAATATTCGTGCGCGCGCTGCGCGCAACCCGGCTCGATTCGCCTTCACTAACAGCACAGAGGTAAACACTAACGGAAGATTCTCTGCGCATGGCAAGCGTTCCACTAACAGAAGATTCTTCGCGCATGGCGAACGTCACACAACCACAACGGCTCACTCCCCAACGAACATCCGCGACTCCCCAACGAACATCCGCAACTTCAACCCTAGAGACTTAAACCTCCGACATACACCTCACATGATGACCCGACGGACTCAAGTACATTCCAAGAAACCTCATCATGCATTCATGACATTTGTCGTACCCCCACTCCAGGACATTCGTCCCAGCAACGAAGAAGGAGATTTGCCTACGGAAGTGCAACCAACAACGATCCGCCGCCGTGACGAAGGAGGAAGACCACAAGTAGTTGCCAACATAACGCAGGAACAGGATACGTCTTCTCTCGATTCCTCATTTGCATCCCCTCCTCACACGTACGTATATCCTTCATTCCCGCCAAACAAAACAACAGAACAACTGGATGAAGAACGAACTTTGGCAATCCAAGCCTTGAAAGAGTGGGACGGAGTCACTCGGGACACCAAGATACAATGGATTCAGCATTACATTGACCTTGCGCATCTGGAATCCCAAACTCCACCACATGTAACCCCATATGATAAGTTTGAACATCTCTTCACCGCACTCTCACCTTTCTTCTTAACCAAAGGAGAAGGCTTCCTCTTTGACCATTTTGACATGAAGGAAGACAAGATTGCGGAGATCGTCGACGCTATTCACCCTGTTTATGACAATGCCCTTATCTACGCTGTCCCACTGAAAGTTGCGAGCGAAGGACAACCACACCAACCTTTCTACAGCATCTTCACAACAAGGATCGAGCAGTTGGTAGAAACAACAACAACGACCCTGAAGAACCTGGAAAGGGAGTTAGACTCATTCCCAAGCTTCGACATTGCAACAACGACAAGGAGTAAGAAGAAGACGACGAAAGACAAGAAGAAAAAGAAAAAGAAGAAAAAGAGAAATGCTCGAAGGAAGTCATTCAACCAATATGATTCCGACTCAAGTTCGAGCTCGAGCTCCAGTTCCAACTCCAGTTCCAGTACAAACAGTTCCAGTGACTCTGACGATGAAAGCACAGTCGCCTATAATAATATCGGTACGAAAGCTAACGCTGAAATGTCCTTCTCATCTAACCCAAAGGAGCGAAAACACCAAACCTCCAAAGTTGCAAAAGTTTTAAAACGCCTGCATGAAAGCGCAAAACAGCATCACCTTTCGGAGTACAGCGTGACAAGAGAAACGATTGACAAACGTAAGTCTTACTTCCGCACATGGATTGAAACGCTCAAGCATATCTTCTTCCTTGACGGACGATACTCCAGCCTCTTGGCAAAGTACCCTTTGATTGATTGCTCCAACATTAGCACAACATCAAACATGGCACTGTCGCAATTCCTCTTCACCAAGCTTGAAGCAAGCTCAAGAGACCAAGTTCGATCATGTCTAAACGATCACTTGGATGGCGTCGAATTGCTGAAGTACCTGCAACAAAACTACGGTGCAACGACTATCATGGACTGTACCAAGGCTTTACAAAGACTGAAGGATACCACCTGGGAATACCAAGACACTGTTGACACCTTCTCCAACAGATTCCTCCGCAGAGCAGAAACTTACAGAGTAACCCTGCGAAGTACTAACTCGCCTTCAAAACTGAAATTGGAGGATGAAAAACTGTTGACGATGTATTTGGAAGCACTAACCACTACAATGCCAAGTTCTCACCCACTGCATCAAACAGTGCAAACCAAATTTGTCGAACTGGAATCTTGCATTACCGCAGGCACTGCCCCAAGTTTTAAATTCATTCAGGTAATGCACCAGATGAGACACTTGGAGACGATCAACTTGAACAACACAACCTCCACGCGACAGTCCTACAATAAAGTCCGTCCCCGTAACCAGTCAAGGCCACCTTACGTCAAAGCAAACACCGCAGCCGAATCAATGAAGCCGTCCAATCAAGCCAACCTTGTTACACAAAGCAGGAAATTTAAACCTGTTAAGTGTTGGGGATGCGGACACCACCACAACCTACGTGACTGCCCAACGACGAGTGACGAACAAAAACAAGTACTTTACCAACAAAAACGCGAGGAGAAGGAACGACGGACGAATGGACAACCAAACCGATCTGCCCACCAACAAGCAAACAAGGCAGACACTCCGAAATCCGAAGCAACACCAACCACTGAAACTTCCAACCCCAAAAACACCGTCCATAAGGTAACCGAAATGCCCAGACGACGTGGAACTAACTTTGCCGCACCAGTAAAGCACTTCAGTGGTATGACTCGTACCCTCCCTCACACCTCGACACTTGATCGTGAAGCCCTTAAGGAAATGTTCACCCTAATCCGCGATTGGCTCATTGACAGCGGGTGTACCGCCCACATGTCCCCTGTAAGAGAAGATTTCATCGGGGACTTGGAACCGCATCACACTATGGTTGAAGTCGCAAACGGTAGCCTTGTCGAAGTCCAATGGCGTGGTACAGTCAAACTCTTGCTCATTGACAAATTTGATCCAAGCAATCAGGCAATGGTGTACCTACGAAATGTCCTATATGTCCCAATGCTAAGTCGCAGACTACTATCTGTTGCAGAATGGAATCAATGCGGAGGCCAAATCAACTTTCTCACGGACAAATGCAGAGTGCAAATCCTTGACAGTGATGATTTTCCTATACACACCATCGATATTGACCCCATCTATGCAGCCGATGAAATCAACAATGACCGAGTTCTAACCGTCAGCGCCCCAAAAGCCACACCAAAGAAAATACGGATCGAACAAGAGTTGCTACATCAGCGACTCGGTCACCGAGCCATCTCAACCTTATTGCTTGCTGACGAGGACGATGTTTGGGCTGACGTCAAACTGATCGCCGACGACGAAAAGTTTTGCGAGACATGCAAAATAACCACTGCACGTCGAGCCAACAGAGGATCCACCCCCTTAGAACAACTTGAAGAAGTCGTCCCTGGCATGTGTATCATGGTGGATCTAGTCAAGAACCCGGTAACAGAATCAATCACATCCAACTCTTACTTTCCGTTTTACCTCACCATTACCGACATGGCTTCACGTTTCTTTGTTCCGATGGGGATTCGAAAGAAAACGTCCCATGATGTCTTCGTTGCGCTCCAGGAATGGGCAACGTCTTACGGCCCAGGAATTGACTACACCATGCACATGATGAGACGCATCCATGGTGATTATGATTCTGCATTCCGCAGCGAAGAACTACGTTCCAAAGCCGCACAATTCAACATCAAAATCTCCTTTGCTGCACCCCGACATCAAGAGCAGAATGGAATTCACGAAGCCAATTGGCGCAACATCCGCAACCTTGCATTTGCAATGATGAACCAAGCTCGAGTTCCCAAGAAATTCTTCCACTTTGCCTTCGAACATGCCTGGAAAATTCATGCTGTCTTACCTCACAAAGCCTTAACACGTGCAGACGGAAAGGTTCAGACACCACTCGGAGTGTATGAAGGCAAACCGGTTGGTATTGAGTCATTCCGTGTCCTTTTCTGCCCTGTCGTCATAACCTATGATAGCATCAATTTGAGATCAAAGGACACGACTGGTAAACAGCTTATCACCTCGTATAACCGTCGCAACAATCCTCAACGCGCAATCCGCGGCATTCATGTTGGACTCCCACGTCACAACACTGGTTATCTTGTGTTCGTTCCACAGCTTAACAGCGTCCTGCACTGTAATGATGTCTATTTTGATGAAAACTTTGAGTCGACTTTGGCCTACACGCAAAGCCGACACCCTGCTCACCTGGATATTGTTGTTACCGATGCCCAACCTCATGCTTATGATGAGTTCGAACGCACCGGCTCTGCACTTTGGTTCTGTAACAAAAAGTCTGACCCGTTTGGAAAATTTGTCCAAAATTTTGCCCGAGCAGATGTTCTGGAAGCCTACGATATGGATTTCAACCGTCCAGACACAGATTCCGACAATGACAGTAATTGTGATAACATGCCCGATCTCATATCTCGCCATGATGATACTGACGATGATGATGACGACGACAGTTTCAACGACCTCCCTGATCTCATGTTTCGTGATGATGGCACTAGCGACGACGAGGAGGAAGTAAACAACACCGTTGCAACCAGCTCACTTCAAACATCACACCCCGAATCCATCAACATCACTGTACCAACCGTCACCAACATGTACGATAATGCAACGGATGCAGCAATTTCACCGCCGCAGCGCTATCCCAAACGAATCCGCAAGCGAAACCCCAAGTTTGCACTCAACGCACAAGAAATCAGTGACCAACCTACGATACCAATTCCAGAAGAATTTGTTGAAACAGTCAATCGAGCTTACTATATGGAAGTAGTCGCACCGATGCAACAACTGGTGGACATGGATCCAACCATGTTCCTACCTGCCCCCGAAAACTGGAAACAAATCCTGAAGTTGCCTCCGCACGTAATGGACTATTGGAGTGCCTCGCTACTTAAGGAACTGAAGGAGCTAATCAAGAAGGAAACATTTGTCTTGGATGATCCTGACCCCACTGACCCTATCATTCCCGTCACAGCCAAGTTCCGAGTAAAATTAACTAAAGACGGAATGATTGAAAAACTGAAGTCACGGATCGCATTAAGAGGAGACCTAATGCGAGATAATGTTGAAATCCCTGACACTTGGTGCCCTATTGCAGGATTTCGAGCGTTCAAGATATTCCTGGCAACAGCAGCTTACTACAAGAAGCGCATTTACCAACTTGATTATGTTGCAGCGTTTCTTCAAGCAGATGTAATAGGTAGAAAATTCACGACACTGCCTATCGAATGGAAAGAAATGTTCAGATCCAACACCGAAGTCCACAAGTGGCTAGGAAGACCTCTGCGACTCACGAAATCTTTATATGGAGACAGAGTTGCAAATCTTGCATGGGATGAAACTCAAAGCAATTGGTTGACAAGCCCTGAAATCGGATTCCAAAGACTCCCAAGCGAACGATCAATTTACGTCAAGAAGACCGCAGAAGGAATGATGATGGTTCTGAATGCAGTCGACGACCAACTGTACTTTGCAACCACCATCGAGATGAAAGATTGGTTTGAGAAGCAAACCGAACGGCGATTTGATGTACAAAAACTTGGACAGGCAGAGTGGTATCTACAATCGAGAATCACCCAACTTGCTGATTACTCGATCATTTTGGACCAATCTAGATATGCCGCCCTAGTCGCAGGAAGGTATCTATCTCCCGTGAACGAAGACCAGATACCAACTTCGATCAAAGTTAAGTATGCATCGCCTCTTCCAAGTGGAACAGTCTTCACAAAACAGGATTGCAGTCAGTCGTATGCAGATGTAATGAAGATTCAAGAAGAATTTGGATTTGAATATGCAGCAGCAGTTGGTTCATTGATCTACCTGATGAATACTTTTGTCAAACTTGCATTCCCAATTCGCAAGCTCGCCAAGTTCATGCAGAAGCCAGGCAGGAAACACTTTGAAATTCTAAAACACCTCTTGCATCACATCCAATGCCACCGTTGTTCAGCAGGTATCAAATTCTATAGTGATATGAAGCTATCTCCTCTTTACCAAATGATGATTGAAACTGGTAATGCTGCCCACGCTGACGCACCACTAATTCTATTTACTGATTCTTCTTTCCAAGACTGTCCGGACACCACCAAATCTACAGGTGGATACCTGATCTTCATGAGAGGAGGAGTTGTGGACAACTCCAGTCACCTAGCAGGAGTTGTATGTCACTCCAGTTGTGAAGCCGAATATTGTCATGCCACAAGTGGATTAATGGCAGCAGCATTCATTCGGAAAGTCTTCAATGAGATACTTGGTTTCAACTCCGACAAACCTCTGACAATACCTCTTGGAATTGATTCACAGTCTGCGATGGACACGGCTAACTCACACAAGGAGACAAGTCGAACGAGACACATTGCACGACGCTACCATTATGTTCGATTCGCACAGATGAACAGCGAAACAACATTGTTCAAAGTTGATGGCACAAGGAACCCCTCTAATTCAATGACGAAGGTACTAACAGCCGATCAACTTGACGAAGAAGCAGCAATATACCAAGTCGAAGTTGATCCTTGACATGTCTGTCGTAAGGAGGAGTGTGGGAAATTTATTGTCCCCTTCCAAATGCCCCCATTTGCATTTGTCCCCCGATTGCATCCGACACGACACTTTGGACCTACTCCGAGTATGAAGGATCGATCCGCGATTCCATGTGATATTACGGAAGTAATATATGGGATATAACCGACTATATCCTAAGTCTCCAGAAGAAGTTAAAGTCAGCGAAGCTGCCAACACTTCTTATCTCTATGTGAGAATAGGAAACCAGTGAAGTATTCATCGGATCTACTTAGCACCTTTGATGTTACATACGATACCGGGAAGATGCTAGTTCTGACTCGGGAAGCAATTGTTATGGAACGACAAAGGTCAGATCCAGATTGAGAAGCCTCAGTTTCCAAGTGAGAAAGAGAAAATCTTAGCTCAGCTCTTTCTGCTGATTTGACAAGATTGAGTTCCTCTCAATCGAGATGAAAAAGTAGTTTCCTAATTTTATAGTTTTCTTTACCCGTACGATACCAAGGGCCCTGGTCTTGTAATCGTAAAGCAACTGTCCCTAGATCATCTCAGCAAGATGAAGTTCTCGAATCAAGCTCTCGAACGCCTCAACAGGACGGTATCGATGAAGATACTCGCCGGACCTACTCGATTCAACGGTACTGAATCGATGTACTCCGCGTCGAAAGGGGAAGAAGAGTATTCTTCTAACACTTATATTCTATTCGTCGACTCTGAACATGCGTGACCCTTTTGTTCTTTTGTGTGAGGAAAAATTAGTCGAAGGAATCAATCGTGTGATGGCGCACCAATCTTCGAACGGCTCAATTTTTTTTTCGAATACGACAGTAGGCCTTTTATCTTCTTCATTTTGCACTGTCACACACGGCATAGGTACTCTGTGTCGTACACAAAGTGACTTCACTCCTCACTCTCACATCAGCACTCCGGCGTAGCAGTGATACGCCATAGTGGTACGGTAACTTCCGGTAGGTACGGCGGACTACCGTACGGTAGACTGGCGCGGTACTTCGGTTAGGCATTAGACGCCGTACCCTCCAGCGTAGTAGTAGTAGCAGCTTCATTTCCACGCACACTCCACTCCGACCACGACAAATTCACAGTCAATAATAATATTACTGTTATTACTATTATTTCACTTCATCTGCCCCTGGTTGACAAGAAGCGGTCGTGCATCCACGCTGTTCGTGCTTCTAAGCTACCTTGAACAATCCTCTTCAATAGAAGAACCCACCAAAGCTCAGGGTAGTACTATACTGTATTCTTTGCGGCACTGCACTGACGATGACGACGGCCGTCATCATTATTTCGTTGTTGGCGTCGGTGATGTCGGTCACAGCCCAGACCGGGATGTGTCGAATGTGTGAGAGTGGATCACCTGCCAATACAGAGCTGATCATCCCTTTTCTCGCCATTGGTGAGTATCTGGCATATACTTTGCTATGCATGTCGCAGCAGCACAATGAAAATTGGTTTTGTCTTACCCACTTTCTTCTCCAATTGACATAAGGCACCAATACCAATCCCACCTGCCTTCAAGTGGCAGATTATGGATTTGACCAAATCCCTGAGTCTGATGAAGTGTGCAACGTAATTAAATCTCACAAGGATTTTTGCGGATGTCCAGAAGGATCCAGCGCTCCTTTAAACAATTGCTCGTTGTGTCCGGATGGTTCTCAACCCACCAATCTCAGTTCGGAAACCCCTTTTGAAGATACTTGTTCTGAACTCGACACGTACCTTCGTTATTTGCCAGCAGATTTGTGTGCGACGGAACGTGCCGCGTCTATGCGACGTGCTGATGTATTTTGTGGTTGTCCGGGAGCCACGGCAGATTGTTACATGTGCAGTGACGGGACAAATGATCTTGCCAACCCCGATCGGTTGGTGCCCTTTTTTGCATTCCTTGGTAATTCGTTCTCTGCCACATGCCGTGAGTTAGCAGACTTTTACACGCTCTACGATATTGACGATCCAGATTTTACCACCTGCGAGTTTGTGCAAATGGAATCTCGCTATTGTGGATGCCAGGCAGAGACAGAAACCTCTCCAGTGAATTCGTGCAATTTGTGTCCCAACGGAGCGGCTTCCGTCCAAAGCTCAAAATTCATCCACGAACTTGGGATGACTTGTAGTCAGTTGGAGACTTACCTCAGTTTTGTCCCTGCAGACCAGTGTTCCATGCCGTGGGTTGTAGATTTGCAACGATTTGACTACTTCTGTGGATGCACTGCTGCCACAGCGGAATGCCCTATCTGCCCCGATGGCAGTACGGACGTGGCAAATCCTGACTTAATCATTCCGTACTTTATCGTTGCCGACAACGAAAACCCAACTTGCCAGCAACTTGCCACACTTAGTGTCATAACACGTCCAGGAGAACTCGCTGCTGGCAACTGTACAATGCTTACCTCACAAGCTGCTTTTTGTGGATGCCCCAACACCGCCAAACCTTCTACTGGATGTGATTTTTGTCCAGGTGGCACTGCTCCACCCAATCCTGACTTGGTAACACCGTTTGGGGATACTTGTGAGGAATTAAGTGATTACCTTTCCTATTTGTCTCCAGATCAATGCAACTCGAACCGTGTGGGATTCATCCAACGACAGGACTTCCTTTGTGGATGTGCAGCGGCTACCACAGCGTGTGCATTGTGCTCTGCAGATGGGTCCAACGATATTTCCTTTCGAGAAAGACACGTTCCGCTGTTGAGTTTGCCATTGAACGCGAATCCAACATGTCAAGAGGTGGTTGAATTCATGGCAGTAAATGATGGTGCACTTTCCACCGGTGGTTGCAATGCCCTACAAAGTTACCAGGGATATTGTGGATGTCCCGCAGTCCTGGCTCGCAATGAGTGCTCTTTCTGTCCCAACGGAGGAACTCCGGCTACTCCTGATATGATCGTTTCAGATATTTTTACATGTCAAGATCTCCAGGATTTCGTTTCTTTTTTGACGGCGGATACTTGCCAAGCCGACAATCCTGACTTTGTTCAAATCCAAGCCTTTGCTTACGTCTGTGGCTGTCCTAACGTGCAGCCCGCGTGCACATTGTGTCCTAACGGAGCGCCTCCTCTTCAAGCTGATAAGCTCTTGGCGGACGGCGAAACAAGATGTAACGAATTTGCAAGTCTTGTTGAGACATTGACACCAGATCAATGCAGCCGACAAGCAAGCACCCTGGAAGCTGCCCGATCCCAATGCGGGTGTCGTAGCGGCGGCAGTTCTAGTTCCGGGCTTTGCGGAGTGGAGCAGAATTTACATTTGTGCACCACAGAATTGTTGGACACGGTCTCAGAGCAATGTGAATGTTACGCCTTTTGTGATTCAACTTTTGTCAAATGCGAAGACCAGGGAGGTGGACTTCTCACAACTTCGGAATGTCCCGGTACGCCCATCACAGGATGCAACCGAGCTTCGGCGAGTATGAGTGGAGGAGGTACCTCCACCGGCAGTGGATCAAGCAGCAGCAGTTCCAGTTCCAGTGGAGGTGGTGGTGGTGGTAACGATAACACATTGACAATTGCTCTGGCTGTGGCAATACCTGCCGGAATTGCCTTGCTTGTGACGATCTACTACTTTTTTACCAGGAAGAGCCAATCCTCGAACGATAAATTGGCAGCGAACCTCGAAGCGGAACAAGAGAGTGACGCTCTTCCTTATGGGGAGGGTTCCTTGAGTATGTCGGATGTGCCCATACCACCTCCTTCCTCCCCGGCACCTCCTGCATCGTCCTTTTCAAGCATTGAGTCTCCCATTTCTATGGATCCTGACAACAAAGTTGTTTAGATAGTTACATGATTTTAGCTCCGTTTTTCACTCACACACACAAGTCCATACTAGTCGTAGTGTTCACAAAAAATGATTGTTTACAGTTAATAACTAGCTAATGCATTTAAAAGCTACCACGAGTGGAACAGGGGCGCGTTGTTCAAAACGAAATAATGGATTAAAAATTGTTTGTAGTGGTAGTGATAAAGATTGTCTTGAAAATCTCGCCTACATTGTTCCAGTTAGAAGCTCTGGCTGCTTTTCCGCGTCATCGTCGACATTCTTTTGAGGAACATGAGTCCGCGGAAGCTTCAACTCTGGGTCCCCAGTCTGCCGGACTTTCTTTCCGAAGAAAGGACCACGATGCCCGTAGCTGTTTCCTGGAGCGATCCTCATGGCAGCTTCTGGTAGTATCTTTCTCATGAAATACGCATCTTCCCCATCTTGATAATACGACGGAATTAAACTCTCGATCTTTCGCGGGGGGTTATGGGAAACTTAAGTCGTCAGAACCACCCTTCATGTAGACACATGTACACATCTACGCTTTGATGACTTACTTGGTAGTCGTCGTCCTCATACAATCGACAGGCAGCAATGTTCGAAGTTCTAACATGGAGCCCACAGCTCGATATTCCTTGGTATTGCAAATGATGGTGCAGCTGAGTCATCATGGCTTTTGCCAGTCCAAGTCTTCGATAGTCCTTTTGTACTGCAAGGCTTGTGACGTGTCCTAATGTTTCCATACCAAGGTCACGGATAGAGGTTGGATGATCATAGTCCACCAGAGGTCTAGTCTCGACTTTCCCTAGAAGGTAAGCAACAATCTTTGGTTCTTGATGACTACCTGGAAATCCCGCAAAAGGATTTCGAGCTTGATTGTTGTAGGGGTCTCCTATGGAAACATCGTTGCACGGAACTTCTTCTGCCACCAGAGCGAGATCTGGCCATTGCCTCAAATGAGAACAGTAAAACTGAGAGTTGTAGTTCTCTGGCAAACACGCGAGATTACAACGTTGTATTGCAGGAACATCAGTTCTTGTCGCTAATCGCAACTGAATTGTTTGTGCTGTTTGTTGACGAATGAAGAACTTTTCACCAGTTGTAGCGAGTGCAGTCGCAGAACTTCGAAGGAGCGCAAACATCAAGAGCTCTGGCCGTTTCATCATTCACAAGCAAAGCTGAACCGGTTGATGTACCAGTGTCTCCTTCACAGAGACAAAGTTGCGGGTAGTTGTGCGTAAGGAAGAACTCTGAAGACGCCAAAGGGAAATTGTTTGTGCTGGCATGAACGGAAAAAGGATTCAAGTTCCCTTCAAGAGTACGTCGTTCCGACAAGAAAATACACGTATTAACTGTAATATTGGAACAGGTATAATATTACGGGATTTCTTACGACTTCCTTCGTACTCCAGTAGTTTACTGTTAGTTAATTGGAGCAGTATCGCACTGAGTACGGTATGATAGTACGTCGTTCAAGGTGGGTGGAGCAGAGAAAATCCACCTCAAAGCGCTGACGTCGGTTGAACGCGACCACGATTCTACTTAACTATGATATTACCTATCATAGACTACTACGTAGTACCTACTACCCAGACTACGGAATCGGGAATCGGGTGACCTCTTTATTAAGGGGTCAAATCAAGATTTCCTGCTGGTGCGCGCCAGACACGCCTGTTGATTTCAGCAACGGATGGTAAAAATCATCAAAAGAGAGGTATGTAGTACGACAATGGCTACTTCTCCAGGTGCATTGCCGCTGTGTCCAGTACGGTTGCAACCTTCCCTCATAATAACTCCGTATCCTGCAAACCACTAGTCGAGGAATAGCAAGATTGACCCGCTTTGATCCTTCCTAATGAGGCAGCTACTACGTGCTTTCAGTTTTGTTGTCCTGTGTTGTATAGCTTCTCTGCCGTCATCGGAAGGAGAACGCCCAGGTTTAGAACAAAGAAAAGCGTCTCGTCGATCTATTACCTCCTTGCAAAAGCGCTCTCGACACCTCAACCCCCATCACAAAAGCCGCTATTACGAATTCCTGAACGACAATTCTAGGACGAAGAACACAACCTTGATGGATGTATGGCTGTGTTTGGCTTGTGCTCTGGGCTGGGCTTGCTGGTTTGTGAATTCTCTCCAACCACCCGACCGACTGGTATTTGAAACAAGAGACTCTAAAAAGGTATGGGGAAACGTTTTACAAGTCTCTTTAGGCGAAGATATTCTTGGAACTGGCATCCCCGTTTATCATGCAGTCGTTGACTATGTTGTGGAGGGCGAAGTGGACGGAGAACCGCTTCAAATTAGAAAAACGTTTTCAACGAAAAGGCTTCTAGAAGAAGGGTTTGCTAATGTGGAGATTCTGGTATTGTCGGATGATCCGACCACAGCCATGTTGATGGATGATTTCCTCGAAACGAAAAAAGATCAAGAAAAGCAAGAAACGCCCAGTTTAACTTTTCTCGTTTTGACATACCTCGTGGCTGCTGTTCTCATCGGCACATCGGTCGTAGGATCTGTGCTCGTGATTCTCAGAATGGAAAAGCCAGTTTTTGGATGGATTTCTATGGGTGTTATGGTGGTTTTTTTGTACCCAACAGCAATATTTCTAAACAAAATGATCTCCTTCATTTGTGGTCAGGCATTCTTGACGGAGCGACCAGGAGAAATCATTCATGGGGAAAGAATGTATTGTACCATCAAGCGCTGCCACGGGACAATGAATCCCTTTGAAGTGTTTGGTAACGAAGACGATAGGCCCAACAGGATGATAGAGCTTGCAGGACTTCAAGTTCCGTCTCTGGACAACCCCCGTGCAGAAACAGGAAAAGAACCTCAGACTCCAAAAAGATTATTTCCAAATGCGGGCTGCGGCTTTGGCGCCTTTAATGTTCACTTTGCGAATGGGAGACCGCGAACTGGGTCTAGTTTCTCTTCCATGAGTGCTTCACAAAACTCGAATGAACGACGTATAATTGGAAAATCGGTCGGGCCGACACCAAGATTTTCGAACAGTATGAAGTGCACGTTGTGAGAATAGAAACTGAACAGAACAAAAAGTGTAGATAAGATTTTTTTCTTTTAGGCAGTGCGCTAGGAAGAAGTTAATTTTTGATATCATCTTAAGGTTTCCGAAGCGTCCCCAACCAGCCGTCCCCCAGTTTCGCTGATGACTTTTTCTGAAAGAGGCTGTTGAAGGAAAAGATTGAGGAATTTTCCCTGTGGACCCTTTTGGAAGTTCTGGATGCGACGGTCGATTGTCCGGTGCGGTAGTATTTTTTTGTTCCATCGGAACGGGTGTAATAGTAGAACATTTTCCGGTCGTAACGCCGCATAAAATCAGGGGCATTGAAAGATGAAGTTAGTTGCGATTTTGGGGTTTCCGCCATTACATCACCGACAGATCTGTCAGTTGAATCTGCTCCTTGGGTACGAATTCGCAACAGTAGGTTCAAGGCCCGTGATGGCGAAGCTACAGCTATAAGAACGGCCAAGAAATTGGAAAATCCAGGCGAAATAGAAAACAAGGCGCCTCCAATGTTGACCACTGCAACAGCAACGAGCACAGCAGCAAATCTGGCAGCCATGGAGCCTCTGGTTGCGAGATCCGTTTGCAGCTCAGTCAAGAAATTGTTCATTCCCCCTTCTCGAAAAAACGATTTTGCCCAATACTGGGCCTTTCGGAACCATTTTCTGGCATAGAATTTGGCATCGTAAAGCAACTGCACAGCACGATATCGTGACTTCTCCCTAGTTCTTCGCCTTGATTGTTCGTCTACCAACCACAACGTCCGAAGTCCCGCCAGTACAGTCCTTCCAATTTCATTGTCCTGTTCCCACTTATCAAATCGTTTTTTCCCTTCCACAAAGCGAGCGTTCCAGGCATCAACTTTGCTTTGAATCTCGAACCTTTTATCAAGCGTTTCGTATCGTTTGTAGTACTCGTATGATAACTGTCCCGTCTTGTACAAGAACCAGAGCGTCTTCCAATAGTCATAGAATTGTAAGAATTTGGTGGCAAGCAATCTTCCAACCCTGATCAAGTACCTTCCCATTGGGTTTGGCTTTGATTGTTCCTCGGTGGTCTGGTCTTCTAAAGGTGGTTTGGTAACTTCAAAGCCATACAATGCTCCAAAGAGCATTCCAATTAGCCATAAGTTAGGCAGAATGGTGGTCCCAAGAATCATTCCTACAATCCCCCCGGCGAAGGTAGTACCACGCTGAACATCGCGATACGATAGGATGGAAGGCTGTGGAAAGGCAACTTGAGCAGAAGACGCTCTTTTGCCATTGATGGCACCAATATTTTGGGCTTTGCCCGATTTTGGAGCAGTTGTAACGATCGCAGCATCGGTGCTTCCTGTTGAAAGGTGATCATACGACAAAGGATTCGAAGACTGGATTGACATCAAAATGAGCTTTAGATCTGAAACGGTGATTGTATCATTTGGGCTTTTGTCGTTAAGGATTGCTAAGACATTGTTGTAATCGGCTTTCGCATGCTCTAAGCTTTTTGACGAGATCGATTCTCCATTGTAGGAAGGGAGACGTAATGGTGTGTTGGTTACAGTCGTTGATTGTAAGAAAGGAAAGTATGTCGCCATTAGACTTCTGTAGTAGGATTTATTTGATGTTGGATTGACGATCGCGGTCTCGTTGCCATGCGGGAAACTGGTTAGTGGCTTGGCTCGGTCTTGACCGAAGAGAGGAGAAGTCCCGTTGCTCTTCTGCGGCTGTACGCCGATTGCATTGGTTGTGTTGGTGTTGTTCGCCTTGAAGTCTCCGGTATTTTGCCCCCCAGTAGAAGTAGAGTTGCGGTTGCCTCCAGAAAGAAAAGTTTCATTGTTGTTGATTAACTGAGCAAACTGAACATTACCTTTTTCATCAAATGGCCGCGCTGCACCTGTAACCTTCGAGGAAAATGGACCCGAAAGTTCTTGAAGAGGAGCTCCTGAGGATGCAGGCAGCCATCTGAGAGCTCTGTGCTCTTTGTGTTTGTTACTGTGCTTTCTCTGAAGAGCGTTGCTGGATGGAAGAAAGAAGAAACTGTCGGTTGTCATCGTTCTTAGATGCTGTGATTTCAATACCAAAGCTACGCCGCCAAGTGGCAAAGCCAAGATACGGAAAATCCACCATAGATGCATGGAGGTTTCGTAATGTCAATCGCGAGTTTTCAAAGATGTAATATCAATGAAGAATGGAAGTCCATTACTGCTTCAAATCAACAACCCTTCAACCCTTGCGTTCTTCTGATGTCGAGAACACTGCGACTCCTATGATGTGACGTATCATACGTCGCACTACCGGAACAACGAGCCGACTCGGGCCTCTCTCTACTACTCGTAAGTCGTACTGCCGTAGTCTACCGGTAGTAGTACTGTAGTACGCTGGTCAGATCATCAGATCTATTGTTGTCGTAACAATAATCTCCAAGTGACAGCTGAGACATGTCAGCCTCTCTCTTTTGAATCGATCGATTTCATGAAGGGTAAATTTTCCGTAGTCTAATAAGTACTACTAGTAGAGTAGACTGGTAGGTAGTCACAGTCAATTGAATCACTCACGTCGTACGTAGGTAGTACTACGTACCGGTAATTGGACCTCTCCGAGGGGGGGGGGCGTCGAGTTCCGGCGTGGATTGCGAATACGACTTACAGTTAACTGTAAATGACATCAGTAGAGGGTAGTGTGAATTACCCGTACTGTATTCTTCGTTACAGTGTGGGATCAGAGGAGGGAATTCATCGTGAATATGTAATGGAGAGTGAAAAGATCAGAATAGAAAACCCTGGGTTATGCGCCATTGATTTTGAAAATGTGATTGGCATCGTTGTGGAAGAAATCCTTGGCTGGGACTGGAAAAACAATTGTTACAAAGTAGGGTATGGTTTGTTTGGGGATTTGGATGCGTGGTCATTTGCGGTGGAGGAGCAAGGAAGAAAGACTCTCCATGCACACTTTTTGCTTTGGGTTAAAGGGTACAATGAATTGATAGAGGGACTCAGTACACCAGGTCAAGAAGAATATGTGAAAAAGGTTTTTAAGTATGTAGATAGAGTGATAAGCACTCGTTTGCATGGTTTCAATCCTCGATCTGTACCAAACGCATGTAGTAGTGACTGCAAAAGCCTTGGCCAAGGTATAGAAGGATATCTGAAATGCACAACACAAGATCTTAGACAATTGCGGACGAAACATGGGGAAACATCCTTTGGAGGGAAAAAATTGCTATGGTGTCCTACCTGCAATGTAAAGGTTTCAAGTGAAGATCTAACATTCAAACGCTTGAAGAGGTACTTTGGAAATGCGTTGCTGGGTGAGAATGAAACATTGTGGTCAACATCAAGACATCTATCAAAGTGTCGTCTTTTGATGGAAATGGATGTGCTCCATGCAATGCTTCCTTCAGAATGTCAGGCACAGGTGCAATTGGAGAGATTTGCACCTTTTTCAAGATTGAAGTTTATTGTAACCGCATTAAGAAAATTGCACAGAAGTGAACATTGTCCTTCTTGCTTTAAGAAAGGACATGAGTGTCGGATGAAAATACCATGCTTCCCTTCAACTGAGACATTCATCACGTTTGATGATAAGTTCACGAAGTGGTTTGACTAGAAAGGGAATGATGTTTCTAGGCCACTGTCTATTTGTGTTGCAAAAAGGGCACATGTAGATGCATTTGTGAATGTTACTAGTGAGCATGCCAGCATTCTTTTTGGTTGTAATACTAACGTCATCACTGCTGTTGATGGTGGCAGTATTATGTATTGCACATGTTATGTTTCTAAAAATACGGAAAAGGAAGATAACAAACATTTTGCACTGGCTGCAAAACATATGGTAAAAAAAATGCAAGATCTAATGACGGAAAGAATGAGAGCAGGGGACACAGAACAAGAACAAGAGACTTCCTCAATTGGTTTAAAAGGTATGATAGGTGCAGCGTTAATGGCAACTAAAGCTCACAAGGTGGCTGCACCAATGGCATCATATCTTATCAGGAACGGTTCCAGATTCCATTTTTCACACGACTTTGCTTACGTAAATATTGATAGCTTCTTCAAAGAGGTGCATGATGATTTCGACATTTCAGCAGATGAAAATGGGTCTGTTTTTTTTCAAGTCATCAGTTGCAAATTACCTGTACCGCCCTATTGAATTGGAGGATGTGTGTTTGTATGATTTTTTGGCAAAATACAGCGCCTGCAAACCAGTAAAAAAGTCTTGATTGGGCAAGGCCTCACCCAAGTAAGAACCACTTAAAAATAAGGCCCTTGAAGGACGAACGTGTACCAGTTATCAACTATCTTGATTTTCTGGATACAAAACGGTTTGAAGGTAACAATCTATTTACATGTGATATTGAAACAATACCCCCTGAGACACGTTCAATCATGGAAGAACATGCGAGACGGTGCTGCGTTTTGTTTGTTCCCTTTCGTAATGCAAATACAGATTTAAAGTCAAACGGGTGTTATTTGGAAAGGTGGAGGAAAGAGAAACAAAACGGGAAATTGTTAGCACATCATGAACAGCTTCTAATGAATGTTCAAAACTGTCGAAACAGTATGAATGGTGGACGGCCGTTGGATATGATAGAGAGGTTAACTATGAAACCTTCTAAAATGTTACACCGGGAAGAGATTGATGTTGAAGAGGAGGAAGAGGATGATCTAATAAATGAGCCAATGGATCATTTTTTGGTTAGAGGATCTTTGGAAGGGGGATATGACAATGATTTCCGTGATGGTAGAGCACGGTTTCAGTTCAGTCAATATTAACCAGATGCTATGGAAGTCAAAAGTGTGGAAAGAATTTGGTTATTTGTCCAAAGGTAGGACCTGGTGATCGTATCCTGGTGATTGAGGCAAATGAAATGATGATCACTGAATAACATGAAACTTCATCTATATGGAGTGAACACGACAATCAGTTGAATGTTTGAGCAATAAATGAATTGGCTATTAAATCTGTCAGAAGAATTTTTGATAAGAACGGACACCTTGTCGATATAGAAGTCAATGGAACTTTGAAAAATGTTTGCGACTTTGCTGACATTTATTTCTGCAAAGATGTGGATCAGAAGACGTCTTTTCGAATAATTGTATGTGCATTCATCGACCAGCTCTATAAAGAAGCTTAAAGAAATACAAAGGAAAGTAGTGAAGACGAATGGGTGGATGATCATCCTCGTAAATTTACAAAGAGGAGACGTTGTGATACTCTTCAACACCAAATCGGTGAAGTAGTGAACAATAAACAGTTGATTGGCTTCCTCTCTGGTGCAGGTGGGACAGGGAAAAGCCATGTCATTAAGACTGTTTGTAGATACGCCCAGAAACGATGTCAGGAACTGAGTGTAAAATTCGACAAAAGAAATATTGTTGTTACTGCACTTGCAGGTGCAGCTGCTGTGGTGAAACAACAGCAAAGGCTTTCTCCTTCAAGAGGGAAGTAAGAAATGAACTCGAAGAGTTAAAAAATGCCTTCTTGGTCATTGTTGATGAAGTTTCCTTTGCATATGTTGCTGATCTCCAATTGCTAGATGAAAAAATGAAGGAGATACTGGACAGACCACTGGAACCTTTTGGAGGTGTTCCTATCATTTTCTCTGGTGATTTCACACAGTTGTCCCCCGTGGGAGGGGTCCCTCTTTACAAATGTAATGACTGTGTTACATGGGAGCAACTTATAGATATTTTTATGGAGCTAAATGTCAATCATAGGTTTGAGAAAGACCCAGGTTGGGGGGAACTGCTTGAGAGGTTTCGTGATAGTGGCCCAACCACTGATGAAGTTGCTATTATAAATAGCAGAGTTGTTGGTTCACATAAGGGTCCATTGGAAAAAAATATTCCCCCAGATGCGGTATATGCCACCAAGACAAATGTCAATAGAATGGCCATAAATGATGCCATATTTGTAAAACATTTGGAGAAAACACACTCAACTGATGCAAACGTACAGCCATTTATGCATACACTATGTATTAAAGCAGGTAATTTGAGGTTTCATGTAAGGGGAACAAGAAAAGAATACCATGCAATGGAGAAAAAGGCACAGGATATCATTTATGCATCTGTGGGAGAAGCTCATGTACAAGACAAAACCAAGAAGTACCATGATCCGCTGTTGAAATTGTATCATGGACGCCCACTGTGCATTAATCAAAACGTGGATGTTTCAGGGTGCATTGCTAATGGTGCCATGTGTGAATTCAGAGGTGTGAAATTGAAACCAGGTGTTTCAATAACTGATTTTGAAACGATTCTAATTGATGGCTATTGTGTCAATTGCGTTTGTGTGACGCAAATTGAGTCAATGGTTGTAAAGATGTTGGATGGGACCACAGGAGGAGACGAAGAACATTTAATTGAACTGAAGCCAAAAACTATTTATGCATCAGCTAGGTTTCCTGTTCCATGCGTTGGACCAATCACAAAGAAAAGCATGAGAGTTTCAAGAACAATCAGTTTTGAACAATTTCCAGTTAATTGTGCCAATGCAAGAACAGTTCACAAGTTGCAAGGACGGTCCATGAAAAATCTTGTCGTAAGTGCATGGGATTATACAGGCAATTGGACTTATGTTTGTTTGTCCAGGTGCACAACTTTACGTGGTCTTTTTTTACGTGAACGTCGTTTAAATTCACTAGTGATGAGTATGACATCCACCTAGCGCTATACAATAGTACATATGATCTTTTGGGTGCCCCGGACAATACCTTGGTGCTAACTTGGTCATAACCACTCACACCTGGTATCACGGTACAGCCCAGTCATAAGCTGGTCGTAGCATCGCAGTTAGAAGTGAATGTGTGGCTGTTTATTTTATATTTAGTTGTTTAATTTGCATCAGGAGATCTACTCCCTTTTAGCTTTTACTCCTTCTGCTGCTCCACAGATGTCAACAACATTTCAAGCAAATGCTTCTTATGCAAGTCCTGGTTCTCAGCAAGAAATAGCATCTTTCCAGCCAACTCAGGATTCAAACGGTTTCTTCTCTTCTCAATTAGCCTTGAAGCTACACTGAAAACTCTCTCAGAGGGAGCAGAGGTGGCTTGAATGCTAAGGTAAGCTTTGGCCAAGCCGGACATGATGGGAAGGTAGGCAGCCTTTTCTTCCCACCACTTTGAGGATCATTTGAAACCTTATTTCCACTGGGGAGCAGTTTCCTGTATGGCATAGGTGAAAAAGACTTGTACCGTTTCAACTCATCTTCAACAATTGACTCTACAGTGTTGCCTCCAACACCAACAGCTACAGCTATTTCTGCTTCCTGCTCTCCCGTTGCTTGATCAGCTTCGAGCTCAGCAAAGAAGTCATCCTCTTCTCCCCAGTCCAAGATGTCCTTGTTAGAAGTGCTCGTAACAGCAGCTGCATCAATGCCACCAGCTGCATGGCCCTGGGATTGCCTTTTCTTGGTTTCTTGCTCAATCAAGATGGCTCTGACCCTCTCATAAACAGCACTCAGGTCTGGAACCATGTTCGTAGACCTCGGATCAAGAAAGCTGGCAATGGAAAAGACAGGGTGTACACCAACTTGCCTGTCTGTGGCACCTCGTTGAACAGTGCCCAGAAAGGTTTGTTCCATTGCTCCCCCCCCAGCGTTTTTCAAAGTCTCAGAGAAGGGCTTGTGCCAGAGGTCTGTATGTGGTGGTATTTGCAGGGCTTGCCAAAGACATCAGCCTTCCTCTGATTTTTTTACAGCAAAGGGCACCATGATGGCCGTCACATAGCCGTCCCCTTCCAATAGTTTCTGGGCATCTTTGAAAGGTACTAGAACCACAGCAACAATCTTGAGGTTGTCCAAGTCTGCAGCTCCCATTCGCTCACAGCCTCCAAGCAGGTTGTCAGCAAACATGAGGTCAATGGGTTCCTTAAGCTCAAGCAAACGCTCAACCATGGAAAACGTCGACCACCAGCGAGTCACAACGTCAGCCACAACTCCCTTTGGGGTCTGGGATTAATCTCAGATGGGTAACTTGTTGTGACATGGTTCCTGGAGAGCATTTGTGAGGAGACGACACACAACACACAACATGCAACATGCAATTGTTCCCTTGCGCAGCACTCTGCCTAGTAGAATGCACTCAAAACTGCTGAGAAAGATCAAGATCTTTTCTATGACCAAGTATCCGGTATGACTGGGGCTTGGAGGACAGTAAATATCGTTAATTACTATCGTCGCTTATGACTACGACTATGTCTGGTTATTCATCACTAAAATTCACAGTTAGTCGGGATACCGGACGATTCGTTCATAAAGTTCAATAAACAGTAAATTACATCGTGCTATCAATCACACTGTTGTCGTATCATACGTCGTAGGGTTAGGACCCTAACCCACACGGCAAAGTCATCTCCTGTTTTCTGCATGCACAGACGACTCTGCAGCACAGACAACATCCCCGAGCCACGCATTTGGCTCAACAGTTTATTTGAAGGCTGTGACGATATGCGATACAAACAATGATGAACCAATCAGAGTCTTTTCCGTTGCGTCGTAGACGGAAAAGAATCACGTGTCCAAACCGCTATTGGTGGCGTCAAAAAATCGTGTCAAGAACATTTTCAGTCTGTTTAGCTGGTTTTCTTTCTGTCTACGCAATTGTCACAGCTATTTGTTTTCTGCGACCTGCAAAGTTCGAAAGAATGTCAAAAAAGCGAGGATCGAGGATATCCAATGAGTGCCTTTCAAAGACTCAGCAAATTACTGCTTCTCCCGTCGTGAGAGTGGAGCCTCGTCCTCCTGTTTCAATAGCGGCGGCGGCGTTTCGTGTTTTGTGCACTGCTACCAGAAGAAAAATCAACTGGGGTTCGTACGAGTTGCGATGCCGAGATTTGGCGGAGTGGGCGCGGCGATGCGCTAAAAACGTCTTTATTCAAAACGGTGTTTCATTTGAAGATTTTGAGCGATTGCGATGGTTTCGGTCTATGATGGGAGAACTGTCAGATGAAGAAAAAGTATCATATGATGCTTCTGTCTTTGTCAAGTCCTATCCAAATTCCTCGCTACCTCTCTACGGTAAAATGTTCATGGATGTCGTCGACGAGTATTGGGTACCAGACGAAGAAGTTCCAAGCTATGTGGAACTCATCTTACAGACAAATTGGCAAGGGGAAGATTTGTTTCCTTCACACAACTACTCAGTAGTGGAACATTGGTACAATAGCTATCCTGCGGACATGGCTCTTGCTGGAGACCCTATCGAAGTCCCATCTATCACGGAAAAATCAAAAATTAAAATTGCCACGGTTTGGAACACAAGAAGAAGCCACGACCCCTCAGAAGGCGGGTGCCCCAATGTTTCAACCACCAATGTTTCCTACCACTGTCTCGACAAGGAGTTCGACATATCCAAGTGGTATGCGAAAGTAATGAAGGGACCAGACTCTCAGTGTGAAATGGAACGAACTCTCGCGAATCCTGAGCTAGGACCAGGGAAATTGTACTATGATATCTTCCGAAAATATGATGCACTGGTAGTTTTGGCCAAAAATCACACCATGAAATTGAAGTATGGGAATGTGCAAAGAGCCATCAGCCAAATGCGTAGTGGGGTGCCAGTTCTTGTAGAGATTCGTGGTAAGGTCCTGGAAGACTTCATTCAACGTTACAACTACACATGTGCATTCCGGAGATACAGGGAAAGAGGAAGTATCAGCGACAAACTGTGGTCTTTCGACGAAGCCGTTGAAAAGCTCAAGGACGTGAATGTACGAAGGGAGTGCCAACAACAAGGCTTAGAAATCATCAAGGACTACTCGCCATCTAAGATTGGCCAGAAATTTCTGAGAACCTTGGGGTACGACGGCGATTTCTCATGCTAGTACCATCTCCAGCTAGCAAGTGGTAGTAATACTACGTTCTCCGAGTAGTACGAAGTTTGTTCTTCTGCTTTCCGTCATAAATAAAAGTTAATAACTGGCAGGAAGTAGAAACCGCCTGGGGCTGCATATTGAACATGTTTGCAAGACACACTTCACATATCCACAGCAGAGTCAGTAACAAACATCTCCCTGGGGTGACCTATGGTTAGCTCCCTGTATTTCCTCCCCCCTAGTAGAGTAGGAGAGGGGCCTGGCATGGACAACGGCAGAATGCATTTACAGTTAAGTTACAACCTCGACGTTAACGAACAAGTTGGAAAACGCGGACAATACGACTAGTACGACCGAAAGACAAGAGATACGGCGAAGGCTCTGTGAGATCCTCCCTGCCAAGCCTTCGCCTTTCTGTCCGGACAATTATTTATAGAAGGAAAACGTTGGAAAATTGTTGGAGGAACGAAAACTTTTAACCCTAACATTAACCTCTCACCATATCAGTGCATCTATCTGCATTACTCGTATTCGATTCTCGATACTCATAAAATGAAACCATCGGCATTCATTCGATTTGCTCTCATTTTTAGACAATTTTTTACTGTCTCACTTCACTCGATTACTCTCACTTCGCTGCTACCCTCTGCCTTCTACCATGCTTGATCACGAAGACCAAGACTCAAACTTTGATGCTGAAGAGGCTGTCTGTGTACTTCGGACAAACACAATCTCACCTAAGTCACGGGATGTATACGACGGTTCGATCGCTCAAATGCTAAAATGGTTTTACGACAACAAAAGGCAGCTCCTTACAGAGCAGTTTGTTCAATACGGAATAACTGATGGGTTCTCCAAGGCTTCCATTCGTCGATTCCTAGCAGATGCACCCAGCAATGCCCCTGTCAAGTTCAAGGACTTCAACGTTCAAGACTTCATGGAGTGGATTGTCTCCATAAGAAAAGAAGATGGCAGTACACCAACTTATTCGACATATAACTGTCATCGTGCTTTTAGCGTCTGTTGTGTGGCACGCGGAATTTTTGGAACAAACTCTGCCATCAAACCACCGACTGTTCTTCACGCCACTTTTTCGTGACCGAGATCAACTGATGGATTTGAAAAACTTGGTGACTTGTCGGCTAAATTCTCCAGGTGACTCTATTGTAGCAACAGGAGTGCCTCCGCACATTTCAATCTTGCAGCACATGCATTCATTGGCAAACAATGTGAATGATGTGGTGCCCCAAATTCAAAAAGTGGCTCCGGATGTAATTCGGGGAGTGATTGACGAGATCGAGAAACGAGCGATGACGGCTGGAACAGTTACCAGAGATGGCTTGGAAGCTTTGATTAACGGTTGCTTGGAGAAATCGGGGCTCTATCAATTAGTTCAGAAGCTTGAGGACTCTCCAACTTTTGGGATTCAACAGGAAGAAACTTTGACAGGTGATGAAGCAGTAACGATGACTCATATGGTGGGTATGCATTCGTGGGGTGGACGCTTGCATCTCGTACCGCAAGATTTTGCCTTTCCGAATAGTTGGTCTCAACTAGCCTGGCAATATTGGATGTGTGGGGATCGCCAAAAGCAGTATCCTCCATTGCGAATTTTGTCAAAGAACGATATGTCAAATACAAATATGCAGAAGCGTTTATCAGATTTCCGATACTTGATGCAATTGGTCGAGAAGAGGGTTGAAGAAAAAGGAAAGTGGATAGCGCACCCTTCAATTGAACAGGCTAATGAAATGTTCGAGGCAGGAAAAGATGTACTAGATATTTCAGAGGTTTCTGAGAAAGGCAGAAAGAGGCGAGGGGAACAAATGAAATGGAGTACCATGGTTAACCGGGTTCGAAATAAAAGGAAAACCCAGAGATTTTCGTAAATAATTGACTCTTTGTTTTGACTCTTTGTTTTGTTTACAAAATTATCATGTCAAAGGACAAAAAATCTAGAAGATTCACCATTCTTTGACGACACAACATGTTCCACTACCTCTACCGGTAGCTACCGTAGTAGCTAGAGGTAGCCATTACTATCACGTTACTAGGAGTACCGGGTAGTACTGCCGTACGTACTACGTACGTCGTAGCAGTATCAAACAGTTTCGACCGTGATTGAAGTACGAATCCCCCGTTGGAAAGCATCCCAACGAAATCTTGCTAACGTAATTGGTGCTCGAAAATAGCGCTTGAATACGAGCTCCTTGGTCAAAAAGTCTTTATTGAAATCGTTGGAAAGGACCCCAACGGTCGCGCGCATCAGAGTGTGCGCGTTCCAACGAGTTACAGAGAATTTTTCTTAACTGTAACTTTATTTACAGTTACTGTGAAGTGTAATTTTTTGTACTACTAGTCTACGGTAGCTAGACTACGGTACCAATTCGGTACTGTGAAATATACCTGTCATAAAGTAATGGTAGTAGCAGTATCGGTGTTTATAAAATATACTCCGGTATCATATTATTACTATTATTTTATATTATAATTTATAATACTACTTCGAGTATCTTACTACAGTTACTTCGTAGTCCAAATCGAATCTCCCTCGTCACACATCTTTTCCCCATTGTTCTCATTGCATTCTCTTTCTCTTCAGCTTGGAAGAACCTTCTGTTAACCATGCCGTCCTCCTCTGCGGGAACTCTGGCAACGGTCATCGTCGCCTGCTCAGTAACTGCTGCTGTAACTTTTTATCTCACCGCTGCCGCAGCTGAAAGGAAAGTGTTGGCCGAGAAAAAGAGACAGTATGAGCGGGACCTCGAGCTTAAGGAAAAAACGATTGCCGCTAGAAAGCTTTCAGGCGAACCAACCGGTGAAGTGATTGGTGATGTTACGGTTGACAAAGTCTATCTATGGAACATCGAAGACTTGAAGAAGAGGTTCACTCCATGTAACATCGAAAATGTTATGCGAAACAAAGCTTCCACCACAACGAATCCATATTACTTCCCGTCAATGAAAAAGTCTGCCAGTAATGATTCTATGGCTGAACTAAGTGACGGAAAGCCTACTCCCTACAACAAACTGATCACCAATCATGAGTGTGTTCTTGGAGAGATCGTACGCAAGCCCAATCAACAGCCCTATACACACGGATATGTTCGTGCTGGCCCAAGGCGACTTCTTCACTTCGACCCTGCAAAAGTGAATGCTGCCATTGTAACATGTGGTGGTAAGTTTCGAGCCTTCTTCAGGAAAGTACACTTTTGAAGATATGTGTTACTATCTGAAATGTTGTCGTTTATTCCACCTCTCTCTCTCGGATCACAACAGGTCTTTGTCCTGGGCTCAACAATGTCATCCGTGAGATCGTTAATACACTCTCTCAAACGTATGGGATTGGTGGAAAGATTTTTGGTATCCAGGGCGGATACAATGGCTTTCATGACTTTGAGCACTATCGACCGGTAGAGCTGACTCCTGAGCTTGTTGCCAACATTCATCACGAAGGCGGTACTGTTCTTGGATCCTCCCGAGGCGGGTTTGATCTTGACAAAATCTTGCATTTTTTGAAGAGCAACAAAGTATCGTGCTTGTTTGTCATTGGAGGCGATGGAACGCATCGTGGCGCCTTTCGTACGTTGGCATTTTTTCAAATGCGAGCCATACCGATTTCGTTTTCTTTTTCGAAAATTCAATTTCTCACTTTTTATCGTTTTTTTTGTACTATCGTATAACATCCCCAGGCATTCATGAGGGGTGCATGGAGCAGGTATGTACATCATGTGAATCAAAAAATATAACTTCATCTGTCCCTTCAGTCGTGCTTAACCGATTCTTCTTGACTGCGCAGGGAATGAATGTTGCCATAGCCGGTATTCCAAAAACAATTGACAAGTAGGTGAAACGTTCCTGCTGCATCTATGTTGGATAAATCTTAACAGCATTGGTATACTCCGGCTCTACCAGCAGAGATCGTCTAACATTACTTTCCCCCGTTTTTGTACTTTTTTCAGTGACGTTGATTACATTGATCGATCGTTTGGATTTGAAAGCTCGGTGGAAGCTGCACAGGTTGCAATTCGTTCTGCCAAGACAGAGGCCATCTGCAACATGCCAAACGGAATCGGCGTTGTTAAGCTAATGGGAAGATCGGCTGGTTTCCTAGCAGGTACGTTTGGTTACGGTGAAAACGAAGAGCAATGAAGATCAGGCGTACTGACTGCACTGATTTTTCCTAGGTCACGCCACCATGGCATCTGGCGATGTTGATCTGTGCCTATTGCCAGAGGTTCCGATTGTGTTGGATGGTGAGAAGGGATGTCTACCGCATCTGAGAAAGAGAGTGAAAGAACAAGGCTACGCTGTAGTTGTTGTCGCAGAAGGAGCTGGAGAAGATCTCCTTGGAGTCTCCGCAGAGACAGATGCAAGTGGCAACAAAAAGCTTCCTGCCATCGGAACGCACATGAAGCAAGAAATTGAGAAGTACTTCAAGGAAAAAGGCGATATCGCAACAGTGAAATATATTGATCCATCCTATACAGTACGAAGCGTCCCAGCGAACGCCTCCGACAGTCTATATTGCATGCAACTTGGTCAGAATGCTGTGCATGGCGCCATGGCCGGTTTCACTGGTTTTTCGGTAGGGCTGTGCAACAACAGAATGGTTTTCATCCCCATTCCTGAGCTTGTTTCAACGAGCCCTCGCTCAATGAATCCGCATGGACGTACCTGGGAACGTATATTGGCTATAACTCGCCAACCGAACACAGTCGTCTGACTCACAGTCAAAAAGGAGATGGAAAGTAAAAAACTAATCGGAATTCATCAATGTCAAAAAGAAATCCCTCAAAGTAAATATTATATAAATGATGCATTTTTTGGTGAGGAGAAGCGAATTCTCACTCTCCCGAGCTTAACTGTAAGTGACATGTTGTTACACAGATAATGATTGAGCTGCAGGATTTGCAAGCGTCCTTCTAAATTAACAGTAAAACTATCCCGGATAGCACAGCCACACATAAGGCTCTTTGAATTTCGTCTCGATCAGTTGTATCAATTTTTCCTATTCATGACAACAGTCATTATAACTTCTTGTAACGATCACTGAAGAAGCATTCCATACCCAGCTCGAACAACGAGTACTTTCGCTTTATAAGCGTGTTCTCTATTTTTGAGAATTGTGCGAGCAGTCAAAAAGAGAACGATTATGCTGTAAGCTTTGTTACCTTACCAAACTTGATCAACATTCCTGGAAGTACCAGTGAATTCGCAAGAAAGAGACACCATCATCAGACCCCCTGCTCCTGACTGTTTCCCTAACCCTGATTTGTAAATTTAAAATCGTATCTATTGTGGATTTCACGGATTTTGGCAATTCTTTGCTTCAAATATTAATTTTAGTACTCCAAATTAGGCGCACAACACTATTTTACGAACGCGCGACCATGCCCAATTTTAATATTAGCTCCATTTTATCCAAATTTTAGAGCACCCCAACTCAAAACAACAACTGTCCGCCATCCGTTCTCAGCCATCCTGCTCTTAAAAGACAATGGCGTAGATTTTCAAATACTACCCTAACTGATCTCAGATATTTGTAGCTTTTCACATTATAACTTCTGTTTCCGTTTGCGTCATGTTAATACAGTATGCTTCTGCGACGCCAACCCCCACCGCAATAGAAGCAACGCAATACTCACTGTCAATTCAGTGTTCTGGAGCATGCGGTCTTAACGTTGGAATGGGGACGTTTGGGCGTGCTTACATTCCGTTTCCGGAGTTGGTTGTTTCAAAATACGACAGAACGGTCGGGTAATGGTAGGGAAAGGATATGGCAACATCCATTTCATGATCTCTCGTAAGTATCTTCCCGTAACGTGCAACAAAACAGCTGGACTATTTCTAAACCGACTGGGATATTCCCGAAAGACCCCAAGAGCAGTAGTATTCGGTCCACCTTCCCTTGGAGAGGCAAATTTCCGCCCCCTGTACGACGAGCAAGGATCCCGCCAAGTAGAACTTATCCTAAAGCACCTCAGGACACCTTCGGGCATCAATGACCACCTGCGTATCGCTCTAGCGTGGACCCAGAGATTAAGTGGGACATCCTACTCGATCCTGGAGAACCCTGACAACCCTCTCCCACACCTCGAAACTGTATTTTTCCCCTCTGTCAGGGCATGCTTGACAGCCACAAATTCCAAGTTCCAGCTTCAAGAGAAGCACTGTACTCCCCTACAGCGGGTCAACGATACCCACATAATGGACACTGTACTTTCAAGCCACATCTTTACCCCCGCCCAAATCCGACAAATCAATTACTGCAGGCTTTCCCTCCAGGTCCATACAATAGCAGACCTGGGAACAGCAGGAGGGACTCACATGGACCGAGCTTTCATCCATGGAGACACAACGGTCACATCCAGCACAAGCGCCGAACTTGAAATCACTCAACACCGCCCGAACAGTGCACACACCTGGAACCAATGGAAACGAGCATGTCAGTTATGGTGTGACACGTACACTGGCGCTCTTCACAGCCCTTTGGGAAAATGGCTGCACCCTCACGAGAAAATGCGAAGATTATGGCCCTACTATTACGATCCAACCACGAAACGACTATTTGTCCGTACTCCGACGGGTTTTAGTCAGCACAGGTACAATCGTCACCGCAAACGATTCAAGCCCAATGTCCAGAGGATAGTCACCACTCTGCCCCAGTCATGTTACCCAGTCGAGTGTCTCGAAGGCCACTATGGGTTTTATGTTCCAAGAGGCCAGCACAATGTTCTAGAGGAGCCTAGCCCTCCAACTCCAGCATGCTTCGAAGATTTCCTAGACTCACAACCGGAATGGAGCCGTGACATGCTTGGCACCCTAGAATCAAATTTCTCTTACGAAGAAATTGCATCTAAGCTCCGGGAGACCCAGCACCACCCATCATCGGCATGCGATGGCTCTGTAGCTAACAACCAGGGCACCTTCGGATGGTCCATGAACCTGAAGAACGGTACCACCATCATAGAGGGAAGTGGCCCCGCTTACGGATCGCCAATGGACTCCTACCGTGCTGAAGCATATGGGAAATGCTCCATTCTTCAGTTTCTGTTCCTGCTCAAAGAATACTACGACTTGACCCTAGCACCAATGCAAGTTTACTGTGACAACGAAGCCTTGGTCGAAAATGTTAACAACGCCCGTGAACAATCTCGCCCGCAATTTCCCAACGACGCCCTTAAAGCCAGTTGGGACGTTCTGCAAGCGGTTGTACGACTAGCCAAACTCCTCCCGCAGATAACATTCCACCACATCAGAGGCCATCAAGACACACAGGTACCCTTAGATAAATTAAGTCGACCCGCGAAACTCAATGTCTAGGCTGACAAACTGGCTGGAAGCTACCAGCGTCTATCCTCGCACAAGACCATCCAGGCTCCAATGATCGACGGCACCAACTGTCACCTCATCTACGATGGACAAACAGTTGCCTCCAAACACCGCAAAAACATCAGAGATCATCGCCGCACCAAAGAACTCAAGACCTATATCAAGCAGAAGACTGGAATGTCGGAAGCAGCGTTTGCAGACATAGATTGGCAGAGCCACGAACGCTCCGTTAACACCTTCAAAGACGGTCCACACATATTCCTGGTCAAGTTTCTGCATGGTTGGCTCCCCGTGGGAAAGCTAGTATCCAGATACAATCCGATCAAGTACCCCAGTGCTTGCCCATCCTGCGATGAGCCCGTTGAAGACTCTAAACACTTCCTCACATGCCCTAACCCAGAGCGTCGCAAATGGCATGCGACTCTCACGACATCCCTTCGGCACAGGTGTGAATCAGTGGATACAGATCCAGCCCTTCTAGACCTCCTCCTTTGGGGCCTGAACCACTGGCTCCAAAGTGCACCAATCCCAGCCCATAGAGTACCGGAACGGATCTCCCATCTACTCCACAGTCAGACTACGATAGGGTGGGACAACTTCCTCCTAGGCCGGTGGTCCAAGCACTGGACTACCCTCCAGCTGCAATACCTGCAACGGAACCACATTGAGGTCAAGAACAAGAACCATGGTCTCTCGTGGTCTAGTAACATTATCCGTCTCATGTGGGATCACTGCTACAAGGAGTGGACAACGAGAAACAAAGCTAGGCACGGTAAAGATGCTGAAGACAAGGCCCAGCGACGACTAGAAAAATCCCACCGGAACATTAGGGACCTATACAAGCTCAAGCCCAAGTGTTCCCTCCAAGCCCAGCGACATTATTTCTACCCCACAGTAGAGGACCATTTTCGCACAGATCCCGACGCAAACAGCCTTGAAAACTGGCTGGAGACATATGAGCCGATGATCAAGCAAAATATCAGGCACCGACGGACAAATTCAGATCGCCGCCTCCGACAAATTGACGAAGTCTTTCAATTAACCAGAACCGCACCTCCGCACAACCCGACACCAACGACAGTACCAAGACAACGAACGCCAACACTGACAACTCGCCCCATCACCACATATTTCCCTCCAAACAGAATCACATCCCCCACTCCAACTTTGGAGACAACCACCACCACAGCGAGAACAACCATCACATCAAACAACCCGACCACCATATCCACCCGACTACCATAAAACCCACTGAAAAACAAACAAACATACAAACGCATAAATATGCTCATGCTCATCTCACATCACCTCCTCTCCACCCAGATGAACTTTTCCTCCTCACGTAGGAGGTTCTATTACCATTACTACATCCCTGGAGTGATCTCCGGTCACTCCCTGCAGTGCCTCGCCCTTCGGGGCCCGGCTGGTGAGTCAACTTCTTAGATACGGAACTGCTGGTAGCTAGTAGTTGGCATAGCCATAAAATAGATTTTATTATCGTATCTTCCCGTAACGTGGCAGAAACGATGTTTTTTACCTGGGTACAAACGTTTGAATGGGGACGTTTGGGCGTCCTTACTTTCCGTTTCCGGAGTTGGTTGTTTCAAAATACGACAGAACGGTCGGGTAATGGTAGGGAAAGGATATGGCGACATCCATTTCATGATCTCTCGTAAGTATGATCCCGTAACAATGTTTCGTGACTGTGGCTGGGGTCGGGAATATCGAAACAAGTGACCTGTGTTCAACATCGTGGCCAATTCTACTAGTATCACTAAATTCTTCTGGTTCTGCACCACCACCACCACCGCCGCCGCCACCACCACCACCAGGATCCGGAGTATTAATGCTAGATAATGAATGCTGGACTTTAATGCAAAGCTTCTTCAGTAGTTATGGCGAATAAGGAGAAGAGTGATGCAGAGGGCTATCAATGTACACAATTGTAATGCGGACTACCAAGAAAGGAGTGAGAAATCTTCCGGGATTTGGAAGACAGGGATCGCCGATGCACGCGAGTCACGACCAAATTTTTGTGTCCCGTTATCGCCATCATAAAAAAAATTCATGCACGAATATCTAATCTTCGCCTTTTCAACCTTCTGCCGCCACCACGGGACCACCATCCTTTCGTAGTATATGAATTATGCCGTTAGAAAGCGTTTCAATTCGTGTTGGTACTTAGCAACGAGTGAGAAGCTTCCATCCATTGGTTTGTTGGTTGCAGGAAGCCGCGCCTATTGTATATCCCGCCCGGTTAAACTGAGGAAAGCTCTCTACTCTAGTGGGCATTCTGAGCTGACTAATACTCCTTTAAAAGAGCATTAGTGAGCTCAAATGGCTCATATATTAGAATTACGAACACCACGATGACCTATTCATTGGATTTTCGATGGCATAGTCAGTCTGCTTCACGTCTACGATCTCGATGTCGATTTTCTTTCTGATGTTTTTGGACCGAAACGACGGACCATCCACAGATGGTACCAGCTGTTCAGAGAGAAGGGGGTAGTGGAGGAGCAGGATAAGGTTCCGATGAAGAAGTCAAGGTGGCCGGAGGATGTCCTTGCTCGGGTCAACGAGTACTGCAAATCGCATCCAACTTTCTACCTTGAAGAGCTGAAGGAAATGCTCGAGCAGGAATTTCCGGATCTTACGAACATTTCCCTGCCAACCATATGCCGGGCGCTTAACTTTGATCTGAAGTTAACAAGGAAGGTGCTTACTAAAGCAGCAAGAGAAGCTATGCCAGCGGAGATAAGAAACTACCAGGAAAAATTGCATGCAATCTTACAGTTTTCCGGGACAACTCGTTTTCATTGACGAGACGTCGAAAGATGGTCGACACGCCTACCGTAAATATGCAAGATCAAAGAAAGGTTTGAAGGCTGTAAAGCTCCCTTGGTCAAGAGGTAAAAGGGTCAGTGTAATGGCCGCCTTGAATGTCAATGCGTTCATAGCGTGGGAGTCTACACGAGGAACTTTTACCAGAAGTAAGTTCCACGAGGCTTTTTGCAAGAACGTCATTCCTAAATTAAACCCGTGGCCATTCCCAAACTCCATTGTGGTGATGGACAATGCTAAAATCCATATGTACAAGAAATTGCAAGATGCAATACACCAGACCGGCGCAAGGCTCCTATATTTGCCTCCGTATGCACCACAATTGAATCCAATTGAAGTGTGCTTTGTGGGACTAAAGCGATGGATCCAGAGCAAGGCAAACCTAATGTTTCCGCTCTATCTGGAACTAGTTTTGGAAGTAGCCATGAGGCAATGTACAAGGACCTCGGAAAACAATGCAGTTGGCGAGTATACACACTGTGGATACAAACCATATGGCTTGGAAGAAAGTGTTTTTGACCGACTATGGTAATGACGAATTTTAGATACGGAAAGCGATATAATACAATTGGCTTCACACTGTGGGTTAAAGAGATATAGCTGGAACCAAAGCGTCATAGATAGAATATGTTCAGATGATCCTACAATGGACTCATAATGATAACTGATGTGGGATGATTTTCAGACAGTTCAACGCACAAACAATAATTTAGTCTATGGTTCGTTGACGCCTTGACCAGGTTGGGTTGTTTCGTGTTCGTCGTCATTTACATCTTCTTCCGGTAGGACAGCGTCGTGCCTGTACCCATGAAAACTTCCATTGTGGTAACAATCGTAGGGAGGGTTCCCTAGGGCCTCACGAAGTGATTGCACATTCACCTCCACTGGAATTGGAGTGCTGCCGCTTCCTCAGCATTGAATTGTTCCAAAGATCTATGTCAAGTGCCTCGGCTTGACGATTTGACGCGTCATTTGGGAATGCCAGATCAGAACCATCTGGAAGTCGAGCGTTCAGAGTGGCTAAATGTTCCAATTGAGAGGGGCCAACTTGAGTGTTGTTTCGCTGGATGGGCCAAGATTTGATTTCTTGCTGGAGCCATCCTGCTGGCGGTGGCTCGTTGAAGTTGTTGAGTGTTTCCTCGACGATTCCTTGGTTGGTACACAAAGAATTCAAAAACATTTGACTCCTGTGGGGTTTTTCCGGCATCTTGCTGCCACTCATCTACTTCCCTTTGGGTGATCTTTGACCACCTATGTTTTAGTTGGTCAGTAAAATTATCGCTGGACAATGTAGCTGGCTTGAACTGCGTCGAAAAAAAACTTCAAAATCTTCGAGCAATGGTGGTTGTAATGGCGTCGCCTGAATTTTTGCTTTCAAAACAGCGAGGCCCTCGGAGACCCGGAAGGATAATGTTTTGCTTGTGCCTCCTCGGGGGTTATCGAGGATCGATCCCTTCTTGATTGTGAGAACACATGCTAGATCGTCGTTGAGCGGAAGATCACCGGCGGCGTTAATTGGAACGGAAGGCATGCTGCGGCTGTCAAGAGAGGAAACTAGTACAAACAAACAAAAGGTGCGCTCTACAACAACAAACAAATAATAAGGCTTTTTACAACGACAACGTGCAGTGGTAGTCGTGAAAAGTGCACAAGCGTAGCATTTGATTTTAGAATAGCGTCATCTAATTTTATCCATAATATTAATAAAAGTGATATTGCTTATTTAGCTATCTAAAATCGTGCGCATTCTGCGTGAAATCATCAATAATTCTTGATGACAATATTTCTTTCCACGTTGTTACTTCAGGAAAGTCGGAATGAAAAAAAATAATCTGAGGCATCCGGTTCAGTTGGCAAAGCAATCATCACGATTTTTGGATTTTTTCTTCCCTAACGGCGTCTACATGAAAATCATCTCAACAGAAAATCAATCTCTTCAGCGGCTCCATAATCGAATAACGTCATATTTTAGAGAAACATTCGACCTATATAATGAGACATTACAGGACTGAATGGACATTGGATGCCGTTGGAGGTATTGTCGATGCCTCCGAGAATTGTTTGATGTCGAGACCGTCCTTCACAACACTTAACACATCGCCCAATTATGAAATGACCTCCTACTGGTAGGATCCCTAAGTTTGCAAATAAAATAAGATCAACGTTGCCAAGCAATTCACCCCCAGGGGCGCACCAGTCTTTGAGTGCTTTTCTTTTAAATGACTCACTATCCAGGTGCAAGAGTCTGCAATACACGACACAGCTGTTTCAATGAAATACTTCCGAACAAGCATTGGATCCCAATTTCACCATGAAGAACGACACAAGTGTTGAACTGTGACTAACCACCTTCCTCTCCGTTCAATCTCTGAGAGATAGGTCCGGAAGCTTCACAATCAAACACCGGACTCCAAAACTGATTGGACTATCAAGAAAACACACAAAGCGGTCGAGCACCACAGGAATCCTCCGGGCATTACTGATCCATCTGCGCATCGATCTAAGATGAAACAGCAGCAGAATTGGGAACAGCAGAAGGGACTCACTTTGACCGTGGTAAAGTGAAAACACTAATATCTTGTAGTCGCGCTAAACTTGAACACTTCAAAACACCGCCCGGACAGAAGACACTGATGGAACTCATTTGAATAAAAGCGTTTGCAATATTTTATGTAATGACACAAAATCTTGTTCGCTTTCAAAAACGCGATTTGATAATAGTTGTACCTCACTAGAAACTTCGGTGGGAAAGGACCTACTACTCCGATGATCAAAGAAATGCTTGGTATACAAAAAGGGATGTTTTAAGAACACAACCCTGTTCCAAGTTCGACTTTAACTATGACAACTTGTAATTATAACCAGCCGGGCCTTCCAGGGCGACGCATTGAGGTGTTCATTTTTATCCATTGATAGAATTCAAAGTTCTTAAATTGCTTATCTGATATGAAAAAAGTTTTTTCTCCATGAACTACAATCATTTGGAAATGATTGCAGAACAACTAAAAAATTTCTGAGTCTGACGTAAAAATATCTACGATCAGTACCATCAATTCTTGTACCAATATTTGGTTAAAAACGCTCAATGATGAGCCCGCATTGTCATCATCATCGTTTAAAAAAAGGGAACTCACGCGATCAATCCAGATACAGGTTTGAAACATCGATAATAAAATCCATTTTATGGCTATGCCAACTACTAGCTACAGGTAGTTCTGTATCTGAGAAGGTGACTCACCAGCTGGGCCCCGAAGGGCGAGGCACTGCAGGGATAGTGACCAGAGATAGCTCCAGGGATGTGGTAGTAAAACCTCTCCTATGTGAGGAGGAAAAGCTCATCTGATTGGAGAGGAATTGATGTGAGATGGGAAAAGCATATGTATGCGTATGTTTGTTTGTTTGTTTGTTTGTTTGTTTGTTTGTTTGTTTGTTTGTTTGTTTGTTTGTTTGTTTGTTTGTTTGTTTGTTTGTTTGTTTGTTTGTTTGTTTGTTTGTTTGTTTGTTTGTTTGTTTGTTTGTTTGTTTGTTTGTTTGTTTGTTTGTCTGTTTGTTTGTTTGTTTGTTTGTTTGATTGATTGTTTGTTTGTTTGTTTGTTTGTTTGTTTGTTTGTTTGTTTGTCTGTAGGTATTATTATGGTGGTTGGGGGTGCTATGGTGGTCGGGTTGTTTGATGTGGAGGTGGTTCTTGCTGTGGTGGTTGGTGTCTCCAGAGTCGGAGTGGGGGATGTGATTCTGTGGGGACGGAAATATGTGGTGATGGGAGGGTTGTCAGTGTGGGCGTACGCTGTCTCGGTGATATCGTTGGTGTCGGGTTGCTTGGAGGTACAGTCCTTACGATCTGAAAAACATCGTCAAATTGTCGGAGGCGGCGGTCTGAATTATCCCGTCGGTGTCTGATGTTTTGCATCATCATGGGTTGGTATGTTTCCAGCCAGTTTTCAAGGCTGCGTGCGTCGATGTCTCTGCGAAAATGGTGTTTTACTGTGGGGTAGAAGTATTGTCGCTGGGCTTGGAGGGAGCACCTGGGTTTGAGATCCCGAATGCTCCGGTGAGCTGTTTCTAGTCGTCGCTGAGCCTTGTCCTCGGCATCTTAACCATGTCCAGTGCTGTTTCGTGTTTTCCTTTCTTTGTAGCAGTGATCCCACATGAGACGGAAAATGTTGCTAGACCACGAGAGACCATGGTTTTTCTTCTTTACATATGATTCCGTTGCAAGTACTGCAACTGGAGAGTAGTAGTCCAGTGCCTGGACCATCGGCCGAGGAGGAAGTTGTCCCACCCTATCGCAGTTTGACTGTGGAGTAGATGGGCGATCCGTTGGGGTACACGGTGGGCTGCGATTGGTGTGCCTTGGAGCCAATGGTTCAGGCAATTGGAGGTCAAGAAGGGCTGGATCTGTATCCACTGATTCACACCTGTTTTGGGACATGTGAGGAATTGGGTTTGAAACAGATGTTCTCTCCTGACAATGGTTTGAAACAGATTTTCTCTCCTCAGAATGCGCCTACATACGGTTGTTGCTTGCGATCACCAGCACTTTATTCATTGACAATGGGCTTGGCAATAAGGTAACCCTTATCTCATCGTTTTTATCGTCCCTTTTTAGTGTGAGCCAGTTGCAGGCGAGTGTCCCTACATGACGAAGAGAAATTGTAACTAATTGATCGAAGTTAAGACTATGGTTGTTGTTCATGATGATGTTGGTGTGTGTGGGAGGACGTTTTTCAGCTCCTGGTAGTGCACCTTCAACCTTCGCGCCAAAGGGGCATCTGAAAAACTGTTTAAAATCAACAATGGGCTCAAAGCTCGATTGGCATGAACAAGTTAGGCTCATTCTCCTTTCATGCTAAAAATCTGTGCCTGCCCATTGTGCAAAAAGTGTAAGTCGTAAAGGTTGAACTGGGGTGCTGGAGTTTTTGTGAGAGAATTATGTTGGTCGTTGCTCTCCACTAATTTTTGTCGGCCTGAATGTTGAGTTCTGCGGGTCTGCTGAGCTAAGTTGTTGCCCAGAGCAATTTTTCTGGCTTCATGGATGGCCTTGATATGAGGAAAATGTCGATGTGGGATAGCTATCTCGGGCGTGATTAAAAGCAAGGCATTTTGGTTCCCATCTGAATCTGATGATGTACGGCAGACTCAGATCGTAGTTTCTCCCCAAAGGTGGAGCATTCCCTGTTGTAAAAACTAATCGAACCTTGATGGCTCCCTTTAAAAGACAGGTTCTTAATAGCTAGCTGCCAAATAACTAAAACGTTTCCAATAATTTCGTTTTCTGAAGAAGTGACCCTTTGCTCAAAGTTTCTCTTGATTACAAACTACATTGGCATACGAACTATTCCTCAGGTGATCATCTTTGGTAGACAGGACCTAAATTTCCGGCTGAGGAACCTCTGCTTTTTGCACATCACTGCACTTTAACACCAAACATGTTTCCATTCGACACTTTTTGATTAATGCAGTCAAGTTCTGACGTTTATGATTTTTTTGCTTCATTTATTCCGTTGCAAGTACAGATTAGGGAAAAGTAAAGACAACCTCTTCTAGTCAGTGACGTAAGCTATCGACACCAGAATCTTCAAAAATATAATCTGTGGCTGACATAAATAATTTGTCTGACGCATCCCTCCAAGTCCAGCGACATTATTTCTACCCCACAGTAGAGGATCATTTTCGCAGAGATACCGACGCACGCAGCCTTGAAATCTGGCTGGAAACATACCAACCCATGATCATGCAAAAAATCAGACACCGACGGGATAATTCAGACCGCCGCCTCCGACAATTTGACGATGTTTTTCATCTCATAAGGACTGTACCTCCAAGCAACCCGATACCAACGATGGCACCGAGACAACGTACGCCCACACAGACAACCCGTCCCATCACCACATATTTCCATCTCCACAGAATCACATCCCCCACTCCGACTCTGGAGACACCAACCACCACAGCAAGAACCACCTCCACATCAAACAACCCTACCACCATAGCACCCCAACCACCATAATAATACCTACAGACTGAAGTATAAACCTATACGAGGGGAGCACTGGCCCTAAGGCAACGAGCTCGTATTGGGTGCCAAAGTATACTAACGTTGATAAACGCTTTCACTAGATTTGTTTTCAGAGAAAGTGAGCTTTTGCTCAAACTTTCTCTCGATTACTAACTACATCGGCGTATGAGCGATTCTTCACCAAGAATGATTTCGGTGATGTCTTGGCTGACTCAACACCATCGAAGCTAGGTAGTTTCTTCAATGTCGTCTTGTGGCACTGAATCAGCCCGACGTGTACGTGATTGATCAGTCACGTCTTGACTCGTTTGAGTCAATCCTTTGCCATCATATTCAACACACTCCTGTGGTGACGAGTCGATCAGGCTATCGTCGATGTTAAGAATCTGTTTCAACATCTTTCGAAACTGTGAACCTTGAAGCGGCTTCGTGAAATAATCCGCAACCATGTCACCCGTCGGACAGTATTCGATCGACATTTTGCCACGATGGATATTATCTGTCACGAAAAAATATCGTACATCTAGATGGCGAGTTCGTTTCGTAGAGGATCGCCGCCCGTTCTTTTCCAACAGCATAGCACTTTCGTTGTCCTGATATACCACATTTTCTCTGACAGTGTAACCCTGAGCCTCTAAAAAGTGTCGGGTCCATAGGATAATCGACATAGCATCATTCACACCCACCAGTTCTGCTTCAGTTGAGCTTCGGGTATTGATTTTTTGCCGTGTCGACATGGAGTATACTGACCCTTTGCCTAAAGTCATGGTTGCTCCTGTATGGCTCCGCATATCGGGATGTACGGCATACGACGCGTCCACCCACCAGCGGATGTTGCTCACACAATTGGCCTCAAGTACCAGGGGAAGATGCGCGGTGCGACGTAGGTATCGCACGCAGCGTCCGAGTTTCTTTATGTCATCGCAATCCGGAGCAACCACGCGGGTGGTTAGAAATGCTACTGCTGTCTGTAGGTCAGGGCGTGCCCGTTTGCATAAGTAGAGCAATTGAGTAGTCATCCGATGTAGGAGGTCCGAATTGGTTTGTGACAGCTTCTGAGCGTTCTTGTCCACTACAAAGAGATGATTACCGGCCGGGGTCGCGCTGGGACCAGATGATAAGGACAATGGGAGTTGTGCGATGATTTCGTTCACCAGAGTCGGCATGGTAAACTGTACCTTACCGTCAATAGAGTAGTCAATTCTCATTCCCAAGTAGTTGTGCACCTTTCCGCGTGTCACAGTCAACGGTGCCTCCTTGCCGAACTCCGCTTGTAATTTTGTAAAAATATCCTCAACGACGGCTGGGTCTTCATGGGACAGTTTCAGGTCATCCACGTACCATGCTATCGTACACTGTTTACCATTAATGATCTTGTTCGCCACACACTCGTCATAGGGGTTGATCTCGAAACCTAAGACGTCTACAACGAAAGCCGTTAACTTCTTCCAGAAAAGCAGTGCGCTCTGCACAGCCCCGTAGAGTGCCTTATCGAGCTGTGCGTATAGGACCTTCTTTCCATTCTCGTATGCAACATATTGGCAGTAGGAGGGCTCCATGCGCAGGAGGATCTCCAATATCGTTCCGTCCAGTTTTAAGTGTAACAGCTCGTCCATCTCGGCCTGCATGAATGCCCCAGGGATGTCGCATGTTAAGACGTAGCGTCTCTCGTAAGCATCAATGACGCAGCTGAGGAATAGAGCTTCAATACTCAACGCAGGCGAGCTGGTTTCCTCTTTGGTTTTATATAGCCGTTGTTTACGCCCATCAGCGCATCCACGCCCCTTGATGGTGCCACATCGCTTTTCTTTCAGAAACATGAGGTATCGTAGTGCTGCTCGACGCTGTTCACGTGTGAGGGTCTTGCTGTCAACTCCATGCATCACGTCCCGAGTAAGGAGCTGTCGTAGCTCTTTTTCAATTGCTTGCTCTCCGGCGGCTCCGAAAAGCTTTACTCCTTTGTTCGCCGTCATTTGGGCTGTAACAAGGCAGAAGAGTTTGCGGTGGGTGACAGGATTGAATGTATCCATAATGGTCGTGAGCAGTGTATAGCTATTGCGTGGTCCTCGTCCTCGCCGATTGCGATTTCGTGAACGTGTATTCGGGCCTGTATTTTCTGAAGTCGTTGCCGCTTCTCGGCCCTCTTGCTCGGCTTGTCGGAATTCCTCACTCAGTGTACCAGCATTTGTGGCTTCCACTCCTGTATTTTCGGCGCACTCGGCCTCTTCCACTCCTGTGCTTTCGCCTGTCTCCGTCACGTCGTCCTCTTCAGTGCCATCATGGTCATCCATATCATTACGCACTTCCGCACTTTCATCCACTCCTGCACTTTCTTGGTCATCGATATCATAGCTCTCCTCTTCGGCTATTTCTTCTTCGTACGTTTCATCATCTGCTTCATTTCGGCTTTCGTGCTCTTGAGTCTCCATGGGATCGTCGTTCGCACCCGTTGCATAGCCTAGAGCTTGATCTAGTAGAGCTTGATCTAGTTGCGTCACTCCTGTGGCAGTGGGGAACGCGGGAGCGGGAGCCGCGGACATGTCCGGGTCGGAAACGATGGAAACATCATCCCCGGGAACGATGGAGGTGTCCTCGTCGGAATCATCATCATAAGAATAGTCACTGTCATCATCAGAAACATCAGGGTGATCATCTTCGATTGTGTCGGCGATCGCGTCGAGAATCTCGGCGCCATGTCGGTTGGAGAATGTTAGGCTCGATGGCATGCCCTGACGGCGGCCGATGTGTGAGACACGGGCAATGGCCTCAGCGGGCATGGGGAGACTGGTCCACTTATGACGGACGATGCGCTCACCGGAGGTAAGACTCATGAAATAGTGGCCTCCCTGAGAATTTCCTGTGGGGCCTAAGCAGATGGCGCCCAGGGTGCGTTGGCGCATTTCATTAGTATGTGCCTCGTGCGTCTGGACGTAGGAACCAAATTCAAGTCGGACATGTTTGTCATATGTTAGTTCGTTGCCCACAAGGAGGTAACGGGGAGAGTGTACAGTCGAGACACTGTCGGGGGCAGGTAATGCATTCCACCAGAGTACCGCGTTGGCGACAAGGCGTTTTACCATAAGGCGTGGAATATGGCGGAAAGGCAAGGTGACGTAGACGCTGCGGACGCGATCTTTAAGGGTGCGGACCATTCGTTCAGCTTCAGGAACATGTTCGTCAGCGCTGCATGGGTTCAAAAACGGGAAAACAGAACGAAGTTCCTCAAACTCCGGGTCGCATAACATGCTGGTTATACGAAAACCGCGTCGTTCATACAAGCGAACGACTTTTTGTAGTTCTGTTTCAACGGTGGTGAGTTGGCGGTTCGGAATGTCGGTAACTGTGACGAAGCGGAGGTCGCGTGACACCGTGAGCAGAAAAGGGATTTTATTGACAAACATGATGTCAGTTGCCAGGATTACGTCTCGGTGACGCTCAAGGATGTCAGGGGGAACGGGGTCCGTGTGGGGTTGGACGTGGCTTGATGGGCGGTGGACAGTTTTGCCCTTGAGACTTCCTAAGTTTGGTCCGAAGACATCGGACGCAATTTGTATCGACCGTTTAGTAACGGGACATCCTCGGAGATGATGAATGGCCACATCGGACAGTTGTTGATCGCTTGGATGCATGATGATGTTTTGCATACGACGAGCTTGTTGAGCCTCATTGAGTTGTCGTTTAGTATATCCAGCGGCCTGTTCCTTGACAGTGGTGATTAGTGACCACGTTCTCGGTGAAGTTCCGAACATTTTGGAATCGAGATGATAGAGGCCAGTGTCAGAAGGGATGAAATCAAAAGTGGTGCCGTCAGGCTTGTGAAGTCGGAGTCCATTGTAAACAGCACTGTCCATGGTAATGTGATAGTGTTTGGAAAGATTTCGTAGACTGAAAATGTTAGCGATTCCATCTGGGTAGTACCATATCGGCTCAGGATAACCGGGGAGATACCCTTGAAGAGTTAGGGTTACTGAGCCTGCATTGCAATGTAAAGTAAGGGGTTCATCAGCCTCGTGGATATCGTGCAATAGTGTGGCGTCGCAAAATATGTCGACGGATGAACAGCTGTCAGCCAGCATCCACGAGCGCGGTATCTTGCCATATCGTTGAGCAAACAGTTGGGCAAGTCGGTCACGGGTTGTGGTGTTTCCGGTGCTAGTAGGACGAGAGACATACTCCTCAGCTGTTTCCTTATTATTGTTAGCGCTATCTCCTCGACCTCGACCACCACGGCCACCGCGTCCGCCTCTACCACCTCCACGGCCGGTGTTGCTATCTCCTTCCTGAAGGAAAGATAGGCCTTGATGTTTCTTCTTTTTTGGACGGTCTCCGCGTGGTCTCTGCTGTGGATTAACGTAGTTCGTGAGCATCGTGTAGGCATCGTCCAGGGTGGCGGGATACTGATTGTTTCCACGCGCATATTGATTCTGCAGATCCGCAATCAGCGCACCATACCTGGAAGGGTCGCTCCGCTTGATGAATCTGACGGCGAGCAGGTCATCACGCGCACGAGCTGCAGCATCCGCCCACTCTTCCTTGCTGACTTCATCCTGACGCTTTCCATTATTGAACTTCATGATGCGCTTATCACTCAGTCCAATAGTGCCCTCCGAATATTCCAAGGCATCAACCAGGCCTTTGAATTGTGAGTGGTACTCGTCGACACTCAAACTGTTCTGGCCAAACATACTGAAGCGGTCAAGAGCATCATTGACAAACAAACAAACAAACAAACAAACAAACAAACAAACAAACAAACGCATACATATGCTTTTCCCATCTCACATCAATTCCTCTCCACTCAGATGAGCTTTTCCTCCTCACATAGGAGAGGTTTTACTACCACATCCCTGGAGCTATCTCCGGTCACTCTCCCTGCAGTGCCTTGCCCTTCGGGGCCCGGCTGGTGAGTCAACTTTTAGATACAATACTACTGGTAGGTAGTAGTTGGCATAGCCATAAAATAGATTTTGAAATCGTAATATGTCTGACGCATGGTCACGCTTTGGCTTGGAGTCAATCCTCCATTATTGTTTCCAATACACTCCTGTGGTGATTGATGAGTCAATGAACTTGTCATCGATGTTCAATATCTCTTCCATCATTTTACGGAAGAGTTAACCTTGTAGTAAAATAATCTGCGATCGCCTTTAGGAATATTCGATAGACATCTTCCCACGATGGACATTGTCGAAGAAATACGGCACTTCAAGATGAGGACTCCTCTTTGTTGATGATTATCGTCCATTTTTCTCTAGTAGTATCGCACTTTCATTGATTGTCCTGATACAACAACATTCTCCGTTACTTTGTATCCCTGAGCCGAGGAAGTGTCACGTCCATAAATGGACATAGCATCATTCACTCCCACAAGCTCCGCTTCAGTTGAGCTTCGGGTAGTTATGTCGTCTTGACATTAAAAGTACACAGCTTAGACCCTTTGCCTAGAGAGTTGGTGGCCCCAGTATTTATGACTGCGATATCTGGGCGACTAGCGGATGTTGCTGATACAACTCGCCTCAAGCACTAAAGGCAGTGCGGGGCAATATCGCACACAACGACCGAGTTTTTTCATGTCATCGCAATCCGGCGTAGTCGCAGGGGTCGTCAGGACGCCATGGCTGTCTAATGAGTCAGGGCGCGCTCGTTTGCACAATAGTTGAGTAGTCATGCGATGCAAGAGATCCGAGTCGGTCTGTGATATCTTTTCAGCTTTTTTGTTCACTACAAAGAGGTGACTAGCCGCCGGTGTGGCAGGCCAGATGCCATTGATGTTGGGAGCTGTGCAACAACTTTTTCCACCAGGGACGGCATTGTAACTGCACCTTGGCATCAATCGAGTAATCAATTCTCATCCCCAAATAATTGTGCACCTTTCCACATGTCACAGGCAGCGGTGCCTCGTTGCCAAATTTGGCTTGTAGTTTCACGAAAATATCCTTGAACACTGCTGGGTCTTCATGTGACAGTTTGAGGTCATCCATGTACCATGCTATTGTACATGGTTTCGAGTTGACAATCTTGTTTGCTACACAAGCATCATACCGATTAATCTCGAATCCTAACGTGTCCACAACAAAGGTTGGTAGCTTCTTCCAGAACAATAGAGCACGCTGTACTGCTCCGTAGAGCGCCTTGTCCAGTTGCTTATATAGAACTTTCTTTCCATCTAAAGATTGTAACAAACTGACAGTAGGAGCGTTCCATGCGTAGAAGGATCTCCAATATTGTTCCGTCCAACTTCAGGTGGAGCAATTCATCCATCTCGGCCTGCATGAAGCCCGGGAATATCGCATGTCAAGATGTAGCGCCTTTCATAGGCATCCATTACACAGCTGAGGAACAAAGCTTTGATGTTCAGCGCAGGTGAACTGGTCTCCTCCTTAGTTTTGTGTAAGCGCTGTTTGGGCCCATCGGCGCACCCATGGCTCTTGATTGTCCCGCGACGTTTCTCTTTCAAGAACATTAGGTACCACAAGGCCGCTCATCGCTGTTCACGGGTGAGTGTTCAACTTTCTACTCCATGCATTACGTCACAAGTTAGCAGTTGGCGCAACTCTTTTTCAATTGCTAGCTCGCCAGCGATTCCAAAGACCTTCACTCCTTTGTTTGCCATTATTTGAGCTCAAACAAGACAGAAAAGTTTGCGATGGATGGCGGGATTGAACGTGTCCATAATGGTGGTTAGAAGCGCATGACTTTTGCGCGGCCCTTGTCCTCACCGACTCTGCGAGCGTTTATTTGGGCCTATAGACTCTGGTGCTATTACCGCCTCTCGACCCCTTCTTTCGGCTTGTAAGATTTCCTCGCTCAGTGTGTGCGCTTCTGTTGGGTCTTTGGTGGGAGTATGTACCTATGCATTCTCAGAGTGATCTTCGTCTGTCACTCCTGTGCTTTCATCATCGTGTGTATCATCATCATTTACTCCTGTGCTTCCATGATCATTCGCTTCATCCTCTTCTTCCACTCCTGTGCTTTCCTGATCATCTGTTTCTTCTAGGCTGTCAAGTTTGGGATTTTTGATGTGATCATCCTCCAAAGCGGTTGAATTGTTTAATGCTTGATTTAGTTGATCTAGCTCTGTCACTCCTGTGGCGGCAGGGAACGTGGGAGTGTGCATAGCGGGCAAGTCCGGGTTGGAAACGGTGGAAGAATCGGTCTCTAGCACGAGGGAAGCATCCAGGTCAGACAAGGAGTCGTAAGAGTAGTCACTGTCTTTGCCAGAGACATCAGCGTGATCATCTTCAATCGTAGAGGCGACACAATCAAGGATTTCTCCTCCGTTTGAGTTTGAGAATGTCAAGGTTCTGGCATACCCTGGCGATGACCAATTTGAGAGACGCGGGCAATCGCCTCGTCAGGCATGGGGAGACTAGTCCATTTGTGGCGAATAATGCAGTCCCCGGAGGTAAGACTCATGAAGGAATGGCCTCCCTGGGAGTTCCCGGTGGGGCCCAAACAGATGGCACCCAGTGTGCATTGACTCATTTTGTTAGTATGGGCTTCCTGTGTTTGGACATAAGAACCAAATTTGAGGCGGACATGTTTGTCATAAGTGGTTTCATTACCCACAAGTAGGTAGCAAGGAGAGTGCACGGTGGAGACGCTGTCGGGGGCTGGGAGGGCGCTCCACCATAGGAAAGCGTTGGCATCTAGGCGTTTGACCATAAGGCGAGGGATGTGACAGAAAGGCAAGGTTACATAGACGCTACAGACGCGATCTTTAATAGTGCGGACCATCCTCTCAACCTCGGGAACATGCTCATCAGCACTGCATGGGTTCAAGAATGGGAAAGTAGCACAAAGCTCCTCAAACTCAGGTTCACATAGCATGCTGGTTATACGAAAGCCACAGAGTTTGTACAAGCGAACAACGTGTTGTAGTTCCTTTGCGACAGTGGGGACTTGGCGGTTTGAAATGTTAGGAACAGTCACAAAGCGGAGATTGCGAGACACAGTGAGGAGAAATGGGATATTGTTGACAAACATGATGTCTGTTGCCAGGAGGACATCACGGTGTCATTCAAGAATTTCAGGAGGAACAGGGTCAGTACTGTTTCTCTCCAAACTCGAATGGGCCTTTGCCGTCAGTGAATTCCTTGATGAACTTTTCACCAAGGCCGATGTCTCCACCCAGGTACTCGACGGCTTCCACGTGGTTCCTGAACAGGTCGTAGTATTCGCGGAGAGACATTTCGCCATGCTGTTTGAAACTGAAGTATCGTTGGAGAGCATCCTTCACATTGTGGCACGATTTCTTGCCAGGACCTGTATGTAAGACAGAGCGAAGGAGACGCAGAAGTGCCATTGCATTGGATTCGTCGTCGATCTTTTCCCACGACTCGTCAGTCTTGAGCCTATCTCGAAGTTACATGGAGCATTGCCCAAGTACCAAAGAAAAGACCTGGTTCTGGATATTCTTCCTCAGTTGAACGTCGTCGTCATACCGTTTGAGCTTGTGTTTCCATAGTTCAATTACCACATTGGATGCATCGTCATCCGGCTCTTCGGGTTCTATCAGTGGCTTGAGGTGGAGTCGATCTGGGTTGAACGCTTTTCGGAATTCACCTGCCCTAGGAATCTCTCGTGCAATATACTCCCCGATGGCGACAGTTGTCTGGTGGAAAGTATCCTTCTTGCCGGTCAGGTCATGGACCTGCCCTTCAGAGAGTCGACAGATCCCTCGAAAACCTCGTTGCTCGTGTTCTTCGTTTTCGGATTCGGATTATTGTTGTTGTTGTTAGATCGGAAGGAGAACGAGTCTTTTGCGTCACGATCTCCATCGCGACGGTCATCGTTTCCTTTCTCTACCGATGAGTTTTGGGGGGCGCTGCCGCCTGGGCTGCTGCCACCATCTCCCAGTCCATCGGTCATCTCTGGCGATAATGAGCAGGACGCTTTTCTCAGAAAACTGTTGTAAAAACTAATCGAACCTTGATTGCTCCCTTCAGAAGACAGGTTCGTATTAGCAGCACAGTAAACTAACGTTATAAAACACTTTCACTAATTTCGTTTTCTGAGAAATTGAGCCTTTGCTCAAACTTTCTCTCGATTACAAACTACATCGGCATGTGAACGATTCTTCACCATGAATGATTTCTGTGACGTACACCAGAATCTTCAACAATAATCTGTGGCTGACAATTAGTCTGACGCATGCGTGAGTCATCCGTCACGCTTCGGTTTGTAGGAGTCAATCCTTCATTACTGTTTCCAATACCCGTGCCTCAGCGCGATAGGAATGCATGGGTGATCCATAGCCGTGACTGCACCCTCTCCGGTACCACCAAGTTTTCCAGGTTCATGGACCATCCGAAGGTGCCTGGGATAGGCTTTCGAGCCATCCACACGCCGATGAAGGGTCTGGCTCTCTTGGAGCATTATAGATTATAGCTTTCATGCTGATACACATTTCTGTTGCTTTGAGTGTTGGGGCCCCTGCAAGGATTTCCGGGAGGTTGTCGTTTCCCCCCTACCACGTTTTTCCTTGCAAGCTTCTCCGAGTAGAGGAGGAGGAAGGCTCAAAATAAAAAGAATTCTGATGGATTGGAAATTTAGCGTCATTTGTGGAAACTTGTGTTGCGGTAGTTTCGAAGAAGCGTTCAAGGGGTGTGTTGTTTCATTTACAATCCCAAAGCATTGTTTTTAAAGGCCGCACGCTGCTCCTGCCATTTTTCACTGGTTTGTAATTCTTTCCCCCGATTAGGATGCGCCTTTTCGGCAGCTTAGCAGCAGGCTGTTTTAGATGGAAATGATCCCACTCATCTCGGGAAGAGCGCCTATGCACTCGAGACCCAAATGATCCAGATTCGATGACAGCTTGTAATTTAGGTGCTAATATTTAAAAATTCCTTTAGCTTTGGAAAGTTGCAACAAGCATTTCATATGGTGGTGGTCTTCGCTTTTTTGGCCAGCTAGGAATGTACGAAGAGAACGAAGCAAATAATGTCACATGGATCATAAATATAGGCATATTACGTCGTACGTGAGAGTTGGTGCATCAAATAAACAAACAGAAAAAGCGTTGTAAGATGTCCCCGACAAACACACGGTTTTTTTACTCCACATCTGTGGATGCTGCTGACTCTTCTGGCTCTTTTCCGATCAACTTTGCTACGACGGGCGTCAGGAGGACAGTAGGCGGAAATCGAATAGGACTGGCAGCCTTATGTGCAGCATAAGCTATCGCAAATGTTCCAGCTTTGTCAGCTGCAACAGAATTTTCAATCCCAACTTTGGCGAGAAGTGCTCCAACGTCAACCCCATTTTCTACCAAGAGATAGCAAATTGCGAAGCTAACGATTGCGAGAGGGATTGAGGTTGCCAAGTATGCGATGCCGTACTTTTTCAGCAATGATTTGGCTGATTCCCCGTCTCTTTCTTTGGCAGCCTGAGCCAAGCCCACCTCCAATCCATATTTCTCTGTCGTCTCTTCTACTGATGTCTTTTCTTTTTCTTTTGTCAATAGATTTCGCGGCATCAGCGAAGAAATTGGGCGTCGCGCTCCAACTGATGTTGATGTTCCTTGAGAGGAAATTTGAAACGCGTTGCATGAAACTGCCCAAAATGCCGCCACCGACAAGAGAAGCAATAGCAAAGTAGCTCGAGGCATCGTCTCAATGGTTGTAAATGGCAGACGGTATGTTTTACTTTGTTGGTCCGGTTTTCGGTGTCAAGTTGGATGTATTCGTGCAAAGAAACCAACAGAAAAAGTACTCCGTGGTACACGCAACAACTTAATAGGTACAAAACCGTGATCTTGATGACGATGATGATGTTGATGTTTCTGTTGAAGGTCTGACGTCAGATTATCATTCACACAGTTTTTCATTGAACCTCTGCCGAGGGGGGCGTCGAGTTCCGGCGTGGGTTGTTTCGGGGAGTCCACTAATCATTATACCACGTATTATTATATTATACGTAGTATCACATATTGAATACTTCAAGTATATTATATAATACGTAATACGTATAATAGCATCATTTTTATAAGGGGTAAATGCGGTTTTAGCCTATCGCCAAAACAGGATTTTCCGCGCGATGGCTACCTATCCATTCGCCAAAAAACATATTTCGCATTTAACCGTTCGCCGAAAAAGACATTCCCGTTCCAAAATTTTTAAGACGATAATAGCCGATGACAATTATCAAATGGCTACTGCAACGGAATTTTTCACAAAAAGGGTTAAGAATGGTTACGGTTACTCTTTACAAAACACTGTTGCTATTTTGTGCCGTTTCTGCCTTTCCGGTATTTTTTGCAAGTGCCGCTCTCCGTTGGCACGTCCTTGCGTTGTGATCGCGCTGGTGGCAACGGCTGCACACGATGGGTGATTTCTCTGGCTGGTGGGAGTAGCGGGATCTTAACCGCAGTCTCACTGTTATCGGTCTACCAGCCATTCTCTTTCCTTCAACATCTGGTGGCAACATTGTCTGGTCCGGTTGTAATATGTCCATGCAAACGGGAAGGAAGCTTCCACGATAAAGTTTCTGTTCATAATTGTACGTGTGACACTTTTCTACGAATTTTTCCACCACCTGTTGCAGTGTCCAATCATTTCGCCATCTGAAGTATGCCATCCCAGGAGAGACTGGTGGTGGTCGAGCTTGTAAAAACAAAAGCCGGGAAGAAATTTCTGGACCTGGTGTAGTACAGCGGTTGTCCTCCTGGCTGTGGAGCTCAAGGAGTCAAACATTTTCTCCCTTTGGAAAACGTTTGGTTGACTATTGTCGAAAGTGATGTCGACGACAAAAAAAAGGGAATTGTAGCAAACTGCGGAAATGAACCTGTAGCCACTCTCGGCGTAGGGTTGCAGTCCATGTCTGCAGGACATAGTCCACGAGAGAGGTGGACAACCATTGGCCAGGGTCGAGACCTTCGACGTCTCCCGTGGCCAGGGAGATGGGTTTTTATGCGCACGGGGTTGTCGGCAAACGGTATTGGATACATGCTCAGAATGTTCAGCAAAAACGAAGAGAGCAGTTGTTGTTGTTGTAACAGGAACGAAATCGTGAAATATCTGCGATGAATGATCTGAAGATGCGATGGTTTTCAATTTACTTTTGTTTTGCTATCGAATGTTGTAAAAATTTCTTTTGGCAGTCTGTGTCAGCATTTTCGTACATGGAGATGGCGGCAACGTTACAGTGCTGGCTAATACGAATTTTTAGCGCGAACTTACCCGTAGTAGTGCTGGCTAACGCGGATTTTGAGCGGGAGTATCTTTTTTGGGCGAACGGTTAAGGCAGGAAAACCTTTTTTGGCGAATGGATAGGTAGCCATCGCGCGGAAAATCCTGTTTTGGCGATAGGCTAAAACCGCATTTACCCCTTTTTATAAAAAATACACACTTCGTATCCTCCCTGCCTCGTCACTCGTCACCACCACCTACCACATCGTACTCCATAGTATTTGATAGTAGCTGAAATCCCTTATTGATGATGATGTTATAAATGATGCAATGGATGAATTTCTTCTCGTTGAAACACCTGGAATGGAACAAGATTGTAAATTCCGTGATATTACTAATCATCTTCAATGTCCATGAACTTTAAGAAGATGTCATAGAAGCCACACTTGTGGCGGGACAAGTTTATTTATTTGTGCAAATGTTGCACACAGTGCTTGCATGATAGTAATTGAAAAAACAGAAACAAGCATCAATGGAACTGACACAAATACATGTCACAATCAAGAGAGTGAATCCAATGAGAAATTGCATTTTTGTGCATTGAATGAGCTGGCATTGAAAATTGTGAACAGAATCGTGGATAAAAATGGTCACATCACAGACATAGAAGTGAATGGGACATTGAAGAATATCCGCAACTCTGCTGAGATCCACTTCTCTGAAAAGTTGTTGAAATTTTGATGTGCACATTTATTAACCAGCTTTATAAAGAAAGCAATAAAAGTGCAGAAGGAACTTGGAAAGTTCAATCCAGTGAGCCTTCAGTTTCAAAAAGAAGAAATTTCAATGATGAGGGAGAGGAAATTGGAAAAGTGAATGACCTTGAACAACTGATTGGGTTTCTTTCTGGTGCAGGTGGGACTCTAAAACCGCATGTCAATATGCCCAAAAATTATGCCAAGGACTTGGTGTGAAATTCGACAAAAGAACGACTGTGGTCACTGCACACACAGGTGCAGCTGATGTCTCCATTAATGGCAAGTTACAAGGGCGGTCAATTCATCATCTAGTTGTCAGTGCTTGGGACTACAACAGACAATTGGGTTTACGTCTGCTTGTCACGATGCACGACTACGAAAGGGCTATTTTTACGTGAACCACCAAATCCAAGTAAAACTAAAGGCATGGCAGAGGAGGTACGAGCATTTATAAAGAGCCTGAGGAAAATTAAAAACCGTGACCATGTTTTTCTTCCTGGAGAAAATTTGTAGGACAGTGATAACATTTGTTCATTCATTGCTTTTTGTCAATCAAACATTATATTCTCTTGCAGAAGTCATCATTTGACTGTAAATACAGGTAACTACCGGTACTCGTATTGTCGTCTACAAGTGAGTACTCATAGCTCATAGCTAATACCTGTAGTAAATCCAGTGGGTTTCGTAACGTTTACGACTGCGACGGTATTAAGGCCATACCTGTAATCCGAACCAAACGGATCAAAAAAGTAAATCCAGTAGGGTTTATCTACAGGTAATCCGGAACAAGTTGGATCTGATCGTGTTCGGAACGAAAAATAAATTGCGTTACAGTTAGAAATAATAACGTCGGAATATTTTGCTGTTACTGTTAATTCTATTTTAACTGTAAGAAAGAAAAATGTTTAAATAATGGTTCAAAACCGTTGAAAATGACTACATACGCAGTAACTGAAAAAGATTTCGGTTTTCCTTTTCCTCTCTAGCTAGTAGCTACTGTCGTAGTAGTAGTAATAGAGCTGGGATTTGTATAAACGTGGTATGAAGAAAAAATGATTGAAGATGAGGAAGGGCAGGCGATTTGAATTCGTGACTGAAAAATTGCCGCGCTGTTAATTTCGAAATTGTAAACGAGAAAATTTGCACTTCAGAAAATAGACACACGAGTACAATTCACTAACAGTAAAAAATAATGTTCGATTCATACAGATACACTCACACACCATGTAGTACTTGGAATAAAAATAACTTCTATGCTTTTATTCGGTAGCTGGCAATGCCATGTCACTCCTAAGTGCTTCCTAAGGCCTAATGTAGTTGAACCTGCTAATAAATCGGAACGTTAGAAATCCCCCCCCCTACCCCCCTCAGCTGGTGGACGCTTTACCCGACCGAGTTTTTGTTTTTGATCTGGACTATTGTGGAACTCGATCGAATTATTATGCTACTGCTACGGTACGTACGTAGCAGTATGGTACGGTACTCGGTTACTCCGTAGCAGCCCTCCCTATTTTCGGTGAGCACCGAAAATACCGAAAATGGTACACTTTCAACCTTAATTGTAAATCCGGTCCATTTTCGGTGCACGTTACAATATGCCTTAATCATCAATGTTTTGTCTCCCTTCTACTCTAGTAGTTTTTATTCCATTAAGTCTCTGAGCTTCTTGGGAGAAGTCACTTTGGCTTTGCGAGGTGGGATCCTTCGTCCAATTGATCAAGGAGAAATTGGATTCAACTCTCCTGCTGCTTGTACGTGGCATAATGCTTGCAGCCAATGGCCCCACAAAAAATCCTGAAGTGTTGTTCAAACTCACTTCCAAGTGTACTCCAACACTTTTTAAGCGATTGAACAGCACAAGATGCTTGGGCATCATGCAGCATTTGTGAAAATCCACCTTACGAAGAAACTGCTCATCTATGTTTTACACCGCTTCCTCCGAAAACGTGTGCCTGAGTCGGATTCTTTGATCTCGCAAACAAGACACAAAGTCTATCAAAAGTACTGCACACAATTCAAGGGGCAGCACAGGGGGTAATTGATCTCCTGAGTTGTTACGATTGTCAAGCTCAGTGCACACGTTGGAAATTCCATTCTCCCTTCCCTTTGAAAGGGTTCAGGTTTTTCCACCCCGATCGTTCGATTTTCCCCAACCCTATTGAAGGAATCAATATCTATGTGTCGTTTGATAGATTTCGAATAATGTTTGGATATATATATGTCATCAATATTCGATTCTTGACGTTCGTCTTTAAGCTTGTATAGCACACCTCCTCAACAATTGATTTCCCCTCCCGATGTCCTTCCCACCATCATCGTCCTGTCAAGCCTGAACATGCGTCCTCGTGACTTCATCCCCCCCCTTTTGGAAGGTGTAAGGTTTTCTTTAAATGCTTGGCAAATATACCATCATTAATAGCCATTCTATCGACATTTGTTTTTGTTGCATAAACGGAATCTGAAGGAATTCTTTTCTTCAATGGACCATTTGTTGCTCCCGCTACCCTTGTATTGATACCGGACCAAGCTTACGAAACCTCCCTAACAATTTTCCCCACTGTGGATCCCTATCATGATCATTTTTCTTCAATTCCATAAACAATGAACTCTTTCCAAACAAAACTGCTATCAAATTTGTAGAGAGGTACACCTCCAACAGGTGATAATTGTGTAAAATCCCCAGAGAAAACAACATTTACACCTCCAAATGGCTCCATTGGATTATGCTGAATTTCTTTCATTTACCTAGAAGAGGTAGTCGTAAAAGGTACTGCTAGATAGAGTACGATCCTCCATGATACTCGGAGATCATAATATTTAGCCTCTGCCGAGGGGGCCCGTCGAGTTCCGGCGTGGGTTGTTTCGGGGAGTCATTAATAGTGAACTTACATGTTATTGAATATAAAATAAAAACATAATATTATCATCCCGTAATAAGAGCTGCCTAACAGTAAACAGTAAATACATACTACGTAGTACGCAGTACGTAGTACTCGAAGTACCGTAGGTACCGGTAGTAGAAAAGCACGTTATTACAAAAAACTGTACTAGTACGAAATAGTCTACATAATACGTCGTAATACATTACACCGACGCGAAGCGATCACAGTCAGTTCTCATGAATTCCAAATTTCTCTTCGTGAAGTCCACTACAATCCCGTTACAAAAGCTGTCTGTATGAGCTCACAAATACGACTAGCTAGTATTCATTAACTATAAGACTTTTTTTTTGGAACAATGTCTCGTTTCGTAAGTAACCTCTTTTTTATGGACAGGAATTTTGATTTTACTCAAATATATTATTAACTGTAACATGCTTGTGCATGTGTTACAGCTTCAATTGAAAAAAAAGGATGTCGTTCCAATGAACAACAGACGGTTGAATGTGTATGAGTACGCTACACGCTTCATTGTTTGTGGCCCAGCAAACATTATTGTTATCCTGAAAATGGAACAATGCAATCATGCAGTTCCAATAGGAAAGGCTGCGTACTCAGCAGATATTAACAAGGCGATTGAAGCAGATCAGAGAAGAGGCTTCATCAATTGGTTTGCAAAGTATGATTGGTGCTGTTTTAATGGCAACAAAAGGTCACAAAATTGCTGCACCCATGGCTTCATTTCTTATCAGGAATACTTCAAGGTTTCATTATTCTCACAGTTTTTCCTATGTGAATATTGGCAGTTTTTTCAAAGATGTGCATGAAGACTTCAATATTTCATCTAACGGAAAAGGTGGTGTTCTTTTTAAATCATCTGTTGCAAACTATTTGTATCGGCCAAAGGAATTAGAAAATACATGCGTGTATGATTTCTTTGCAAAATACAGTGCACGGAAACCGACAAAAAAGAGTTATAACTGGGCTGGGCCTCACCCCAGCAAAAACCATTTGAAGATGAAGCTATTGAAAAGAGAATGTGTACCTGTGGTAAATTTCTTGGATTTTGTAGATACGAAAAATTTCAATGGCCATGACATTTTTTCTTCCAATATTGAAGAAATATCTATTGAAGAACGTGCTTATATGGAGGAACAAGCAAGAAAGTGCTGTCTATTATTTATACCTTTTCGTAATGTGCATTTGGATCTAAAATTGAATGGGTATTACTTGCTGAAATGGAGAAAAGAAAAATGGGATGGGAGAATTTCAAAATATCATGAAGATGTGTTATCAAATGTTCAAGAATGTAAAAACAGTTTGAATGGTGGACGCCCACTAGACATGATCGAACGGTTTTCTTTCAAGCCTACTATTCCTTCCAAAAGCACCGAAGCAATTGATTTGGCGGAAGAAAATACCGATGATGCAATGAATGAAGCCATTGATGAATTATTGTTCTGTGCATTGGCTAAAATGGAAAGTGGTTATGAATTCCGTGACAAAGATGGCCATTTCCAATGCCAATCAATTTTAACAAGATGTCATGGAAGCCTTATGTGTGGAAAGAATTTGGTTGTGTGTCCAAATGTATCAAGTAGTGAGCAGGTGATAGTGATTGCACACACTATGCATCAAAGCAGGTAATCTACGATTTCATGTACGAGGAACACGTCGTGAATATCGCCTCATGGAAACGCAAGCACAGGATATAAATTATGCTGCTGTGGGAGAGGCTCATGTGAAGGACCAACACAAAAAATACCATGCCCCTCTTTTGAAATTATATTATGGACGTCCATTATATATAAATCAAAATGAGGATGTCGCAGGTTGTGTTGCAAACGGTGCAATGTGTGAATTTAGAGGCATTAAATTGAAGGCGGGTGTCACCCGAAAGGAATTTGAAACAATCATCATTGATGGGTATTACGTAAATTGTGTATCTGTGACCCAAATTGAGACACTGCTTGTCAATATGCTGGACGGAAGTAGAGGAATGAATGAACAAACAATTATCCAACTCAGTCCAAAATCTGTCTATGCATCTGCAAGATTTCCAGTTCCATTTACTGGACCAATTACCAAGAAAAGCATGAGAACACAAAGGCGTATCAGTTTCGAACAATTTCCAATTAATTGTGCTAATGCCAGAACTGTTCACAAATTACAAGGTCGATCAATAAAACACCTTGTTGTGAGTGCTTGGTACTACACTGGCAACTGGATTTATGTTTGTCTATCACGCTGTACAAGTATGAAAGGTCTATTTCTACGTGAGCCTTTGAATCCGAGTAAAACAAGAGGTATGTCAGATGAGGTACGAACATTCATGAGGAGTATGAGAGAAGTTTAACAATAAAAGAAAATATTACAATAAAATACAGGTATATCATTTTTATGGCTAAATTTGGGAAATTCGTCTAAATTTTAGATCAAAAATAGATACACACCATCTGACATGAAACTAAATTTTGAACTGAAAAATGGAAAAACGTCATGCGTAACGCATAAGCGCAATGTCTGTCAATATCATTAAATTTTCCCTAAGAATTGAAGATGACGGTAAAATAGCGTTTTAAAGCAGTAAATATCTCGTGTTTGTAGTTATATTCAGAAATATATATAGAAGATATATTCGTGCTCCAAAAATGTCTCTAGCTAGTACGGTTGGCGATGAAAGAAATGAGGAAGAGAAGGCGACAAAAAAACTCGACATGCTCTCAACGCCAAAATATTACAGTTAATTTCGTTTCTAAACAAGGTTTTGAGGGGTTATTAGCGTTAGATTTGTTTAAGTAAATGATTGTCATGTTCGTATATTGGTACGAATACAAATGTATAAGCTGGCTGAGAATTCTGTCTTTGTTTTGTCGTGTGACCAAAACGATGAGGAAGGGCAGGCGATTTTAAATCGTGACTGAAAAAATGTCACGTTGCTACACGGGAAAATTTGCTTTTCATTTTCTAACTCACGAGTAAAATTGCCATAAATGTTCGATTATACAATTATACATACATGTATTTTCTGACAATCATCCGATCTCCGAAAAAGTCGATGTGGCCAAGTTTTTCCTAAACGTCTTCTAAATAAACCGAACCTGCTCGATGCTCGGATATTTCAAAGTGCCCCCCCAGATCCCCTCGAGCTACAGCCGGAATATAGCCGAAACCCCCCGGTTACCCGATCGAGTTTAGATTTTGATCTGGATTTTGTGGAACTCGATCGAATTATGTTCGTCGTATGATATCATACAGTACCGATACTCACAGGCATAACACTAACTGTAAATTAGTCGTAGCTGCGGTAGGTATGATAAGTGATACAGTTGAAGTACGGTACTGTTGAACAGTTGTACCGGTACCTACCTGGTAGTACGGTAGCGAAGTATGGTACGGTACTCCGATTACAACATGATGATGTTTTGGGTTTCGGCTATCATCCAAGGAGTACATAGTACCTACTCCGAGTACTGTACTACGTACCGTATTGCGCATTACGGTAGTACGGTACTTACAGTTAATAAAATAATGGCGGCTACAGAGTGCTTAAAGAAATAATACTCGTACCTAAATAGGTACCTTAGGTAACTGTAATACGGTTCCGGTACCACTCTCTCTACTACCGGTACCACTCTCTCTACTACCGGTACCTAAAGCTATCGTAGCTGCTCTCTCTGTCCAATTACGGTACTCGTACGTACCTAACTGCAAGTCAATCCCTCTTAGTAAGCATATATTATATTGTGTGATAGTGTGATCGTCACGCTCGTCGGCTCGTTGTAGCAGTGCTGCTTCCATTTTGGATGTTTGCTCCAGCCGCTCTTGTCCCATTGCCGACATTGGGACGTCACAACAACGACATAGTCAGTGCTGCACTGTGTGGTGGTGTGGTGTGGTCTACCTAGTACCGCCGATACATAAAGTTTGGTCGAAAGCGTGGTGACAAAAATGAACTTTTCCTCGCAGAAAGTAGAAGGGTCTGAAAAGTATTTCACTGCAAGCAGGAATGGTGAAACAATTTTTGAAGAAGATGGCGACAAACACGCTCAAAGTGATGACAAAGGCCATACATTTCGAAAACGACGACTGAGTCTTACCAATCTTCGTAATTTCGAAAGTGATGGAGAGGAACATCTAGACGATGAAGAGTTGAACGGAACCGTTGAAAAGGAGTCGTCATCGCCTGCAGACGCTGAGACTCTATCAGTTGATACAGAGGAAAAGGGTCACTCCTTTCGGAAACGTCGTCTTTCCTTGACACACACAAAACACGATGATGAAGGGGTAGACGAGGAAGGGAGCATTCCAAAGCGACGCCGTAGAAACTCAGAAAACTCGGTAGATACTATCAACTCAAATTCCAGCAACCTCAAGTCTAGAACCGCCCATGCTACGGAGCTACTCTCGCATTCTCCACCATCACCTTCCATTTCGTCGACCTCTGTACCGATCCTTTACCAGCAAGCTGCTCCGCCTCAGCAGCAACCACCTTTGCTCGACACTTTCGCGGGAAATGGCTCTGTTCCTAAGTGGAAAAAGCGACATACTCGCCATGCAGACGAGAAAAGCCTACCATTCCCGAGGGATATTGTTGGGACCTTCTCCTGTCATGGAGTTGAACCCATCTATGACAGCGACTATCAACCGGGAGCTGATGACCAGGAAGACGATGATGATTGGGTGGTTGGGAGTGGCAGTTTTCTCGGAGATACCAGGCTTCCGGGTTCTCTGGAAGAAAGCGTTGAAAAGCCGACGATGATGGCCAAAACCAATCAAGATAGAGGTGGTATTGCTTTCCCCTATGGAAACTGTGCTAAAACCGCCTTGTTCGCAGTTTATGATGGTATGCCAGCACGGTTCCGCAAAAGCGTCACCCGCTCTCTCTTTATTCTTTTTTCTCACCGTTGCCGCGTCATTATTGTTTTCCTAGGTCACGGCCATGGTGGAGAGCTCGTATCTCAGTATGCATTGCATGAAGTGCAACGTCTCCTGGAAAAACACGAAGATTTCAACACAAACATTGAAAAGGCATTCAAAGATACGTTTACAAGAGTTGACTCGGCACTGAAAGATGAATGCTTGATCGAACCGCTCTATGCTGGTACGACCGCATGTGTTGCATTACTTCGAGACAAGCAACTTGTGTTGTCCAATGTCGGCGACTCTCGTTCAGTCCTCGCCAAAAGAAAAGGAGACAGTTATGAGGCGATAGATTTGACTCAAGACCAGAATCCCGATTTGCCGCAAGAGCGTGAACGCATAGAGGGAATGGGCGGGTTCGTATCGCCTCCCCCCGAGCCGGGACTTTCCGCTCGCGTTTGGCTTGACGAGAAGTGTACGCAAATAGGATTGGCAATGGCTCGATCGATCGGTGATCATGCAGTCAAACCGATTGGGGTTATTGCTGAACCAGTTGTTACTTTCCACGAAGTGCAACCTGAAGATGATTTTGTAATTTTGGCTACAGATGGAGTTTGGGAGTTCATTTCTTCTTCTGAAGCAGTGAAGATCGTTTCAAAGAATTTGAGCTATGGTTCGACGAAAGCGTGCAGAGCGTTGATTGAGGCAGCAGCAGCTAGGTGGCATGACGAAGAAGGTGAATATCGTGACGACATCACTGCTATCATTATACGGCTACAGCATTTGTGGGGCGGACCAGGCCCAGAAAGACCTGCGGAAGTACGTACATTAAAACCATAACGAAACAGCTGTTTTAATTGAACCGAAAATGTCATTTCTTCAATTGAAGTGAATCGCCTTTTAAACTTGATGGCCCGCTTCTATGTGGAGAACATTTTACGAGGAAGTGGTCATTATCTTTTTATTGTTGATGTTGGAATGTTGGGCATTCGGAGGCAAGGATACAAAATTGGGAACTGCGTACTTTCGTGGTGTCAACAACATGGCATCGTTCTGCTAATAAGCATTTATACATATTGCCTAGCAGGGCATAAAGAGAGCCTTGGGCTTTGGCTGCCTGGGCAGTTTAATGCAGCTTGAACGAAGAGAATTGTTGTATTTCTAGGACCATCCTTGGTTGATTCATTTTAAGGGTAGCGAGCGCAAAGCCATGACTGGTGGCATGATGTGGATTCGCAATTCCTCCTCTCAGTCGTCAATGTTAAAGATTGCGTTTTAGCAACTGATATGTCCTTGGTGCGTCAGGTAACTGTGGACTCGTTCAATCGTCGGACAACATGTGAACTAAAGAAATGTTGGTGCAAATCTTAACACGACTTACATTCCTACTGCTGTCTTTACCTATATCATCAATACAAGAATCGCATGGACGAAGTCCGAGAATTCATCCATAATGTATGATTTTCAAATCCATTTTCTTTTCGTCTGTCTCCATTCATACTCAAGCTTTATTTGGGATTCTACGTTATGGCAGCCGTGTTACCTCAAATCAAAGGACGAACTTCTCTCCGACCTATATGGCGTTTGACTGCGCGGTTTTTTGGTGAGTTTCATCGAGCAGCTCATTTGCGCCTTCAGTCGAGTAATGGCCTTGTCACGGGGCCGGTTTAACTGCCGACAGACGAAGATGAACCTTGATAGTCACCAGAGCTGTCGAAGTCTCTAATGGACATTAGCCTTGGCGATGAAGATCCATTTTTGGCGCAACCTCGTAGATTGTTCTCCAAAGCGGAAGAGGGCATTTCTCGGCGCAGTTGGTTTTCTGCAGTTGTACTGACGGATGTCTGTATCCCCGTGCCAACTTCCTCGTTTGTAAGTCGGCACTTTGAAGCTTGGATACCTCTTTCCGAGCACAATTGCTTAAAAGCAGCTTCCAAATTTAACCCCATAGAATTGAACCATTTCAAAATGATTAACTCATCGCAATGACTTTTCATCCAACTTACACATGTTGTATTTTTATAGCAATTGCGGATAAACTCATTATATATGTGATCTTTGACTTTCGGACGGTCGGGGCCGAACATGTGACATGACACAAAGACTTTGTACGCTTTGATCTCTTTCAGAGCCGACGATAAACAGGGGAAGTTGGCTACGTTTGACTTCGGGCCTACTTCTTTGCAATGAGAAGCTTGCCCCAGCCTTTCGAGCGATTTCGGTAGGTGAGCAGCGTAACACGTCGACCTTTCGTTCTCGGGAATACTATCTTGGTCTTGGCCTTTTGGTTGCACATCCTCTGTTCGAGGAAGCCATGCATGGGCCTCGTCATGAACCTTTGATTTGCTGGTGCAAGGAGTGACGGTGTCATTTGTTGAAAAAGCATCGCAGTGATATTCTTGTCTCAATCGTTTAAGCACTCTTTTGACAAGCCGCCTCTTTTCAGGCACAGCTTCGTTCAATGGAGACGGGGGGAAAGAAAGGATGCTGTCTTCCCACCATTCTCGTCCTTCTCCCCACCAAAATCCAAGTGACCTTTCGTCAATCGTTTGATTGTGATCCATCCGTCTTGGTAGACCCACGCGACGGAATTGAAAGCAACATTTTTCAATGTCATTCGCAGTGCCTTGTTTCCGAAGCGGCCCAAGGCATCGCACCAAGCTCCTCCAACACGATAGATCAGATGGGTTCCTTTCAAGGGCTCTAGAGATAATAAAAACATCCCGTGTCTCCTCCGCCTTCCGTATATACTTCATTACAAGAGGCGACGTCTCCTTCAGAAGCCATTGTTGCGTATGATAGGAATGAAGTTTCACAATATTGTCCAAAGAGTCCTTCATGCGGCTACCAACTAGAAGGCCCATCAACTGCGTCCATTCGAGTACGGTGGATACAGCGAAATGTGCCTGTGCACTTGATTGATGGCGTGCAAGAGTCAACAGGCTCTTGAAAGCAGCTGCAACTTCAAGCCTGACGTCGTCATATTTTTTAAGTTTCGTTCTAACTTCGTGAAGAGGCCCTTTGTTGAAGAGGAAAGATCCCTTCTTTTGTGATGGGTAGATATAGGCCTGGGGCGAAATCTTGTTGCCGGATGACAGCACCAAACAAGACGAGAGGCACCCGATGTGCCACAGGTGGTATTCCACGTTCACAGGATCAAGGACAATAGACTCCCGAATCAGACCAGACGCATCATGAATGATATACTCCAACTCAGCAACCGCCAAGGATTCTTGTGAATGTATTTCCATTGAAGTTGTATTGTCAATGAGCATCTTGAAAGCTTCCATATGCTCGAGCGTATTCTTGAATAGATGTATTGGAGAACGATTCGTATCGTCATCCAAAGGTCGAGACAGGATCTCAGCAGCAGTGGTCGGAAGAATGCGACATATACTTGCGATAGCAAAGGTAATTCGCAGCTTCGGAAACCTCAGCAGTCCGTTGTGTTTGATTTTGGTCTTGCAAACATCCCATACAGATCCGGCAACTCTTTTCATATCAGACTCTGGAAGCCATCTGTCTGTGCTGAGATTTCCCATGACGTTACACAAGCATCTCTCTTCCCCGTCCGAATCCTCATGACCCCATCTTTCATCTCTAGAATTCGACATCAGATTACTCGTGAGAACATATCCGTTAATCAGGAAACTGCAATAATCGATCATTCCACGATAGAATTCTACTAACGGAATGTCAGCGTTTGTAGTTGTGAATTGATTTACAAACCTTTCATGCAGTTTGTTTTCATTCCCACCGACAAATTCACCCGCAAGCATGGACACCTGATTTGAGGTATGTTTCCGGCTTTCAAACTCGCTTTTGTTCCTGTCGTTGGCAACACGCGTCAGCAACGTTGACAGAATGAGCTTGTACACACCGTGTTCCATTCTAATGCTTGCGTGATGAAAGTTTGCATGCTTGTCAACTGGGCCGAAAAGAATATCCGTTGGATCTAATGGGAACTGCGGTAATGGCGGTTTCGTCCCCTCAATATGCGAGTATAGGCAGTTCGCTTTGATTAAAATCCCACGAGAGTCGTTAGAAAGCTTCGTCAGGACACTTCTGTCAATAGTGGCAGCACTGTCTGACGCTTGTGTTACTTCCTCAAAAAAACCACCACTCGTAGGTGCATCTATCCCGAAGGTTCTACTAGCGTCAGGGTGGTAAGCGTCTTGACGGCTGGAATTCTCGTATGACCACTTTACACACGACTTCTGAAAGGACGTCCTGGTCTTGACGCGGACTCGCTTGAAACTCGTTTGAACACTAGATATTGTAGTGTCAGCAAGAGGAGACTCTTGACGAGAATCCAAAAGGCCCAGCTGCTGCGCCGCTTTGAAAACATCAGTCCAAGAGTTTTTGACGAAAAGAAACAACGATTGACCCAGCTGTTCCGAAAACATTGTTGAGAAACGACCTATTCGAAAATTTGATAAAGTCGCGTCTTCTTCGCGTTTTACATTTAGTCCTTGAGCATGAACGCACAGAAGCCGAATGTAACGATTTTCCAAGGTGACATTACCGCTTGGTCCGTAACAGAGCACCCTACATGCCATAGCCAAAAACTGTCTAGCGCTGCTCAGTTTGTACCCCGGACGAAACGTTGTCTTAGCATTTGTGACGGAGGTAAGGTTGGGAGAAAAATATAGCCGATCTCTCTCATTCAAAGCCACGGAAGTGGTTACTTCCCGGAACGTTCCATTAACTTCATTGCCATCCTCTCGACGTTCTTCACCGTCTGGCAAAATTTCCGCAGAAATCTGCTCCACCAGCTCGTTTACTGAAGTTTTAAATTCAAAAGGCAGATCTTTTGATCTCGGCTTTACATGACCATACTGCCAAAAATCCATTTCTTTTGGTTCGAAGTTGTTGCCCTCTTCTCTCCGCTCCCGAGCATCATCTGGATTGGTTGAGACGGTTTGACTCAGCTGAGCCAACAGCTGGTTCTGTTCCCGAACCGAATCTTCTTCTTCTAGTTCGTCTAGAATCTTATATTTGATGGCCTCTTGTTCTCCTTTTTTTTTCTGTTCTGTTGCTGCTCTCCGTTTGGATCCCTGTTCTTTCCCGCGCGACGATATCTTTTCTCGACGAAGCGTATCAGCCAAATGAAGTTCCGCTCGAGCGGCAAAGGCGCCACCCACATCTTCTTCCTCTTGAAAAGTGACCACACGTCGTTTCCAGCGCATCCGAATCATTCTGTTGGTGTCAACAAGTTGACGTCTGCGAACTCGATCTTCAACTTCCTCCTGTTTCTCCAGTCGATAGTGCAGTTCAGGATTGTGGCGATAAACGACGATACTGTCACCTGGCCTCATTCGGACTCGTTTCCGTCGAGGTAGATACCTGCCAGTAATAGAGTTGCTATATCCGGTTCCATCGATGCCACCCTTGGGGGCAGTCTTCTCCAAACCTTGAGGATGGATAGCATTTTCGATGATGTACAAAGAATTAAGCCGATCGCGTTCTTGCTTTAGTGTAGAGTCGACTGATTTATGTTGCATCAAGGAAGATTCATCTCTTTGAGGATGAGATGAATAAAGTGCTCGGACAGCTTCACTATAAGATTTTTGAAAATCATCCATCTTCTTTTTGGTATCGACATGGTGGTTGTTGTTGCTGCGGCCCAACCAATCAAAGTCATATTCGACTTCGACACCATTTTTCTCTTGTTCGTGCGTTTGTTGGTCTTTGATGTCTGAATCTCCCTTGGCAGGCTGTTCTCGCCGTCGCTTTCGATTGCATCGACTGTTCACAGAAGCATTTATATTAGCTCCTTCATAACTATTATTTTGCTTTTCAACGGTGGATTCTATTCTATTCTGTTTTTTCCGTTTGGAGTAATTTGGTCGATGAGTGTTCAATTCATTTGCTGCTTCTGCCGGTTGATATGCGTCAATGAAATCGCTCAATGAAGCCATGCTGCTGCTAATTCATTTGAAATGGTACATAATCTTACTGGCATGCATGATAGTATACAGTACATGAAGTAGACTAGCAAGCGACGATAGAAAGTATAGGTCCAGTAGAAGAGTTTCTTTTACTACTACGGAGTACCATCGGTACCAGTTTTATTCACATGTCATCAGTGTGTACGACGTTAATGGAGTTCGAAGTTATTGACTGTGAAATGCGGGTATCATACAACATCACAAGTTCGATTGGTTGTTATGGACTGCCGGTCTGCTCGTCTGTTCACATCCAATCTTACATACACGCGGGTTGACAGGTGAAGACTTCCAACGTCACGAGTCACGAGCTCGTTGGTGGTAGGCGTGTACCATCAATCAACCTTGCTATCGTACCCGATACAATTGAAGAGCGCGAAGCGAACTGACTGAGAACACTTTTTTACAATCAATCGGTAGCGAGTGAGAATCATCGATATTGTTATAAAGAAGGATCCAATAAAGTCGTTGAAGTCGTTCGAGGAGAGGAAATTCTGCAACGAGACTTGTGAAATAAATGAATTTCAATTTCAAATTGAAGGAGTTAAAGCGAGAAACATCGATGAAAAATGTTTGAATCCTCTTATTTACAGTTATCTTCTTTTTTTCATCTTTCATCACAATTCCAGCTTCAGCAGTACGCCGTAGTCTCCTGTCCTGCTTTATCATCACTATCAACAAAACCAGTCATGACGGCATCGAAGCGCAAAAACGAAGCCACTGTCGCTAGCAACATGGTGACACGGGTATTTGTAAACAACGTCCACAACAACCCAAATATACTAGAAGATTACAAGGAAAATGACAAACAATGGGTATTCAACACCATGAACCGCATCCAACAACTTCGGAGCAAATGGCAAGTGGACCAACCGGATTTTGGGTCGTCACCAAGTTCCAAAACATATTTGGACGATTCAATTGCTTTGGCAATTCGTTCTATCAATGAAGGAGACGCCGGACCGGAACAAAGACTCCTCGCCGAAGCCACTCAGGTCAAGGCAGAACTTACGCACGACATTCAACAAGCCAAGGAATTATGTGACCAGGAATCCAGTGTTTTGGTCCAGTTGGCTTCCAAATTGGTAAATTTTCGAGAGCAACGCAAAGCACTCCTGCAACAAATTCATGACTTGGACGAGCGTCAACGGGCATCCCAACAAAGGATTGCATTGTATCAAGAAGAAGCCTCCCAAGAGTTGGACGTCGTCAGTGATTTGGAAGAAGAAAAAAAACGACAAGTGCCTCGTCTCAAAGCATCTATTTCCTTATATGCCGTGACGACAGGTATCAAGTGGGATTTTGAAAACCCAGATATCTTGTCGGGACAAGTCGTGAGTGTATTTTTTTTGAAATAACAAGAAAAAGCCTGTTGGAATAGTAAGTTTGCACCGTGATGCATCTGACTGACATGTGATCCTTCGTTTTCAGGATATTCCTTCGCACAAAGGATTCAAACTTTTTTCTATCGATCCCAGAGACTATTCTCCAGTCGAAACAGCCGACATGTTGTGGAATCTCACGGAAGGAAGAACCGTCATTTAGTTATGTAGAAGCATTCTGTTGACCGCGTATATCCTAGGTTGTAGTACGTCAGTACAGAGCCTATGGAGCAAATAAATTGATCGGAACATGGCACACATTGACATTCACATTGCCCACGAATCTGTAGTTATCACGGAGCTTGAAAATGAGAACTTGCGTAGGTTAAACCAACTAACTATGGCTGCCAATCCATGTTACTGATTTTTCCAACGCTCACCGGCTTACTGTAGCACCACTTCCGAACCCCGCTCTTTTCGCCGTATCAATAGTCTCTTCCTTGAATTTCACCCCCGTCTTGATCCATTCCAAAAAGACGACGGCCTCTTCCACGTCCATCCCAAACTTTTTGGCAAAATCTGGTGCCGTCACTTTCTCCGTTCCTGTAGTCAAGAGTTCGGCAATTTCCGTCGACTTTTCTTCGGTCTGTAAATTATATTTTTTAATCACGGCGTCAAAAGCCTTTTTATGCAGTTCGTATTGATGCATTTTGTATTCAGAGTTGCAAACCGGTTTGTGCTTCTTCCAATCATGCTTTTGGCATTCGACGGAACAATACCACACGTTACTACAGCGGGAACACTTTTTGGAGGCGCCTTTGTCACAGACATTGCATTTCTTTGCATTTGCAGTGCTATCGGCCGCAGTCGAATAGACTGGTGAGGCCATGGTGGTACAGGTGTTTGGATCTAACAGCGATGGGATGACGAACGGGAGCGAGTCGTGCCGCTTCCTTCAACAATGTGGTATTATTCGAGTGTCGGGAATCGCAATGGAGTAGAAATCGATTCAAGAACTCGAAAGAATCCACTAGCTAGTACTAGTAGAATCTACTGGTCTTGTGTTGTGATGAGAGAAAGTTACTCTACTAGGTAGCTAGCTAGCTACCAGAGAGTATTGTTTATTGGACGGTTTGTTGTTTTTGGTACGACGTATTCACAGTACAAAAGAGAGTGCGTGTATGGTTCCGTCATCTACGTCGCGCAAAAAGTGAAAAGGTGCAGGGGTGGGGCGTCGTTCCGGCGTGGATTGGGAAATTGACTGTGAGAGACGTGTTCCTCCATGAGATGATGAATAACAAAAAATTACGGTACTACTGAAGTACAATACTTCCTACATCAATATTCCATCTTTGTTACAGTTAGAGTAATAAGAAGAATGTAGTGTAATACGATATTCTTCATTACTACCGGAGATTGAATGGTAAGAATACGGAACCGGTAGTTTCTTTGATAGCAAGAAACTGTAAAATGCGGTTTTAACTATATTAAGTATATTAATAATATATTAGATGTAACATTTCTTATTCCAGCATTCTTTTGGGTTGTAATACTAATGTCATCACTGCTGTTGATGGTGGCAGTATTATGTATAGCACATGTTGTGTTTCCAAAAATACGGAAAAGGAAGATAACCAACATTCACTGGCTGCAAAATATAATATGGTGAAAAATGCAAGAACAAATGACGGAAAGAATGAAAGCAGGGGAAACAGAACAAGAACAAGAGACTTCCTCAATTGGTTTAAAAGGTATGATAGGTGCAGCGCTAATGGCAACAAAAGCTCACAAGGTGGCTGCACCAATGGCATCATATCTTATCAGGAACGGTTACAGATTCCATTTTTCACATGGCTTTGCTCACGTGAATATTGATAGCTTCTTCAAAGAGGTGCATGAAGATTTCGACATTTCAGCAGATGAAAATGGGTCTGTTTTTTCAAGTCATCAGTTGCAACTTCCCTGTACTGCCCTAATGAATTGGAGGATGTGTGTTTGTATGAGTTTTTGGCAAAATACAGCGCCTGGCGCTGCAAACCAGCAAAAAACAAAAGTCTTAATTGGACAAAGCCTCACCCAAGTAAGAACCATTTAAAAATAAGGCCCTTGAAGGAGGAGCGTGTACCAGTCCTCGACTATCTTGATTTTCTGGGTACAAAACGGTTTGAAGGTAACAATGTGTTTAAATGTGATATTGAAACAATTCCCCCTGAGACAAGTTCAATCATTGAAGAACATGCGAGACGGTCCTGCGTTTAATTTGTTCCATTTTGTAATGCAAAGACAGATTTGAAGTCAAACGGGTGTTATTTGGAAAGGTGGAGGAAAGAGAAACAAAACGGGAAATTATCAGCATATCATGAACAGCTTCTAATGAATGTTCAAAAATGTCGAAACAGGATGAATGGTGGACGACCGTTGGATATGGTAGAGAGGTTAACTATGAAACCTTCTAAAAAGTTACACCTGGAAGAGATTGATATTGAAGACGAGGAAGAGGATGATCTAATAAATGAGGCAATGGATCATTTTTTGGTTAGAGGATGTTTGGAAGGGGGATAGGGATATGACAATGATTTCCGTGATGGTAGAGGATGGTTTCAGTTCAGTCAATATTAACCAGATGCTACGGAAGTCAAAAGTGTGGAAAGAATTTGGTTATTTGTCCAAAGGTAGGACCTGGTGATTGTATCCTGGTGATTGAGGCAAATGAAATGATGATCACTGAGCAACATGAAACTTCATCTATATGGAGTGAACACGACAATCAGTTGAATGTTTGAGCATTAAATGAATTGGCTATTAAATCTGTCAGAAGAATTTTTGATAAGAAGGGACACCTTGTCGATATAGAAGTCAATGGAACTTTGAAAAATGTTTGCGACTTTGCTGACATTTATTTCTGCAAAGATGTGGATCAGAAGACGTCTTTTCGAATAATTGTATGTGCATTCATCGACCAGCTCTATAAAGAAGCTTGAAGAAATACAAAGGAAAGTAGTGAAGACGAATGGGTGGATGATCATCCTCGTAAATTTACAAAGAGGAGACGTTGTGATACTCTTCAACACCAAATCGGTGAAGTAGTGAACAACAAACAGTTGATTGGCTTCCTCTCTGGTGCAGGTGGGACAGGGAAAAGCCATGTCATTAAGACTGTTTGTAGATACGCCCAGAAACGATGTCAGGAACTGCGTGTAAAATTCGACAAAAGAAATATTGTTGTTACTGCACTTGTAGGTGCTGCTGCTGTGGTGAAACAACAGCAAAGGCTTTCTCCTTCAAGAGGGAAGTAAGAAATGAACTCAAAGAGTTCAAAAAAGCCTTCTTGGTCATTGTTGATGAAGTTTCATTTGCATCTGTTGCTGATCTCCAATTGCTAGATGAAAAAATGAAGGAGATATTGGACAGACCACTGGAACCTTTTGGAGGTGTTCCTATCATTTTCTCTGGTGATTTCACACAGTTGTCCCCCGTGGGAGGGGTCCCTCTTTACAAATGTGATGACTGTGTTACATGGGAGCAACTTATAGATATTTTTATGGAGCTAAATGTCAATCATAGGTTTGAGAAAGACCCAGGTTGGGGGGAACTGCTTGAGAGGTTTCGTGATAGTGGCCCAACCACTGATGAAGTTGCTATTATAAATAGCAGAGTTGTTGGTTCACATAAGGGTCCATTGGAAAAAGTATCCCCCCAGATGTTGTATATGCCACCAAAACAAATGTGGATAGAATGGCCATGAATGATGCCATATTTGTAAAACATTTGGAGAAAACATACTTTCCCGATTCAAGCGTACAGCCACCAATGCATACACTATGCATTAAAGCAGGTAATCGGAGGTTTCATGTAAGGGGAACACGAAAGGAATACCAAGTAACGGAGAAAAAAGCACAGGATATCATTTATGTATCTGTGGGAGAGAAGCTCATGTACAAGACAAAACCAAGAAGCACCATTATCCGCTGTTGAAATTGTATAATGGACACCCACTGTGCATTAATCAAAATGAGGATGTTTCAGGGTGCATTGCTAATGGTGCCATGTGTGAATTCAGAGGTGTGAAATTGAAACCAGGTGTTTCAATAACTGTTTTCAAAACGATTCTAATTGATGGTTATTGTGTCAATTGCATATGTATGACGCAAATTGAGTCAATGGTTGTAAAAATGTTGGATGGGAACACAGGAGGAGACAAAGAACACTTAATCGAACTGAAGCCTAAAACTATTTCTGCATCAGCTAGGTTTCTTGTTCCATGTGTTGGACCAATCACAAAGAAAAGCATGAGAGTTTCAAGAACAATCAGTTTTGCACAATTTCCAGTTAATTGTGCCAATGCAAGAACAGTTCCACAAGTTGCAAGGATGGTCCATGAAAAATCTTGTCGTAAATGCATGGATTATACAGGCAATTGAATTTATGTTTGTTTGTCCAGGTGCACAACTTTACGTGGTCTTTTTTTTACGTGAACCATTAAATCCAAACATGACCAAGGGTATGTCAGAGGAGGTAAAGTCTTTTATGACGAGTTTGAGAGACAAAAAGCAATGCAAAATTGTTATTTTCATGGAGAAGATCTTTAGTAAACCTAATATTTTGGTAAACTAGCGTAACTGTACTACCTACAGTCTAAATACACGCAATTCGAAAGTAGCTCTCCTGCCTACAGTCAAAGTACACGTAGTACGAAAGTAGCAATTTGGATAGTTGTACTTCGAGTGTCGCATTCAATTTAAACAAAATAACATAGCAACTCGGTCAAAATTTGATGTTGGGTTTAAACGACTTAAAGTTAATCCGTTCGTTTTTCGATCGATGTCGTCGAAATAATTGCGTTTTTCGGTTAACTGTAAGTTTCTACTAGCTAGCTACTCTAGAGTGGAGAGAGGGGAAATCGAGGTTTTGTGTGTTTTGCTAATAATATGTTCAAATTTTTTATTATCTATGTAAACTATAAAAGTTTTTGACCGTCCAAAGATGCTCCGATGCAGAAGCTTCTAGCTTTGGTTCGATAGAGAGGAGCAAATAATTTATCTTCTGTGTTTGGCCAATATTTCTGTTGAACAGCCTTTTCTGTATCCTTATTATCAGTTTTCTCTGAGGAATGAAATAGTTCACAGTCAATTAGTTTTTAGCGTCGTCACTTGAATTCCATCTAAAACCTTTTACCATCTTCGTAAGGGTGATAAAAGAACTGCTAGAAGGCAGATGGCGAGAAGAACCTCTATGCTAACATTCCAACCGTATTGGACTTCAACTTCATTCCTGGGAAATAGGAGAATAAGCCGGACAACCTTCCTGAAGGGGCCAGGTTGGCTCATGCAATAATTGAGTCAGCGAAGGGAAAGGAGATGCACCCATGTCCAGCTTGGCAAATTTTTTAACTATGACTTTACGTCCTACTACACTTGGAAGGGCACCAGTCATAGATGTGCCGATGAGGGCACTTGGTCCAGAGTCTCGATGAAGAGTTTGGACAGGGGTCTGAGAAAACATACTTCTATCAAGGAGGATGGTGAGAAGACAGTCTGTATTGGAATCACAGTGTGATGGCTTGACTGCGGTACTGCCGGTGGATTACTGCTACCCATTTTACAGCTCTTTGAAGGTTTTGATGTTTTCGTCATGCCAAAGGATGATTTCCTCTTCCTGGAAGTGCCAGGCCTCAGTGTAAACTCCACTCATGATGCGAGATCCAGTAGTGTGGGGTATGTTGTCTTTAGAAGAAATGGTGCATCTATGACCAAATTCTTCACATGGTATAATAACAAAGTTCTCATACCCAAGTGGAGTGGTGTGACTGTACCAAAAGCATTGAAAATTCCAAAAATAGTAAGGGATTTCAATGCCTCTAACAAAATATCTGCTTTTGTCTGTCCACCCCATTTTGAAGAACGGCAAACTGGAGTACTGGCAGTCACACTTAGAGAAGCTGGATGAGTCTGCCACTCTCCTAGCGGGAAAGATATAGTCCAGACTATCCGATTTCCTGAGGGGAAGATGTCCTTTCCATCTGCAGAAGCATTGGGTATGGACCTCCTTCATCGCCAACTTCCTGAAGGAGATCTCTTGCTTAGTAGTGCTGACTGGACTGGAGTCACAGGCTCTAAAGTATGCAACGCCCCTGGAATCATTCCTGAACAAAATTGGAATGTATTTCCAAAAATGGATGAAGAGATTGGTGCTATGGATGGGTGCTATCTCACTGCTGACACCTTGTGGCAGCTTGAGCTGGCTTTGCATAGCAAGGCTTCAACAGGAGATGGAGGGAACACCGCTGTGCATCCTTTCTGAAAGATGTTGATACAAGGAACAAACCCCAGTACCAACTTTCCACATGAGTCAGTCTCGGATGATCAGGCCCCCAACAGGAGGGGTACCTTCCAGCAGCTTGAGCAAAGATTGGGACTGGGGGTAAGAAAGGCTGACAGAGCTAGAGTCTTGGCACTCTTCAAATGGACTGAGATTGATGAAGCTCACTTAGGGAAGCTATCATATGGCGATGGTAGAGCTGGAACTTTGGACTTCCAGAAGTATAAGCATATTTGTTTCATGTTTGAGCTGTTCTTTGCTGTGGCTTTGGAGCCATCACGGAACATCACAGAGAACCCCACATGTGAGTGGCAGCTAATGCTGTATTCCAAAATAAATGCATTATAATATTCATGTTAGGTTTCCAGTAGCTAGTCATTCAAGTTACAAACCAATTATACTTCGAGTATCATGACAAGGTCAATGTTGGGTCATTTCCAGATCGTTTCTGAACCCAAAACTGCTTAACCCTAGTGTTTTGGTGCTATAGCCATAAAAGTGAGGAGCCGCACTTTTTGCACGGCATAGTCATGCTGTATGACAGCATTGGAAATTTGGGGCTCTAGGTAGACTACCGGTAGTTAGTAGTAGCCAATCTTACAGTTAACATGTAAACCAGTCATCGCAATCACAAATCGGCTATTTAGTTCTCGTTGGGCAACTTTATCTCTCCAACCCTTAACCCTGCCATTATTTTACGGCACTGACTGCGAGTGCTCTACTACCAGCCATTGGATGAGTGCGACGTTTAGTAGAGTGATTAGACTACCATAGTAGTGATGGGACAAAAAGGATTGGTAACTTGCCCTGATCTGATAATGTGTAGTACTACATACAACCATACTACACATAACGCCAAACTTGAATCTCAACAGCTGTAATCTATTTCAACATCTAAAAGCTTGCCCACCCCATCGGGCGAGGCATTGCAGGGAATAATTACCATGGGCCACTTCGGGAAATACAACCTATGTGGCTGGGTGTGAAAACTCCCGAGAAAAATTCCATCTGGCCATTGAAATGGTGCTCATGATTGCTGATATGTCACACTACATACTTTGCAGTAAGTTTTTCTATTCTTCTCTTTCAGCTTGATCCATGGCAAACACTAGATGGGGTAAATTGTGCAACAGCTTTCCATATTCAGTACTCTGTTGCCCAACACTCATATCCGGAAAAGCAAATACCTCATGAATGAGGAAAAGTCCAAACCAGTGATTGGTAGATATGGGGTGGTCTCTCAAAAACAATCTTGGAAAGGCAGCAATAACAACATTCACATATTGGGTATGTTGATATCTTCTACCTGTTGCAACCCAATAGGATGAATTGTATGTGTAAAAGGAACCTTCCATATCAAGCAGCACTTGATATTCTGCTGAGTTATGACATCATTTCTATCACAGTAATGTCAGAGCCCACCACAACTCTATTAGGAATCATGTAAAGGCTTTCTTCCTACTTACACTACTACTGATAGGAGAAAAACGCAATCTTTCTGGTTTGACACAGATTATGTACAAGGCAACAGTAGTGTAGTAGCTGGTGTACAACATAGTATCTGGGGTCGGGTCCTTGGGACTGGATATACAGTCTGTCCGTGGTTCCCTCGAATGACATCTTGAAAGTATTCTTTGACTTCTTTGAAAGTCTGCCCTTTTCTTAATGAGTCTGCTTTTCCATTCTAAGTCCGTCTAGATGTTCTTTCTTCAAAGGTGGTCAAATAGTCAAGCAACAGATTGTAATCATAATTTTATGAATTACATTGTCTTATACAGTTGTATGCCTAAGATAAGGCAGCTTGTACCACCACTTGGACTATTTCTTCCATTGTATTGATAGAATATCTACGGATTTTGAGTTCCCCAAGCTCTAACAAACCTGGGTAAAGCACCTTCATACCACAACATGATTTAAGTACATTTATTTTTCAACACAAGCTTTTGTCTTTCTTTCTTTCGGGACTTGCTTACCAGTGAAGAGAATGGTCCTGCTGCTTCTGAAATGATTAGGAGCAACCACGGCTTCATCTGATAATCGAAAGCTTGAAAGTTTAAACAAGAACTACTTGGAATGTTGTTTGGCCTACAAGGGTAGTTGATGGTACAGTGAGGCAAAACCGTCGGATATCCATCCAAAGGACGAGGCCAAGTATTTGAAACAGCTCGTGCATGTCTATCATACAGCTACCCTGTCCCAAGATAATCTCCCAATCCATGCAAGGTAAAGCACGTTGAGTCGAGCCAAGAAGGCTATTTCTTACTTCATGCCCCATTGTCACATCTCACATTCCCCAGAACATTACAGCAAAGTACTGCTATACTTGAGTCTTAACCAACACCGTCTTTCCTTTACAGGATAAGACGATTCACAGTGACTTTTCTGACCAGATATTACTTGAAACAGAAACAAGGTCAACCCAACAGAAGATTACTCTAGTGTGATAGTGCAAGAATAACACTACTACTACTGAAGTACATAGAAGTGTATGACAATAAAACTACCGGCACCATTGTCCAGTAGTAGCAATACTTGCAGTTCTTGCGTGAGCTTGAACCAAAGGTGGCCGAGGATGGTCCACCTTAGAAATTATAAATCAGATTAGAAATAATAGAAGCATCATAGATTGCTATGTTGTATTTCTGGGTCACAGTACACAGGTTGCGGGTGTATAGATTACAAGATTTGGTCTTCCAAGATTTGGGCTTCCAGCAATGGAGTTTCTGGATATCGCGGTCAGCAAGGGCCTGGAGGACACAACATGCATCAGCCCAGAGAGAGTGGGAGGAGATACAGGCAAGGGGCTTGGCATCTTGCACATGGTTGAGACCATTGACAGAAGCAGTGAGGAGACGCATTTCATGTTGAATGTTGTTAGACATGATGTATGGAACGCCATGTGGGGTTGCCAACAGGAGTGATAAAATGGTGAAGGATATTCAATCACCAATGGATCACCCAGAGGGAAGGATCGTGGTTATTGCGCGTAAAGATACCTGTTTCACCATGGTCTTGGTTCTGTGGACATGGAAATGGAGTTCCCGCAGAACCGTATTGATAGGTAAGAAACAGCCCATCGTGGCCTTGACCTTGTGGGGGTCTTGGCCAGGCGGGTCAAAAAGTTGGACCAAGGTCACAGTAGCCAGGAGGTACCTGGATGGCTGAGAGTGGCCGTTGCCTAGATGGGCAGAATGACAGGCAAAAACATAATTCATGGTCTCCCGTGAAAGGAAGACTAGAGGAAACATTGACGGATAGAGGTGGTGTTCTTGGAGGAACCAAATAACATGAACTCACATGCTTCAGAAGTGCCAGAGCACTTTGGTTTTGTCGGGTGTTCCCAACTCGCCGTGGATGGCAGCCTCAAGGGTAGAATTGACAGTGAGACTCCAGGGTGTGAGTTCTGCGTGCTGTTTGAACACCTGGTGCATGTGGGTAACAAAGGGACGGTCAGCAACATGATCCAAGGGGTTTAATAGAGAGCACAAGGACGCCAAACAAGGTCGGCCAAGGAATCATCAATGCCCGTGATATGCTTAACGGCGAGCCATAGAGGGAGGAAAGAGGATGTGTTCTTGGGAGGGGTATGTCTGGCCAAAAATGTCCTCCAGGGCAACAATACTTGTAGCGGATGTCAGCCGGAAAAATGTGCCAAAATTATCTAGTGGGGTATCAGGGAGCTTGACGGCATCCATCCAGAAGGATGACACCAAGGTTCTTGGTGTCCAAAGTAGCCCTTTTGAAGGGATAACCACATGGTATGGAGGGAGGGGGTGGGCTTTGTCACAAAGCCTTGGGCTGCAAGACATCCTATGGCTGGTGCTGCCAGAGGTAAGTGGCATGCTGTTGGCTGGCGATGGCACAGACCTCAAAGTTGGGGGCTAACATATTGTTCCCAAAGGTTTCCCCGGATGAAAGTACAAGGTGTTTGCCAGCACGGTAGCCGTGCATGGGAACTACCTTTGGATTGAACTTACCAAGGCGGAAAGCTATGCAAATACTTTTGACACTATCAAGTATAGGTTCGTGGGGGTTGGAGGTACAAGCCCGGGAAATGGAGCCCTGGTTCATTATGTTTATAAGTCCAGTCATTGATGGTAAGACAACAGGAGTGAGGCCAAAAGGTGGAGTCAAAAACTAGGTGGTATTCTTCCATCGGTTGTCAATGTCAATAATACCAATTGGCGTGAAGTGCAGGTCTCTGATGAATGGGAGGAGCCGCTCATCAGGTAGGAGCGTGAAGCCCTGCTTAACATCCTTACCAAAGACATTTATGAGCTCTTTCGGGTTGTTTGTGGCAGAAGAAACAGACGCATGGCAGGTGTGTGGGGAGCCAGCGGTGAAGACATGCTGAGATCACGTAGGGTGGGAGTGTTGACACATGTTGGAGAGTGGCAAGAATGCAGGGAAAATCTCGGTGGGTTGTGGGGTGAGAGATGCCAATCCAGTGAATCAGCCAAGGAACATGCATACCACAAGGGAGTAATGCTGCAGAGGTATGTTGGACATGATCATGCCGAACCATCGCATTGGGGCCAAAGCTGGTGTTGGGAATATAGCCTCGGGCCAAGGTAGGGTTAATGTTGCGGAAACTGTTTACCAAGTTCTCAAAAATGGAGAACATGAGGCCAGACAAGGCAGTGGGCGCATAACAATGGGGCATAGTGCTACAATGGAGTGGGTGGATGGTTGGGGAGAGACAGGCAGCAGTCACAAAGCTGCCCATGATGTCTTGTAGTTCAACGAGGAGGGCGTGTGCTAGGTAGGGAAATCAAGATGGTTTTCCTCAACAGATGCCCTGTGTGTGCAACCAAAACAAATACTGATAGAATGGCAATCAACGATGTCATTTTTGCAAAGCACTTTGAACAAACACACTCTAAGGATCCAAACATTGATCCACCAATATACACACTATGCATCAAAATAAGTAATCTAAGATTTCTCAGAGGTAGACGTCGTGAATGTTGCCTCATGGAAACGCAAGCACAGGGCATCATTTATGCTGCTGTGGGGGAGGCTAATGTGAAGGACCAACACAAAAAACACCTTGAAATTATATTATGGACGTTCATCATATATAAATCAAAATGAGGATGTAAATTGTTTATCTGTGACCCAAACTGTGTCATTGCTTCTTGATGTTCTGGATGGAAGTACTCTCGTAGAGGAGAAAATGAACAAACAATCATGCAACTCAGTCCTAAATCTGTCTGCACATCAGCAAGATTTCCTGTTCCATTTACTGGACCAACTACCAAGAGAACGCAAAGCGTATCAGTTTTTGATCAGTTTCCTATTAAATAATGCCAGAACCATTCATAAATTGCAACGGCGATCAATAAAAACACCTTGTTGTAGGTGCTTGGGACTATTTGGCAACTGGATTTATGTTTGTCTATCACGCTGGGGAATGCAGGAAATACACTTAGCTAAAGTGTGGAATTTATTATAGTGAAGTTTACTGTCTAATAGTTTTAATCATTTTTCCTATAACAATTATACAGTACCGGTAATTAAAAGAACCACTGAAGTTGTAGATCGGAAATGGTGGAATTCCATTGTCAATCTTACATTAGTAATCTGTTCCATATCCAGAAAACGAAGACGTTCTATTGTTTGTTCTAGCCAAAGTCTTTCTTTCTAGACTTACCATACTTTTTATCCAATTCCAATAGACGAAGCAAGACAAGCACCACCAGAATAGCCATTTGCACCACTCTTGTTAGATTGAAAAATGATTTCCATGCAGGATGTCTCATTACAATTTAAAGAACACGAGCAGCAACTTCCTTCCCACGACTCTTATGACTGTTGGACAAAGCAGAAGAGAAGCTAGCCTACTACTAGGCATACTCATTGAGCATAGGGATTTTTTTTGCGAACGTCTCAGACAGTGGTGGTATGATTTTTTTCTTCACAGTCAATTTTGTCATTTTCATTTACACAAGCACGCGAAGGACGATAACCGCGCGTAAACTGCTCGAACCATTGTTGCAAGAAGTTGAATATTGGAGAGTATGTTCTGTGAAAAATTATGGGGGCAAACTCTACAACAATACAAGAGCTACAACACCTGCTTTTTAGTCTTGCCATGGAGAGAAAAGTCTATTGTCATCGCTAAAATGTACGTAGTATTTAAATTGAAAAATGTGTGTATGATGATAACAGATGATATAACAGTAAAACATGAAAACAGCGATTGGATCGAATCACATTAGATCATAATAGAAAATCTATTTTAAGGCTATACCAACTACCAGCTACCATCGATTCCGCATCTGTGAAGTTGGCTCACCCGCCTGGCCCCCAAGGGGGCAGGGCAAAATATGCAACAGCTTTCCCTCCACTCAGTACCCTGTTGCCCACCACTCAGTACTGGAAAGGCAAAAAACCTCACGAATGAGGAAAAGTCCAAACCAGTGCTGAGTGTCAGATATGGCGCGGTCTTCCAAAAACAATGCTGGGAAGGCAGCAATTAACCACATCAATTTGTTGGGTGTGTTAATATCTTTTACCTGTTGCAACCCAATAGGGCGGATTGTATGTGTAAAAGAAGCCTTCCATGCCAAGCACCAGTAATATTTCCAATGAAATAGTACTGTCCCTCTGCACTTGACACTTGGCTGAGTTATGATGCCAATTCTTCCAAAGAAATGTCAGTGCCCATCACAACTCTATCAGGAATCATGCGTTAAGCATTCTCCCTCCTCTCCCTTAGCCCCTTTCCAACTAAATAAGAGAAACACAATCTTTCCGGTCGGACACCGTTTCTGCATGATGCCATGCACAAGACAGCAGTAGTTTGTACTACAGCTGGGACGATCTCTTCCGGTGCGCTGATACATCGTCTGTGGATTCTTAGTTCCCCAGGCTCTGACAAACCTGGGTAAAGCCCCTCTAACACGACAAGGTGATCCACTCAGGGGGGATTGAATCACATTAGACTACTACGGTAGTACCAACAAGACACGAAAATGGCTTCCGAGTTTAGATTGCTGGAAGATTCGTTGAATATTGCTTTGACTAGCTATTACGTCATACCACGAATAAATTTACTTAACAGTAAAAGATTGTCTTATATTCTACATAACACATTGAAAAAATTTTCCACACAACATCTCGCATCAAATTTACAGTTAATAACATTTTCTGTTGTTTTGTGTGTGGATTTAGCACGGCGTATCGCGGTAAAAAAACCATAAAATGTCAAATCAAATTTGATGTGAAATGTTGTATGAAAATATTATTATTCTAACTGTGAAATACTACGAAGTACATGATGTGCTATTCTACGTGATATTCAATTGGTTTCCTTGCATCTTTTCCTTCCTCACGGCAGAATGAGCGTCTTGTCAGCGAGCAAAGCTGTCAGTGCAAAAATCTAAGTAAATGAAAACGCCAACAACAAAAAAGGTAATCCATCCCTACGACCAACAGTAAATAACTGTAACTAAATTTTTGGTTGGCGAGATTGTCAAGTCTTACTTTATCATCAACACATTGGCCTCGCTTGTTGCTGTTTGGTTTTTGGTAAAATATTTAGTACTTTACTACAAATTGTACAAAAGTCCACACGTCCGAGGGTTTTTAGCCTCTATCATCTTTCCTTTACTCGGAGTACAGTTGTAGTCTAGACTACCCACCGTAGGTGTGCACTTCTACCTACTGCCGCACTCGAAAAGTAAGTAGGTAGTATTGTAATAGGATGGCTGACACGGAGTACCACATTCGTCTTACTTCACCAAATCTTCAAAATGCTTTATCAAAATTATATCAACAAACTGATAATTCCATCCGTTTCAGCAACTACTGTAGAAGATGAGTTACCGTCGTGACCATCATGCTGGTGTAGTCCTTGTTGGGTGCTGCTGTTTGTTGTGATAATGGTTTCCACAGCCAAGTCAGTATTCTCTTCACATCAATAACAGCAATCAACGTTACAAAAATGATGATGGCTGGTTATTCATACTCCCTATCAAGCAAATTATGTCTTTCATTGGAGCTTGGCATGAGACCGTTAACAAAAGGCTAAGAACATGGCATGCTTTGGTATATTATAACAATTACAGACACAATAAAATTTATCATCATTCCATCATTGTTATGGAACAGATTCATGCCACCACTTCACTGATTCGTTTAGTTTCTAAAATATCAGTTTATAAAGGAAAATGCTTCATACTAAAACTATGTTTGACATGACACTTCAGTATGATAAATTTCACACTTTATGTGTATTTCCTGCATCCCCCTGTACAAGTATGAAAAGTCTATTTCTACGTGAGCCCGTTGAATCCACGTACGTAGTAAAACAAAATGCATGTCAGGTGAGGTGCGAACATTCATGAGGAGTATGAGAGAAATTAACTGTAAACAATAGATGCAGTGATACTTTATTATATTTCGTGTAAATTTCAGTTCCAAAAATATGCGTCTCCATGATGTCGGTTATTACCCAGGTGTAACCGAATTCGTTTTAATCAACCGAATTAGGTTACACTTTCAAATGCCCCATAACTACCGCAAATTATCTCCTCCAATGACATACCAATTAAGAACCATTTCTTTACGATAGAACAAACTCATTAAGAGTTATTAACAGTAGGGGAGTCACGTAAGAACCCTTTCAGATATGCCAAGTAGATTCAGGATCCTTTGAATTTTTCGATCGGAGGGGACAACTCCGAACGATCCGAAATTTTTGCGCGTACAATGTAACGCCAAAATTGTACTCAAAAATTCCACAAACGGCAAAAACAATCACCAAAAATATGAAGATGGTGAAAAGAGTAGGTTTGGGCGCTGTCTGCAGCGCTCCTTTGCACTTGATGAAGCCTTCTAAGGTTATCAAGACGAAGTATCCAAACACTCTAGGGAGGCCACGGATTGAGCAGCTCTTGGCGCTCAGGAAAGAGGTAAGAAGCCTCAACAACAAACCTCAAGTCTGCATCGTTTTTCGTCATGACGACTTTCCGAACGAAGAGCTCTACTGCCACCAAAGATTTTGTAGAGTGGAACAAGAAGGCCCCTTGGACAATGTTTTTGGTGAGGTTGATGAAGTCGAGGGAGTGGATGATGAGCATCCAACAGTTGAGGTTCCTGGCGAGGTGTCAGGAAGTGTGGCACGTTCTGAAGATGCCGCCCTTCTGCGCAATGAAGGTTTTGATGTGGACGATGACAATGAACCAGCCCCTGAAAACATCCCTGTTACCGGAGAAATCCTCAACGACCAGCAGACATGGGGATGGAGTGGAAGGTGCCCCAGGAAATTCTCTGGTGATTCTTATGATCCGCCGAAACTGATTGGAATGACTAACTCCGAATCCAAGTCGATGACAATTTTTTCGATGTTCCTCTGGTTTTTTCCAGTTGACTATCTTCATGAAGTGCTTCTTGGGGAGCTAAACAAAAGCTTAGCGGAGGAGAAAGCAAGGACAATTTGCCTTGGGGAGTTTTTGCGCTTCCTTGGAATTTGGTTCTACATGGCATCCTTCAAGGGATTGACACGACGTCAATTTTGGTCCACTCAGGACATTGACCCATTCAGTGGGGCTCCTATCCGTTTCCATGAATGGATGTCTAGGCATCGCTTCGACATTATCCTGAAATGCTTGAAGTTCACAAATCATCCCCCCCCCCGCCGTACAAAGACAAGTTCTATGGTGTTCGCCAACTCATCGATGCTTGGAACGGCAACATGCTCAAGAGGTTCCGCCCTTCGTGGGTTTCGTGTCTTGATGAGTCAATGTCTCCTTGGACTTCACGATGGACATGCCCTGGTTGGACTTTCGTCCCACGAAAACCCAAACCGATGGGTAATGAATATCACTCTGTTTGTTGCGGATTGTCGACAATTATGTGGCAGATCGAATTGGTGGAAGGAAAGGATGCTCCAAGAGAGAGGCTTATTCCAACAAACTCCGTTGCAGGAAAGACTGTTGGTCTGTTGCTTCGTATGCTCTCCTCCATGAACGGCAGGGGCATGCTTGTCGTACTAGACAGTGGCTTTTGTGTTTTGCAAGGACTCGTCGAACTTCGAAAACTTGGTATATTTGCTTCGGCTGTGATTAAGAAAAGGCGCTTTTGGCCGAAGCATGTTCCCGGGGATATGATGGACCAGCATATGTCTGCAAAGCAGGTCGGTGATGTTGATTCCTTGAAGGGACACCTGGACGGTGTCCCATATGATCTATTTTGTATGAAGGACACGGACTACACGATGAAACTGATGTCGACGTATGGATCTCTTGTACCGTCCCCTAAAGCACCGGATAAGTTTCGGAATGTCGACGGCGAAGTGAGGAAATTCCAATACACCGAGCCATTTGAAAATCATTACCTGTATCGACACGCAGTTGATGATCACAACAATCTCCGCCATTCAGATATATCTCTTGAAGAAACATGGGTTACTCATCAATGGGAGAATCGCGTGTTTGCGTTCATCTTGGCGATCACTGAAGTGAATGTCTATCTTGCAATGCGTTTCTTCGTGTGGCGCTGCGGCGACAAGCCACCCATGACCTTCCTCGAATTCAGACGACAACTAGCAAAAGCCCTTATCTACAATGAACACATGACCCACCAAGACGAAGACGACGACAGTTCTCCCCGTCGGAGTAAGAGAGGGAAGAAAACACAACACGAAAAGGAATCTGCCCCGTCACATGCGCGCTCATACGATGGGTCAAATTGGATTTTTGGTGCTAAAGATGCTTATCAAAGGTACACATGCAAAAGTCCAGGGTGCAAGAAACTTGTTCGAACATATTGTTCTTGCTCTGTCGAATACTGGATGTGTGATGCTTGCTACGTCGTTCACCGAATTGCAGTGGCTACTGACGAAAATGTAGAGTAACCGTGACCGGCTACTGAAAAAAAATAAAAAATCCGTTTCACTCCGTGGCGTTTTTTAGGCCAACTAACTTATGTACCTCAAAATGCTACTTATAAACTTTCAGATTGAGAGTAGAGCTATTTATGTGTGAAAACACAAACGTAGGAGACATTATCTGGGGAAGACGTGCCCGGTTGATTTTGATGTTGGATGACCGATGTTCGTAATTTACACAATTACCATACGTCATTAACTGCAAGTCGAGTTCCGTACTGCGAAGTGCAACACGTTGTACTAAGGTAGACCTACCACGATGGATGTACCGTACTCGTACCGGTATTCCAGGTATTGACGGTACTGTATCGTCGGAAAATCATTAAGTAGACTACTACCGTAGAGTCTACTGCAGCTAACTACCGTCTTAGTAATAATGCGACGACTCGGAGTTCGGAGTAAGTTATGAGCGACGTGTTATATTTCGGAGTGTAATACTTAGATACCGGTACGACTACCGGTAGGTACCGTCCGGTAGTCTACCGTGGTGTAATCTCCGCATCGAACACAACGCCGAAGCACTGCGCACAGCAGCAACAAATGAACCAGAACGGTTGTGTCAACAACAGCATCACTTCGTTCCTATTATCTCAACGCAACCTTATCAACAGTGCAACTTTCCGCTAACTCTCATCATGAAACGCAGCAGCAACGTCCCCAACGATTTTGACAAGATGAGCCGGTTGACGGCAGAAGACCAAGAAATGTGCGGACGAGTAAATCTCTACAAAACAGAAAAGGTGGAGAAGATTGCAGTCGCCAGTCCTTCAGCCAGTTTGTCGTCAACTCCGCCCCAAGACACTTCCTTCTTGACAGAAGAGACTATGAAGAAGATTGTCATGCCCAAAAAGATAGAATTTTAGGTTCACAAGACAAGATTCGAATGGAAAAGTTGCTGGTTGCTATGAGAGACGTCATTATTGCCAGCAAGGTACAAAAGTTTGACTCGATTCTAATCCCACAGCAATCTTGGAGAGTTATACCACCTATCGACGTCATCTTTATCAAATCTACGAATCATAACAGTGTTTCTGGGGTCTGGGTTCCAGAACTATCGATGTAGTTGCAGGGCTAAAGTCTAAGGAGCTCGAGGGTCTTCATTGCGTCTCTACTCGGAGTACCAACATTTAAAAATGAATTTCCATAATATGCGCTATCGCTACTCTTATCCCTTTCCATTAGATTAAAAACTGAGTTTGCTGCTAAATATTCTAGAAGTCGCCCGGCATTTTTCATCCTGAGTATGCAGTACGTTGTGAACTTCTAAAGATTGGTTCGATCCTCCAGCATTGCCAGTTTAAAACTATTGTTACCTTGGATATGCAACGTTTAGGTTTACATTATTATTCTGTTTTAGCTCGCAGTGCGACATGTGACGTACTGTCGTATTTCTCACAGGAGACTGAGCACCCAAGAACTTCATACGGTAGCTTGTAAAGCGATTTCTGTACAACTGGTTTTCCAAAAACGCAGATACTACGGAAGAAAAAAACAAAAGTGCTGCACAAAATTCTTCCCGTCGCTAGCCAAGAATCATTGTGCAAAGGACAAGAAGGAAAAGAAAAATATTTAGGTAGTATTTTTAAGTACTTCGTACCTTCTATGCACTGCAAGGATGTTCTTCTTCATAAAATGGGACACAATAAAACCAACTCACTGTCACCTCAGAGCAAGAACCCAGAAGCGTCGCCCGTTTCCCGCTGAATTGTACGAGCAAAAATAGGTACTACGGTTCCATTCTCGTTTGAATGTTGGCGCGCGATCAAGCGGCGTTTTTTGCACACAATGAATGAGGCAGTGCTGGCTCGCAGAGGCATTGCCGGCGACCAACTTTCGGCTGTCATCTTTGGCGCTGGTGTAATACTGGGGAGTACGAAGTATTACGGTACTCTAGTAGACGGTATCATAGGTAGGGTACGGTAGCTATGGCAGAGTTACTACCGTAGCTACCTAACTGTAAGTAGTACGAGTAGTATTTTTTATTTCGATTTCTAATCAAAGAACACTTGCACATCAATTTTTATGGGACCGGAAAGATCCGAGAACCCCCTCCAGGATCTTGCTGCCAATCAAGTTTGTATGATGCGACGCAAATTGACGATTGACAGCTACCTAAAAATAGCTACCGGTAGCTCTCTACTAGCTAGAGGTGATACGACTAGTAGCTCGTCTAACGATTCCACCCACTTTGAATTTGCAAGAAGAATCCTCCAAAAATGCATCAATTAAAATCCAACCGATAATAATACACTACAGTAGGATTCAAGGCTCTCTAGACCGTCCTTACTACTTGTAATCATCTGTCCGCCAGTTATCATAGCTTCCTTCTTTTGCCACCATCCACCACCATGTCGTGTGAGTTTCAATCTACAACAATGATTCGAAGAAAGTTGTGGATTCTTGTTGACAACGCCCATTTTAAGCTTTGGTAGTGATGTTGACACAAACAAACCCTACCTGCTACGGTAGCTAGTTGTTCGCAGCGTGGAAAGGGGCATAGTCTTCTCCATTTCCAAAGATCTGTGTTGTTTTTGCAAACAAATCTTTGTCCTTCGATTGATGTTGGAAATGAGGCATCGTCGTGGAACCACATTTTCAACTTTCGGCATATTCTTATTTTATGTTACTGCCTTCCTCATGTTTCTGCATTTTTTCTTACAACGATGTTCGTTTTCTGCTGTTTTGTCCTCCAGCTCAAACAATCAGCAGAGCTGAGTGCCTCACACTTAATGATATCTTGGGAGTCAAGACCTTGTCGGGATGCCACAACATCAAGCACACTTTGACGAATCGCGATGATCACTTTCATTCGGACGGAATCCAAGATAGCGATACTACGCATCGCAACTCGTGGTTGATGCCTCAGTAAGTAAATTGTTGTCAATTATGCCTTCGGACGTGCCTCAGCAGTTTTTTCATCTTGTCGACTGAAACGTTGTCGATTTTTTTAGTTTGGCTCGTCGCATGACCAAGAACTCTCCCCACCATGTCTCCAAGTGGCGTCAGGATGTTACGGTCGATTCTTCGGATTGCACCCGTCTTCGAGCCTTGCTCGTGGAAAAGATGGGTTCTCCTGCCGATGCCGAAGAGCACTTACCCAAGGCTTGCAAGCGGATGTAAGAAAGCCTTGACAAAGTAGTGCCGTTGGCTATTGTGTGCAGTATCGGATGCCGTCATTTGCCGTTGAATCAACGAAAGAAGTTGAGAAAAAGAGTTCATTGAATAGGTGTCGGAGCGTTGCAATCAGTCGAACATTGAACGGAAACATGAAGTAATTGTAAACGGATTCATGTCAAACAACTCCAATCAAATATTATGAAAAGTTATTTTTGTAAGGCTATGCCAACTTTGGGCTGCCAAGCGAGAGGTGGCTCACCCGCCTGGCCCCAAGTCGTGCAACAGCTTTCCAAGAATTAGTTGTATTTGCCATTTCAAAGAAGGATCGCAACTTTTTTCAGTTAAAGCGATTGGGACCTATTGCTGGCAGCCATTTAGCTGCAACAGCGTTACTGTCCCCCTTATTCGTTGTCGCTACTAATGGTTGGCTCGCTTAATTTTTGTTTGCATGGAAAAGAGCTGTGCTATTTGAACGGAAGTCGTGGCTTGTTCTGGTTTCTTGTCAGGACGTCGTCTCTTAAATCTGGGAAACCTTAAAGCGACGCCACTTCCTTCTTCGTCGACTAGCCCAGCTGCTGCTGTGTGTTGTCGAGATAGGCTCAGATCTGCAAAAGACACCTCAAAGACTTCTAACGGCTTGAACCAGATGTGCGGTGACTCGTGAGTCACCACCACAGCTGATGAAGGTCGACTTGGAAAACAATTCACTCTATCATCATCTCCATTTTCGCTATCGTCTCGTACTTCCTTGCATAAGGGTTCGGAGCTTTCTTCGGTTTTCCAAGATTGTTCCTCTTTAATTTCTTCTAGGTCAGTCGTGGTACCTCTCTCGTCAGCGTAGGGAGTCCCACGAAAATAGAACTCTCTCATCGACCTGTACATTGAATCTGTAAAGGTCATACATCTGCTGATAGACCGGAAGACATCCTCTTGATCGTCGTACACAGCTAGTAACACTGGTGATAAGAAAGATTTCTGTGCCTTGCGGCCATTTCCATACCAGGCCCCAATTGGTACAACGTCAATTGTATCGGCGAATCCACCGACGTAGTCACGTTTGACCTTCAACCAGCTACGAGAGCGAGTTCCAGCATCGTACGTGGCGTCCCTGGCGAACATTTTGATTACGAGTCCTTCGGCACCGCAGTCAATAGAATGCCTTAGATATGCTGTAATCCCTTCCTTGTCGAATTTGGGGAGATAAAGGGACTCAACGAAAGCGAAATCTTTGGTTTCTCGAAAGCACTCCTTTAGTCGATGACGACGAGTAGAAAATGGCTCATTGATTAAGGAGTTCCCATTTAAAAACATTAGGTCAAAAGCAAAAACTTTCACACGAACGCGTCTCGGGTCGTCATTCTTCTTCTTGCGGGTCAATATATCTTGAAAAGGCAACAACCTCATTTCTGCCCCCTCCCATTCTACACCAACGACTTCAGCGTCAATTATAAATGAGGGATCCTTACCCTCAACATTTGTCTGAAAAGACTCTAACAGGTATGTTGCAACTTCTGGAAACTGATTTGTCGTTTCTAGCATATGACGCGAAAAGAGCTTGATAGATCTGCCATCATAATGAGCTTGGAGACGCATACCATCGTATTTGAATTCCATCACGGCACCATCGGATAATGTCTCCATTGCCTTTTCAACTTCATCAATTGCGTGAACAGGGTGCGCGAGCATTGGAGCAATGGGTATATGAACTTGAATGGAGCAATCTTGCAGCATTTGTTCCAAGCCTCCTTCCAGTAAAGCAGAAACAATTTTCTCAATTGAGGGACAGAGGTCATGGGCTCTTTGAACCATTGCAATAGCTTCTTTTACATCCGTCTTTGTTACCCCATCATTCTTGTTTTGTGGAGTCACATTGTTGGTCATGGATGTTATCGCCATGGCTAAAGCTGCCAAGACTGTCTTCAGATTGGCTCCAACTCGCATGGAAGATATCAGTAGTCGGACCAGGAACCGAATTTCTGTCTTGCTTTGACAACGTCGCAACAAATCGAGCACCATATGCTGCTTTGCGTCTCTGCCATTTGTAACACATATCTTTTGCATTCCGCTGGCCACTTGCACGATTGACAAGTGCCGAACAGCTGGTGTTACAAAGAAGTTTTTCCTCTGGAAGAAGTTTGCGGCGCAGTCTCCTAGATCACCAAATTGGCGATAGGCATTTGACATTTGACTGCGAGACACCCCCAAACTAAGTTGCAGGGCCTTCGAAACAGACAAGCCACTGACGTCCATCGGCTTGGATGTTTTGCCCCCTAAGATGAGTTCCAAGGCCGAAGTCAGCGTCCGAGCTCGTGAGGACATTTCTACTCCATCTACATCAATGATTTCACGGATGAACGCCTGGAGGAGGTTGAGTTTGGTGGTTCGCTTTGGAGAGTCGGCCAATTGCTGCAGCATCTCGGCAAGTCGCTCAAACGAGACATCGCCAGGTCTGCTGGTGAGACTTTCAATCTCTGGTAAGGATTTTATTGTCCGCGGTAGTGAAGCCTTTTTTTCTGAGGAAGTTGCTGCATCATCATCATGCAGCAGGGATTCCTTGACTTTCACGGACTCATCCAGAATTTTCACCGATTCATCTTCCTCGCAATGCCCGGAGACGCATTTTTCGTTGTCATTCTGGCCAACGAGACCAAGCTGGATATCTTTCTTCCATACATCTTTACTGTTTCCTCTCACCGAAAAAAAAGATTCTAGACGTGGCTGCTTTGTCACTTGCGACTTTCGTCCTACTTTTTGCGCCACCGCCATCTTTTCAGGGCTGCGTTTGGCGCCGTTTGGAGTGTGTCGACAAGCGGCAAAGTTGTCACAAGGCGAAACGAAAAATCTGCCGACAAAGTCCATAGGAGGGTGATCCTCCTGTTGCTTTTGATGTTCGTTTTGATGGAAGAAAATTTCAATGGAGTGTTCCAAAGATCCGTTTGAAGCTTCCAAAACTTGTTTGAGCCGTTCCGAAGAAATATCATTGCCCAGAATACCTCTCAAACGCTGGATTTTTTCCCGCTCGTCCTGGATGTTTCTCTTCATGATGCTGTTTGATTTGAGTCTGTCTGATAATGTTCCTTGTGACAGATGCAGATATTACGTCGCAATTTGATTTTTTTGACTAACGATTCCACCACCGTTGGTGGAAGAACTTTCAAGGTGGTTCGAAATCACAAGCCGACGGGGTGAAGATGGTTCATTCATTTTATTCGAAAAAATAATACTGTACTCGGAGTAGTTACTATGAAATACAGTACGTACTACCTCTAGTAGTAGTACGAAGTACCCGTACTCGGAGTACGTACTACGTAGCAAGTACCATTGTACCTACTCGGAGTAATTCACAGTCAGACGATCGAAGACTGGAAGACGGATGACGAAAATTTGACTCTATTGATGACATCACGAATTTCTTTGTCCATAACGAATTACCGTACTTCAAGTACTACGTATCATATTTTTTGGGAAATTTTTCACAGTAAACTATATTGTGATCGTTTTCTATTTTTGCAAAAGGATCATCCAAAGGAAAGTCTTCTATCGTGATCCTTTTTATAAAAAAATATATTGTAAGGATCGCTACAAGAGAACAGATTTCCACCCAAAATTCACCGTTCATATCTCCAACAAAATCGCATGTACCAATGACGTCCAACACGACATGTGCAACGAAAAACGTAATTGCTGACTGACATCTGGAGGAAGCATTATCATACTTGGAGCACTTCCATTTCCATCAAAAGACGACACTTTTGATAAATATCTTGATGTTGACCACAAACTTTCATTTTCGCCTCGCAACGCATCTCCAAAGTACCTCTTCAATCGTTTCAATGTTAGATCTTCACTTGAAACCTTTACATTGCAGGAAGGACACCACAGCAACTTATTTCCCTCCAAATGATGTTTCCTCATGTTTTGTTAGCAATTGTCTACGACTAGTAATAAGATCTTGTGTTGTGCATTTCAGATATTCTTCTATGCTTCACCAACGCTTGTGCAGTCATTACTAAATGCCTTTGGTAATGACCGAGGATTAAAACCAGACATGCAAACGAGTGCTCATCACCTATCTACATACTTAGAAACCTGTTTCACTTATTCTTCTTGACCTTCTGGTGTACTGAGTCCCTCTATCAATTCATTGAACCCTGTGTATGAAGAGTCTTTCTTCCTTGCTCCTCCACCGCAAATGCCCACGCATCCAAATCCCCAAACAAACCGTACCATACTTTGTTGCATTTGTTTTTCATGCCCCAGCCAAGGATTTCTTCCACAGCGATGTCAATCACATTTTCAAAATCAATGGCACATAACCCAGGGTCTTTGAGTCTGATCTTTTCATTCTCCGTTACAAATTTACGGTGAATTTCCTCATGTTAAGTCATCGTAGAATTGAAAATATTATTCTGCACAAGAGAAGTTAGACGCGACAGTAGATGGCACAATAAACGTTGCCGTCATGCAACAACCTATCCATTTACAGTGAAAGCTACTTCAGCAACAGAAGGAGTCACAGCAGCTAGCACAATGTCTTCACGCGTTATGTGGCAATGATGGCAACAGCGCCGCAGTTGGTTTTGTTTCTTCTGCTTTGCCAATGAGTTCAACAAGATGTGGTTTCAATGGTAGTACAAACCCCCTTGCGGTGGGCAACCAACATGAATCCTTTGCTGATTGCTGCCACTTCATTTTTGTATGAAAACGATCACAGGGCAAACCCAAATTTCATGGAAGAGTTGAGTTTCTTCCCTAGCTAGCTACTAGTGGTAGAGCATTTCTTTCCCTTCTGTGGAAATTGAAGTTGTTTCTTTTCGGTTGTCAATAGAACTTCATTCTTACCTTTTATCTGTTCCATTCTTGTCACTCGACTATGTCAGTTTCATTTTTCTCTAGTTAACTGTAAAAGGAACATCACGGACGAACACATCTCTGAACAATCCACACCAGAACTCGATCCCTCCAAGAGGTCAATGGAAACATCAAATTTCACCAATTGCGAAAGATTGTGGTGAGGGAAACTGAAGTTGTGGTAACTGTGAGGTAAGGAGTCATGGGTGAGCCAACTTTTAGATATGGAACTGGGAGGTAGCAAGTAGCTGGCATAGCCATAAATACATTTTTATTACGAGGTATGTCAGGTAATGAGTCACCCCCCTGATGAAGTGGATCACCTTCGGCTTCACCCAGTTTTCTCATAGCCTGGGGGACCAAAAATTTAAAAACATATTAACAGTGCTTTGAGAGAGATGATCCCACTGCACAAGCTACTGGAGTGTCATGCAAGGCCTCATGCAACCAACGGAAATATTGGTTTCTGATTTTGTCAGAAGGGGCTGCGGGAGAGGAAGAAGAATACCATCTTACCACCTATGATTACTCATTGTGTCGTGGTGGACGCTGACATTTCTGTGGTAGAATGGCATCAAGACTCCAAATATTCCATCTAGGATCTTTTGGTAATGCGCGATTGCCGTAGAACCCTGGTACTCGTCTACGTAAATAGGGGGGAAAAGCAAACCCTGGAATGTTCATTGAGATTTCACTCAGATGGTGGGCTTTTTGACATCTGGAATTTGTACATGTGCTACTTGGCGCTCCAGCCGTTTGTAATTAGGGGGAACCTTTCACTACAATGAGTGTGGTCTAGAATAATTCTTATTTAGGGGAATGTGCCTAGGGGTTTGTTGAGGCTTTGCTTTGGCTTTCATCTGGGATCCCATCGTTAAGCAACCTTACCAGTCCTGGTGGTGGAGAAAAACAAATGGTGCTTAAAGGCTTGTTGAGGCTCTGTTTGGGCTCTTGTATGGGACGCTAGTATTGAGCAATCTGGTCAGCCTTGGAGGCTGGGGGGGGGGGGGGGGTTGTCATGAGTAGAACTGCAAGTTCCAAGTCTGTTTGTTGAGCAAAAAGGTTATCAACACCCTATTAAGAGTGAGAAATAATGACAATCAAAGTACTGAAATGGTATCTTTGGATGGCCAGGCAGGCACACAGTGTATTAAAGATTGAAGTTTGTAGTACTGCTACAGACAAGTTTGGAACCAAAGAAATACGTAGTATTGTCAAACATTAACGTCTTAACCTGTATGGTGGAGGAAGATCCAAGGGGTAATGACTCGTCTGAGAGACTTGAAGACCAAAGTATCATCCAAGTCACCAACTAGTAGGAACAGATGGGGGGTATGGGTAGACGAAATACGACGTAGTAAATCGTATGTGTTAATTAATGTTAAATATTTTAAGGTTCAATCACGGGGACTTCTGGCACCATTGTCTTCGAGTGATTGTTCAATGAAGGACAAGAATTTGCCGTTGAACATTATCACTACCCGTTTTTCGCCATGTTTTCCTGTTGTTGTTCCAACATCCAAATAAAAGTCAATTGCCGACATGATGCCATCTCCACATTGTTCGTTAATTATTGCCTTGATGGCTTCGCCATTATGCATGATGGCCTCATATGTACGATAGACATTGGGTTCTTTTTTCAAATTTTCGTCAAAGGAACGCATGGGAAAGAATCTTTGCATATCCTGCAAGTCGTCATCGCTGATGCCGGGCAACGCTTGTTGGAGCTTGGTCGCCGTGTCAGATGTCAACTTGGCTTGTCCTAAGAGAAGTTGAGCAGTATAGGTATTGGTAAGTGACAGCTTTTGAGCAAGTTCATCGTAGGTCAAACCAGACGCTCGCTTGGCTTCCAGTACACGCTCAATTCGCTCGGCCAACGCAGCCTCGTTGACGCTTGAGTAGTATGAAACGGCTCCGATGAATGGAGTTTGAGTGGTTGGGTGAAGAACATTCCTTGTCAACGTCCTTGTCAACGTCCTACCGACGAGAATGTTGCGGGGTGCAGCAGCAGAAGCACGAGAACATATAGTTTTCAAGAACATTGTCATCGATGCCGTCAAGATGGAAGATGAGTGGCGTAAGTATGAAGCGAAATGGTGATCGAATCTGCAATGATTTAGACAACTTGTGTTCTTGTGTTGTGTGACGGGTAGAACTTCCGGTACTTTCCATTCGAACGTACGGCCGGTCATCCTCGCCTTGTTGCTTGGGAATTTCGAAAGGGACGTCGACATGTTGCTGTGATACGTGAAGATGGTGCATTGTTTCGGGGATGTGGCATTCAAGTTAAAAGATACATTCTTATTCCTAGGTAGTTTGTCGCATGAAGTTCCGCCTCCTCTGTCCTGCGTGTCGAGGGGTTTTTTCGGTATCGAGATAATAGTGGCTCAGTGTCGAGACAATATTTTGCACCGTTATGTGGAGAAAACCCACATAAAGGAGAAGTGCCCGTGTCGAGATAAGGCTTCGGTGTCGACATAGCAATTTCCTCTTATTTTATTTTGATTTTACTTTGGGGAAATTGCAATATCACCAGACCCCGATAACTTTCTCCACCTTTTTCGTTATTTATTTCACCAGACCAAAACTATTTCACCAGGACACAAACTTATTTCACCAGACCCAACCTGCGCGCATTGTTACTTCACCAGGCACAAATTTGTATCACCAGACCCAAACTGCGCGAATTCTTATCTCACCGGAAATAAACTTATATCACCAGACCCAACCTGCGCGAATTCTTATTTCACCAGAGCACAACAATATTTCACCACTGCACCGATGCAATTTGTTAGACGAATGCTACTACCACCCGTCTTTCTTTGTTGCAGCTATCTATCTCCGTTGTGGCCGTCTCTTAGCTGCGTCTACGCATACGTCTCGTTGTTCTCAATATGTATGTGTAGTGCATGTCATAGTACATTCATTCAAATTTGTTGCTGTACAGATTAGACTCTACAATTCTACCTTCATGAAAGATCAAGATCTGCATTGCCCCCTCCGTCCCTCCTCAAGCATGTTCTCGCGTTGTGCCCTGTTTTCTTGCACCTGCTACACCGAATGTTGGATTTCTGAGGGTCGTGTGCAAAACGTGTACGTTTTCTCAACCGAACCTTTTTGGGGCGGCCACTTCGTCTTTTCACTACATTTGGTGGCAATGTAATTCCATCCGCAGAGATGGTCTCAAGACATACTGGGATGATGTTATCCTTTAGGAGTTCATTTACTGTTTCGAACTTGTATTGTCCACTCACGTGATTATCGATGATGTACTGAAGTGTTTGCTTTTCGATCTTCTTGTAGTATGCAATTGCATCGATGCATGGAACCTCGTGATCTTGCCATTTTCCACATTCACACGTTTGTTCTCGGATATTAAGTACGTAACTTCGCTCTGGTTCTGTTGGACCCCTTGAGGTACGACATACTCTGAAGATGCCTCCGTTCTCGAGCAGTTCCCAGACCTGGAAGCCAGCACAGTTGTTCCACCGTGTTTCCAATATTCCACGCATCTCGTCGACGACACCACTTCTGCCTCTGTGCTTTTCGCGAAGGGTACAAATTCTCTCCAACATTATTGATAGGATTTGGTCGATGCAGTCCAACCAACTTCCAGTACGTGCCTTTTCCAACATGGAGTTGGCGGACTCGGACATGTTTGTCGTTACTATTCCAAACCTGGGTGGAAGTGATGGATTCTCAATCCATGCAGTTCCCTGCCATTGTTTTTTGGATATACCTTCCAAGTATGCACGACCTTTGGAAGAAACTTGCTCGATTTCAGCCCAACATCGTCTGGATTCATATCCGGAAAATGTCGTGGCTAGACTGTGAACTAACTTCGCTATCTTCTTGCCACCTTTTGTTTCCGCATTCCTGGAAAGGTGAACTGAGCAAAAACAGGGATGATTATCTGGGAAAACCCTCTGCAATGCATTTACTAGTCCCTTTTGCCGGTCCGAGATGAAAGAGAAGTACTTGTATGCCACCCTCGCTCTGGGATGGTCCATTACAAGAATATCGATTGTAGAACGTAGGAGTTCAAGGAACCACAACCATCCAGCCTCATCCTCATTTTCGTTCATAATTGCGAATCCAACTGGATAGATTTCGTTACAGGCAGACTTCACTGATGCAACATACAAAGTGCCTCCCCATTTTGATTTCAGGTGGGCACCGTCCAGTGACATTACAGGTCGTACCAACCGCATTGCTCTTTTCATGATACCAGGGACAATTCCTACCCGCTCAATGTGATTGTTCCCGTCACACTCAGCCCTTACTGTTGAATCCGGGTTTTTTTCCAGGAATTGATCAATGTAGGAACGAATCAATTGAAAACTCACTAGCTGTGACTCAGCTCTGGAAAAACGTACTTCCTGGATTGCCCGAAAGGACTGGTTGTAAGTTACGTCTTTTTTTTGATGATTGGCAGCTGCCCTCATCACATCCTTTGGAACTGGGTCCGCTTCCTTCACGGACATAACAAGTTCGACACTGTGCTTGAGTCGTCCCCTGAGTCGTCTTTTTGGGGCACGTCGTCTCTTTCCTCCAGGAACAAGTGCACCGCTGTGATAAGGTACACAAAATGCGCTCTTCAGCATTATGTCATCCATACCTTGTTTGCTCCCAAATTTTGCTCGAAAACAACAGCCTTCATGCGAGGCACATAAGTAAAGCCTGGATCGCCCCTTGCATGATTTTGCAATAATGACTCTCACGCCCGATGATTCTTCATACTTATCCATGGCCAGGTCGACTTGTGACATGTCTTCAAATATAGTAGGCACGTCCATAAACATTGACGTGAACACGTCGTCCAGCGTTCTAGGGACCTCGACAATATTTGTCCCAGGACCTGGAAGACTATATGCAACTGAAGGGTCCGATACAATGTCATGATGAGCTTCTGGTTGAGGATCATCAGGAAGGGGACGATAAGCAGAGTCGATGTCTGTAAGTACTTCGTCAGCTTGTTTTCCTTCTGCAGGGTTTCGTTTGGATTGTTGAACTTCTGGGGAGGTGTTTTCCGACTTTTTGTACACTAACTTGAGAAATACGTCGTCATTTTCTTTCTCCGAAAGACAAGGGAAGAACGACCATAAAAATGTAGATGACAGGAATTTCTTCGGATCTGGAGTGTTCACATCAGGTGTGTTACAGGTAAGCACTGTGTTCAAACCATCCCTCAGCTGAGTGATATTTTGCTGCGTAAACGTGACAGCAGAAAGTGCATGACCGTGGACTATGTGAAGGACCGATGCAAAAGCAAACAAGGCACAGTCATGTCCATTTTCTTGTACTGGACATGGGGCGTATACTGCATTTCGGAGGATGTACTCAGGGTTTTTCGCAAGCACCTCACTTTGAGGGAGTCCAACAAAACAAAACTGTGCAAGGAATAGCTGAAGCTGACACAGGTACTGGGCTGGGGGAGCATGGCGATTCACTGCATCAGTTCTGCGTCCAGTTCTGCGCAATGAATCATACACACAAACTTCGGAAAAGATGGAAGGGTCCTTAATGTCAAATATCACCTTGACGGCAAAGGAATGATTGTGGCTACAGCAGGGGGAAATAAACTCATAACGTTTGCGGCTGTAATGTTGATACTGAAGCCGGGCGGAATTGACACTCATGGCCTCGTGTTGGTCCAAGGAGCCTGAATTTTTTTTGTTCATGAGCTGAAAGTAGCTGAAGGAATTGGAGGAACCAATCAATACATCGTCTCGCAAGTTACTTGACATTGATATTGAGCGGTGCAGGAGATAATCCACCAAAGCAGTGGACAGGTGGTTTGCACCCGCCAAGGGTGCAATTAAGTCATTCGTAACAGAAAGATGGGAACAACGGCATGGATCGTTGGCAAATGGGATAGGACCAGTGCGGAGAACACGTCCTGGTGGGGGCAACATAGTTCTGCTGACACTGCCGCTCAGATAGAAGAAACAGCTGGTAATACGACGGCGATAACAACGAGACGTATGCGTAGACGCAGCTAAGAGACGGCCACAACGGAGATAGATAGCTGCAACAAAGAAAGACGGGTGGTAGTAGCATTCGTCTAACAAATTGCATCGGTGCAGTGGTTGTGCTCTGGTGAAATAAGAATTCGCGCAGGTTGGGTCTGGTGATATAAGTTTATTTCCGGTGAGATAAGAATTCGCGCAGTTTGGGTCTGGTGAAGTAACAATGCGCGCAGGTTGGGTCTGGTGAAATAAGTTTGTGTCCTGGTGAAATAGTTTTGGTCTGGTGAAATAAATAACGAAAAAGGTGGAGAAAGTTATCGGGGTCTGGTGATATTGCAATTTCCCCTTTTACTTTTGGTGGGTGTCTACTTTCGTGCACGCGGGCAATCGGTAAGCAAGTTTGAGACATTTCGAATTTGTTCACGCGCGACTACCGGGCTGGCGCGTTGGTGATGCGCGCTCGTAAGGGTCAGTGGCATTCAAGTGCCCGCCGGTGCCGGGACGGTATGGCTAGCTAGCAGTACCGTACGGTAGCTACCGGTACCGTAAGAGCTACGGTAGAGAAGTACGAGTCGGAGACCTCTTTTGTGGAGACACTCGTTAATAAAAAGAGAATTCATCGGATCAAGACCGCAATGAACGTCGGAACAAAATTACAGTTACAGTTTTTGTTATACGACGTTAGTAGTTAATTAATAAAATACTACTTCGAAGTACGGTACAACATGTACGTCGTACCTATCACTCTCTACTCTCTACTACCGGTATTGGTAATAAGGGGATATCACCCACGATATTTGGCTCGAGGACAACTTTTCCGGTACACATTTTACGTGCCCTACGCGGCAATATTGTCTTGGACAACTCCCGTTCGATACGACGCAAACGCGATCACATATCAAGCGTGCCAGCCCGCCCGGTTCGGCACCCCTCCGCATGATGACAACAAAATCTGTTAGGCTTGGGGTTGAAACGACACCAGCAACATCGGAAGTACTACTATCAGCAACTACGGAAAAAATGGAAAGATAATAATATTATAGTCAAAAAATACTAGTCTACCGGTAGTTAATCGATAACAATCACACCTCCGTCGTAGAAGAGGAAGAATACCAACTCATGCCGGTTTAGTTCTCGATCATTGATGGTGGCAACGGATACGGTGAACGGCAATTCTCTGAACGACATCAACGGAAGAAAGCTATCAATGTTCAAAACAGACTTCAAAGATTCGGTCATCTAATATCCACTAAATTATGAATGCTCTTGTGAACCACCATCCACAGCAATAGGATTTCGGTTTCTCTGTTGCTTAGACAGGATACCTCGAGCTTGGAGTACTAAAACAAGGAGGGAAGGTGTCCCTTTTGCGTCATTTATGTAGAAACCATTGTATTGCTGAAGAATACTGTCCTTGCTTTCTCCGTTTCCAATTCGGTCCAGTATTGACTGACAAATGCGTTGGACACGGGAAAAGAGGGTCTTTTGGGCGCCTGTATATCTTCTCCTCCACTGCGACTTGTATCGTCTATTCAATTCTGCAATACCACCTGCAATTGGGATGTTGTAGTAGTTACCGGTTCCGTTCCACTCATCAAACATTTCCATAACCGAGACATACTCACCACGGAGTGGATGGTTGTAGCCAGGATATGGTAATACAGATTAGGTAGTTTGGGGGGATCAGGTGACATTACAACACTTGGAAAATGCACTTCTGCGGGGCCGCCATTGTGTACAGGTAACTGTTGTAGCCTAACATTGGCGTAGCCTGCAGCAGCATTCCACATCCCCACGAAAAAATTTTGGTAGAGATGATTCCTGGAGAGAAAAAGTTGACGGAGATCATCCATGCGTTCATCAATACGTTGTATTGCGTACTGCTGATTTTGGTGCAATTGTTGCTGTACTTGTTGAAGAGTGTCAAACCGTGCATTCAGTCCAGGAAGTACAGTTTCCAGAGGTGCATTGTATGGACTTGTTGCGTGAGTCAATGAAGCACGCATTAGTTCAACATAGGACTGGAATTCATTGGACTGGAACACTTCCACGCTGGAAAAGAGAGGATGGTGGATGCAATTGGGGTGTTCAACAAAGATGACAGCGGCATCTTGAATAACAACCTCACTCAGCACCTTCATGAAATGTAGAAATCCGGTTGCTGTGACCTTATCGTCTTCTGGTGAAATCTCGGATAGTCCAGTAAAAGCCTGGAAAGTGTCACTCAAACAAGGGAATACTTTCTCCGTCAATGATGTAGGGGGTATGACTGCAACTCTAGGATTATAATGCAGTCCCTCAGCTTCACGAAATCCGGCCTTCTGTCGAATAATCTTCATGGGAAGCTTATTCGAGTATGCCTTCTTGTTCTGTTTGGGATCCCAGTTGCCAAGTGTCCGTCTAAGGTTGTCATCGTCTTCCATGATTTCTGATTCCTTGTTACGTCAGCACAACCACGGATGACGTACAGACCATACTGGTCCATCAGCACTCATAGGCATAACTTCTTCCTTACTTTAGTGTATGCTTCATGCTTACTACTGGAGTCCCATAGAGGTTCCCTGACAGGTTATGAGCCCCTAGAGACCAATCACCGTACCATTGTGAACGGCACCAGTTGAAATTTGATTGAGTTTGCCCCATTGCTGCTGCTGATTCGCCAGTGGAGCGCCGGGGACATCCTCTCTCGATTTTTCGACGACCACTACATCCATGCTAACACTCCTATCCATTCTATTAAAGCTGCTACGGAACGCATGTTGTGGCACCAACGTCTTGGCCATCCCAGTGACCGTTACCTCTACAATGCCCACAAATACATTGATGGGGTCCCCCACTTCAAGCACCATGACCCTATCCTGGAACGCTGCCCCACTTGCATACAAGCGAAACAACAAAAGGAACCTGCAGGCCCTCATTCCACCAAAACGGCAACTAGAGCTTATCAGGGTCTATCGGTTGACTTTGCCTTCTCTGGAACCAAATCCAAGAACTCTGCTCACAATCGTGACATTCTTGGCCTTAACGGGGAAACTTGTTACATCCTGATCGTTGACCACCACTCAGGTCGCTACCATGGCAACTCCGCTTAAATGGATTGAGTCGTTCCTTACACAACACTCTCCTGACTGCCCCGACAAATATGTGTACCTTGATCAGGGTGGGGAACTTTACCGCAACCCTGCTGTGCGTCGTCTCTTCACACGGTACAACTACACTGTCCGTCCTACTGGAGCAGATTCCTCTAATCAGAATGGACCAGTTGAGCGTGCCCACCTCACAATGGGCAATGGCATACGATCCCTTCTACATGGTGCTGGTCTCTCGCCACAATTTTGGCCTTATGCCTTCGCGCACTATCTCCGCATCAAGAATGCCATCCCGTCTCGAGAACAAGACATCTCTCCAATTGAAGCCACCACAGGAAAACGTGAAGACTTTGCCGCCTTTCGCACATTTGGATGTCGTGTATGGGTTTGTCCTACAACCAAACGACCAGGCAAATGCGTCGTACATTCACGCAAAGGTATTTTTCTTGGCTACCTCCCTGAAACTACCAAGAATATTGTGTGGTACGATGTTGAAACGCAGGTTGTCAAAATCGCCAAACATGCGCAATTTGATGAGGACATGAATGATCTCCCGATCGAGTCCATCCCACCAAATGTTCAATACCTCCTACGCTCCCTTGATGGCCAACACTTCCCATCGGAGTCATCCAACACCACCCTTGATAGTTTTACCTTCACGGACCACCCATTTACACGGACCATTGACAAAAGCTTTAAAATTCGATGCTCCCACCCCACCTTTGGTCTTACTCTCACCAACGATGAACTCTTCAACCGTGCCTATGTACAAGCCATACATCGAAACAGTACCATTGTCAAAGGCTTCTCGACACTGAAGGCGGCCAACAACAAAATCCGCGGCGCCTACATCACCTCGATTAACCACCACCCTGTCTTTACCGTTGAAGAGGCCCAATCCTTGCTCGCCCTGGCCCGTGACAGTTCCGACCGTGCACTCCATATCTCCTTTGCTCCAGAACGTGCCCCAACTGCAGCACAGTTGCGTAAAGCTCTCGTTGAACATGACCTATACCATCCAGACCATCCGGATGATGACCATACCCCTGTGTTCCGCCTTGAAGACATTCGCCATATTGCAGCACTCCGTCACCCTGAATATGACTTCTCCCCAGAAGCACTCCCTTCGGAACACGTCCACCTGCATATCAATGCCATCTCCTCCCACACCATCACCCCGGAGGAACATGCTCTTGGCAACCTCACTCGTCGAAAGCTGAAAACACTGTCCACTTGGGATGAATGGCATGCTGCAGAACATAAACAGTTGGATCAGATGGCATCACTTGTTATGTTTGGTACTCCCTGTCCACCCCCCCCTGGTGCGATTATTCTCCGACCACACTGGCAGTACCAAATCCGACGCAATGGCCAACGCCGTGCTCGTAATTGCTGTGACGGTTCACGTCGTTCCGCTCCTGCTCTCCATGCCATCGCTGCTACCTATAGTTCCTGCGTTGAACAACCTGTACAACGCCTCTTCTATGCACTTGCTGCACGGCTTGGATACCGTACCTACGGCGGCGATGCCCAAGACGCCTTCGCACACTCCCCCGGTCCCAAAATACCCACATATGTGTATATCGACGATGCCTACGCTGACTGGTATTTTGCACGGTTTGGCACCCATCTCGACCGACGCCTCGTGCTCCCCGTGTTGCGTGCCCTTCAAGGCCACCCTGAAGTCCCATAGAGGTTCCCTGACACCAAGGACACGGCCAATGTGCACAAAGTGCCTAGTAGTAATACCTAGTGATTTGCACACTTTCTTGATCGCTTTGGCGTAGGACTTGTCAGATATTCGTTGGGTATGATTCAGTGGGGACCCTCGTCGGGAGTCACTGGCAACTAACAGTTTCGTTTCAAACCATGATTTGTTATCCAAAAAGTCAGGAGGATTATCCCACTCACCAGTATAGTGGAAACGGTACATGAGATAGAAACCAAGAGCACCAATGGAGCACAGGTTCACATTTTTGTGTCTGGCCACCCTTCCATACAGCTTGAGGTCTTGGTTGGTCTTTCCAGTGGCCATCTGTAGAATCATTACAGTTACAGGGTGAGGATCCCGGGTTCTCTGAACCGTGGCATGAAGCAGGTCCGACAGTTCTGCCATGTAGACCGATTCGCCACGTAGGATACCACCTGTAGTGAAGAGAAATGTGAAACGATTTCGGAGGCTGGAAAGGATAGACCTACTGTCGGAAACGGACCCCATTTGAAAGAGAGCATTTTCGATTTGGTCAATGTGATCAAGTGCGCCGTACGGCGACATTTCGTGGTCAACCTTTTCATCATAGTTTGCCCTCTTAACGTGCTGTTTCCGACCTTTTACGACCTTCATCAGCTTCTCACATTTGGCCAACCAAACATGATCCTGCCATGAACAGTTGTTTATGTTGTCATCACGTTGATCAGCATGAAACTTTTGTAGAGCTGCCTTGTAGCTCATTATCGACTCCAAACCAAGACAGACCTTGGGATCTTCCACTCTCTGGTCCTGGGTCAAAGAAGAATATTTGTTGTGGATGGCAATATAATCATCATGGTTGAAACGTGGAATTTTAGCACCTCGTGACGCAGGCGTTTTCTTCTCTCGGAAACACTGGTAGAACATGAATGGGTATATCTTTTCATGTGTGACAGTATACCTGCGTTCAGGACCTAGACCAGAAAACACGACGTCGCAATAAGCCTTGAATTCCTCCACCCTTGGTTCGTAAGATCTTGCGGTATTCGCTCTCATATTTTCATTGTAGAGCTGATTGACGATCTCTGCTTGTCGAAATCGGGCAACCTCTCCAAACGTCTGCAAAGTGCTTGGATCGATGATGCCTTGATTGTTAGATGAGTTGTTTGGAGACATGTTGGTGCTTGATGGCATGTTGACAGGAAGGCAGGAGTTGAAAATGACATCGTCAATGGCTTGAAAGGAGTGTAAATGAATGATGAGAACGACAGTAGTTACTGACACTGCTTGACATTTGTGAATGTGGTGACAGTTAACTGGCAAGTGTGAAAGTGTGAGAAAATCAGATAAAATATTTTATTTTTTAACCGATATCCGCGCACCATGACCCACGTGGGTCATCGTTAGGCCAATTTCGGCCTTCTAAGGACGATATCTCGACAGCCAATCGTTTTCATCACAATCGCAATTTTTTGGTGGTTGTCCTGAGTCTTAGGAACAGCCCGATGCAGGTATGGGCATGGGATATTGAGTCCCGGGGGAGGTACAGGTAGTTGTTCTGTTCTCACAATTTTCGTGCCGGTTTGCGCGAATCGCCAACGGTCGCCATTGTTCGATTGTTCATATCTTGGCCAGCATTCCATCAGACAACCTACAACTTGGAACATGTCTCAACAACCACCCAAGCGACGCAAATGTGGCGCTTGCAAGGGTGTAGGACATGATCGACGCAACTGTCCTGCCCTTCGCGCTACAAAGGCCAATAATTTGGCGATTCCGGCCGTTGAGAACCGAAATGGTCTTGATGGAGGACCATCAAGACTACCAATTGGAGCTACAATGCCAGAGATTATTCCTAACATCAACTGGGATAAGGTATGCTATGTTTTATTTGACTTGGAGACAACTGGTGGGTCCAGAACAAAGGACGATATCATTGAGCTCGCGGCGATGGTTTTGGGTCCGGATGGCATCGCGATCGAAGATGGCTCATTTGAGAGCTTAATCCGTCCGCACAGGAAAATCACGCCCTACATTACAACACTTACAGGGATAACAAACGAGATGGTCAAAACAGCTCCCACATTTCTCGAGGTGATGAACTCGTTCTTCCGCTTTGTAGGTGGAATTGTCCAATCCCACTGCATTCTGTCGTCGACAATCGTCGATGCAATCGTTCTCGTTGCACATAATGGGCGAGCCTTCGACATTCCTTTCTTACTTCGTTCGTTGCAAGGCCATAATCTTCAGAGTCTTTTGGCGGACGATCCGCGCTACGGCTACTTCATCGACACATTGCATGTTGCAAGGACTTTTTTGGGTGGTTCAGCTGCAACACCAACGAACAACAGACTTGGAACCCTATTCCAGTTTGTTACCGGAGCGGAGATGGAAAATTCCCATCGAGCAATGGGTGACGTCAAAGCTCTTTACACCGTCTTCCGAAGTCCCCAACTCGACTCCGATAGACAAAGCTGACCTGACAGATTTTATCGCGGTCCTATTTGTAATGTCCATCCAGAAGAGGAAAGACAAGCCGTCGAATTGGTTCTCGTCAAACCCACTACTCGAATCACCTGTTGCAAAGAAAATCACAACCGGGCGCCAGTTCCAGAAGATGCTACGCTACCTGCATTGCTGTGACCCCGACCAAAACGCGACCTCCGACGACGGCGAATACGATCCATCCTACAAGATCTTGGAATTCAAGAATTCCCTGGAAAAGAGATGGGCTGCATTGTTTGTTCCACACCAGGAACTAAGTCTTGATGAGACTCTACTACGGGCATTTGGAAGAATGAAGTTCAAAGTGCGGATAATCTCAAAGGCCGCCCGGTACGGAATCAAGCTTTATGTTGTAACTGACGCGGCTACTGCTTTCGTCATGGGTGTTCTTGTCTATACCGGCAAATACACCTACTCTGATACGAGGTCAGAGTCCACAAAAAAGACTGTTCAAGTCGTACAGCAGCTATGCGAACCGTTCCGGGGATCCCACAGGACAGTTTATGTAGACCGTTTCTACAGCTCCGTCGACTTGTTGAAACAACTGGAGGACATGCAATTGTACACTACAGGCACCATTCTCTCAAATCGCATTCCTAGGAGCATGACGATTGCCAAAAGCTCAAGAGAGTTCAAAGCAATGAACCGTGGTGATTCGGTCAGCCATGTCCTCACCTACACAACGACGAAAGGTGAGAGAAAACAGGCAGGTCTCGTCGCATGGAAGGACCGTAACATCGTCTACTGCATCACGAACGATACACCGACCGCCCCGATGGACGAGTGCAAAAGGAGAGGACAGGGAGGTATTGTGACAATCAAACGTCCACAGGTTATTACCAAGTACAACCGTCACATGGGTGGCGTTGATCTTGCCGATATGCGGCGACTTCATTGTCACTCAACGATAATGGGACAAAATCGTTGGTGGCTAAAACTGTTCTTTTACTTGCTGGACGCAGGCACTTCCAATGCACTTGTTCTGTACAACGAAGCAATGAATGGGAAGCAGGAACCATACAATATTGTCGACTTTAAGAACAAAGTGGTAGAAGCCCTGGTCGGGCCTGTCTTGGTGGATGACATCCCAAGTGATCAATCTGTCGCACATTGCATGACAAACATATCAGGTGCGGAGCGACAGCGATGCACATACTGCAGTTTGAAGGGGAAAGTAGCCAGAACCCGATACATGTGCAAAGGCTGTGGAGTTCCGTACTGCTGCATTGGGTCGGGCAAGACAGACAAAGACTGTTTTGCCTCGGCCCATGAAAACGAGGGTATTCGCGAAATTTGCATCCGACATTATCGGATGCAACAGACGAATACCAGAAAGGACTTGTTGAAGAAAAGAAGATAGAACCTTAAACTACATGTTATTAGCTATCAGTTTTTACTACACTGTGTGGTATTGGTCCAGTAGTTGTGAAACTGAAAGTGTTTTACGGTAGCGGGGCTCCATCTTGTCTCCCTTTTCTTGGTTTCGTGTACACAAGTACTAGAGTTCTACGGCGAAGGCGAATCGGAATTAAAGTTGCGAAGTGAAAAACCATGACCCACGTGGGCGATGGGGGGGGTGCTCGGATATCGGTTAAACTTCTCCACAGCGAGAGGTACATACATAGCAGTTGTGTTACTCGTACGATACGAAGTACGCAATGATGCAAAGCGTCATCGCACCTAAATGAACTGTTCGCTTTAAAATTGTCTGGATGATATCGTTAAATGATTTTATTAAGAGGCGCCACCACATGGTAGAATAAATTTCGTTTATCGGTACCAATAAATGCATTTTACTTAATGGTAGATTGTCTGGGAGACCCCGTTCCGAATTGTCTCGTTGCATTTTGTTGTCCCAGCCAAATCGGGTATGGGATAATAAAATCCATTTTATGGCTATGCCAACTACTAGTAGCTACCAGCAGTTCCGTATCTAAGAAGTTGACTCACCAGCCGGGCCCCGAAGGGCGAGGCAGTGCAGGGAGTGACCGGAGATCACTCCAGGGATGTAGTAATGGTAGTAAAATCTCCTACGTGAGGAGGAAAAGTTCATCTGGGTGGAGAGGAGTTGGGAAAAAGCATATTCATGCGTTTGTATGTTTGTACTCTCTACTACCGGTAGTAGGTAGTCGTGCACAACAACGTACTGCGGAGAAATAAATGCACCGCAAGCAGTTGAGCAGTACCTATGGTACTTGTAATCAAGGTACAGGCAGTGGAATAGGTATGTAACATCATCGTTTGTGAGTTTTTCAAGTCACCATGATGTTAACTCCAGTCGCACTACTACTAGTACGTAATACGGTACCGGTACTCCAGTTTACTCATAGTAGTCGCACGTAGTCGTCTACGGTAGTCAATGCCTCTTTTTCTACTTCGTACTACTTTATTAGTAGGTACTACCGAAAATGGGCTGTCGTACTATCGGTAGTGTTGTACGACTAGTACTGTGCATCCCAAGTACCAGTACCAGGAGTAAGAGGCAGTGCGTTTGCACGACTTCGTTCTGAATGAAACCTATTTGCTCTCTCTGTCTCCTTCCCTCAACCATCATCGTAGTACGACAAGGACTACGTACTGTTGTCGAGTACGTACCAATTTGCACTCCGGAGTCCGGAGTAATTACGAGGAAAGGAAAGTGTGCTAGTTTTACTCGTCGTCGGTCCATGCAAAATTGGAAATATCACCCAAATCATCCTCATCATCTAGACTCATCCCCGGTAATATCATAGTAGAACACGTAGCAGCAACACGAGTCGTATCTGTAGTCGTATCAACCAGTCCCATCATGGCAGCCAAGGGGTCACCCTCGCAACCCATCAAGCCATCATCACCCTCGTTCACAGCCGCCATCCCCAAGACATCGTCCCCCGCATCTTCCCAGGATTCTCTCAACGTTCGGACTACCAAATCGATTTCATCATTCTTGATTTGATCTAGTGTCAAGTTGGAGACATTCAGGAGGCGATCTCTTCGTTCTTCGTAACTTAAACGTCTCGGGAAGGCATATGATTGTTGTCGTTCTCGAATGGGTAATGGTGGCATGGAATAAGCAGTAGCTTCAGTTTGCATAGCCATGGAACTGCTGTCGGCGTGATCCCATCCCAATGAAACTGGTAATCCATCTTGGCACATGGGATGATCTCCAACTACCAATGTAAACTCCCGAGTATGAATTTGATCCCAACTGACTCGCTTATTTGGTTTGCAGTTGCTGCTGCCACAACTCTTCTTCGATGCGCGAGAGCCCATCGAGTCGTCTAGACTCGAGTCGTCACTAAGTTCCATACCGGGTGGTCCCGAAGCGGGTCGTTTGTTGTTGCTACTTCCACTCATGGCTGAAGATCGCATGTTATGTTCAACGATCATCCGGGAACACACCAAAAAACTACTCCGGAGTATTATTCTTTATGTCGTGGTCGTAGTCTATTAATAGAAATGTCGTAGTAGTTACAGTTAATTTTTTCGGTATTTTTCTTACGACGTGCACGCTGATGATGAATGACTGTGAAAGAAGAATTTTTCAAGATGGTTGTGATTATATTAATTGACATGCTATTATTATACGTAAAATACTATTATACGTAGTGCTGTGTATTACTGTAGCTTAATCCGGAGTACCATCATAAAATCTATGTATAATCCGGATTACCAGTAATAATAATGCTACCGGAGTACGTACTCAGAGTAGCACTCCGTAGTTTACGACTACCGGTACTGTTATGGCTAGCTGGCGTAATGCAATCTTCTGTGAATACAGTTTTTAATTTTCTCACCACATGGCTAGCTCGCGTAATCCGTTTTCATTCATTGAATCTCTCATTTTTGTTCACTCAGCCCCTCATTTCTTTCACTCCAACCCTCATTTTTCCGTTATATGTGTGTGGGTCCTCAGAACGCAACTTATCGTTAGCAACCAGAATCTGCATGTCACGAATGAAATTACAACCAAAATGGAAAAAACGCATGATATGCTTTTGTACTTTTCACTTCCAACTCTGTCCTGGCTCCACTAGCTCCACCTCCAGTCCCACCGCTGGCTCAAAATCTTCCCTGTCCCACGACGTTACACTATCGCGTCCACTCATCTCTGGGAGATTCGACCCCAATGATTTTGTTTCCCGGTTCCTTCCTCCCAATCACAACCAACCGTCTGAATTGGAAGCAGATGAAATGAACTCCACTGTTATTGATGGTCTAGGAGTTCGACATTATCACACCAACAGCTTACGAATGAATCGTACCGGCGACTTCTGGAAATATGTTTCGCCAAGCAATCCGGAGATGCTGAGCGGTGGCGAGTAGTCCTTCAAAAGTACCACACCCAGATCTAAGAGGTGGCCAAAAATTACACCGCAGACGTGGTGACGCTTCCCAGTGGGGAGAAGTTACCCAAAATATTCTTCCAGGGACGTCTTGCCGTTCCCCAACGAGAGGTCTTCATGGCAATCCGCGATTGCCATGCTTCCCGATCAAGGCACACCAAACAACAAGCAACGTTTGCAGCAGTCAGCGACATGTATTGCAACATAACGCAGAAGATGGTCAACACATACATAGCAATGTGCCCCACTTGCATCCGGAGACCACCCGTGATCAAACCACTGAAAGGGGCGGCTTCCCCGATCATGTCGAGCGCTTTCCGTGATCGTTTCCAGGTTGATTTGGTTGACATGCAGAAGGAGGCACAGGAAGACGTCAGAGGCGTTACGTGTAGGTACACAGTGGTACTCAAGGATCACTTTACCAGACACTGGAGATGTTGCTGGCGATGCCAGCAAAGTTCCCAAGGATGTCGTCGCCCTCAGTACAGAAGAGAAACGACAGGGAAATGAAGGTGAGGGAAACGGCAAGGCTGTGAAGATCCCGTCCGTCCGAGATGCTGCTGCTGCTGTTGATAGGAAATGAAACGTACAACAGAAAAATCCTGGTGCCGGATCGGTGGTGGGAAACCATGTACATTGCTACTTTTGCTGCATTGCTGGGACATTCTGTTCACCGACCCAATCTCATGTTTGTGCACTGCCAGGAGGAGAACAGCATTGTGACTGAAGGACTAACAGAAAACCTCGGAGCAAAAGTCAAAACTGTGCTTAGTGTCATTCACTCGAACGATCACTATGCCGTCATGGAGATTCATATTGATTCAAGAACCGTATGCATATGCAATGGAATGAGCCGCTCGTTGCATGGTTGGCAACAGCACGTCTTAAATGTGCTGAAACGGACGAGAATGATTGTGATAGACTGCAAACCTACGTTCGTTGATGACTTCGGAACAACGTTCATGGAACCGGGAAAGTCTGCAGACACGGTGCACTTGATGATCAATAACATGCGGGAATGGACTATTAAAAAACTATGCTCGTGCGGCAAAAAGACGGATGGAACTGTGGACCGATTGCTTGTATAAAATTGTGGACAATGTTCGCTCCAGGAGAAGTTGACGTGTGTAGTTTGCATCCTCAGGAGTACAAAAGGGTAGTTGTGGCAAAGTTCAATGCGCTGGTTTGTACATTAATGAAGGAGATCACTTGGAGTGCGGACTTGGAGTGCGGAGGAAAACTTAGAACGTCGTGAGTGTGAATTGAAGAAGAGCAGTGAGCAGAGCGTCATTAATGATACGGAGACAAGAAGCGGTACGAAAACTGCCGGTAGCAGCATTGGGGAAGACAGTGGGAGACAGCCGCCCAAAACAGAAACGGACGTTCGAAATGAAGCGAGAAGAGTTGCCTGTATTAAAAGAAAGTGGAACCAAGAAATTCAGGCGGAGAAAATGGTACGCCTGAGGAACGAAACATTGCAACATGTTACGCCTGGCACTGTGGTGTCTATGAAGATGGATCCAAGGGATGTCAAACGTGCCCGGGGTCTCCTTGGGATTGTTTGTGATAGGTCAGGCAATCGAGCAGGCGGGGTTCAAGTGGCTACAGAAGAAGGGATTGTCACAGCAGATTTAAAGAAGAGAGAGTACTTCACACCCTCAGACCGTTATGCTGTGCAAAAAGAGCAGGTTCTGGCATTGCCTGACAAGCTGGAGGTAGTGCGTGAGGATATCATGAATGGGTTGTTCGATTTGGGAAAACAAAAACAAAAAGTTAGCATGAAGACAGCTTACAGGTCGGTGGAAGGAGGTCCTCCCATTGAGAGAAAGGGATGCGGATGCAAGGGGAAGAAATGCACACATTTCTGTGGATGCGTGAAGGCAAAGAAGAATTGTTCCTTACAATGTTTCTGTAAGGGAGAATGTAACAACCACAATTGACGAACAATTTACCACCAAAGATGAGCAACGGTGCAGTGAGAACTTCTTTGTGAAGTTATATTTTTAACGTAAATTTTTTAAAAAAATTTAAAAAGGTATCTTTTTTCATCAGAGGAAGGCGTTATGCGGAGGGGAGAATGAGCCCAATTCGTGCATTTATAGTTCATTGAATTCAAGAAAAAAAGGTCCTGGATTCACGGAACTATGGATTACGCCAGCTAGCCATAACAGTACCGTAGAAGTATTTTTTTTTTCCACATCCCTGGAGTGATCCCCGGTCACTCCCTACAGTGCCTCGCCCTCCGGGGCCCGGCTGGTGAGTCAACTTCTTAGATGCGGAACTGCTGGTAGCTACTCTAGTAGTATACTACGGTAGCTACCCACTGGTAGTACAGTATTGATTTATTACGTACTCTAGTCGTAGTACGGTAGTCTACTACGGTACTGTTCTGAAGTACCTATGCGTGCTGTGGTACTTGTATACAAGCAAGGTAGCACATCCTACGTCTCCTGTTGTATCCCACTTGTTTTGGCAGAAATGAGTGACAATGGTGACAGTGAATGGTGACACCGATCGCCGTGGTTTGAGTACTAATTTAAGGAAGTGGCCATGATAAATACACGAGTGGTTGGTACTCGAAGTGGCCCTAGCTAGGGAAAGAAATATTCCTTCCAACAATGCGGTAAATGCAACTAAACAAATGTTGATAGAATGGCAATCAATTATGCTATGTTTGCAAAAATTTGGAAAGCAAACACTCTGCTGATCCAGGTATACAGCCACCAATGGACACTTTGCGTATGAAAGCAGGTAATTTGAGATTTTATGTAAGAGGCAGGAAGGCGCAAGATATCATTTATGCTTCTGTTGGGGAAGCTCGTGTGGAAGATTAATGCAAGAAGCGTCATGACCCTCTTTTGAAATTGTACTATGGGCGTCCTTATTGATTAATCACGATGAAGATGTTGCTGGTTGTGGTGCAAATGGCGCAACATGTGAATTTAGAGGTGTAAAACTGAAGCCAGCAGTGTAGTCATTTTTCAGCTGTTGCATGAATCGCGCGCTTCTCTTGGGGGCATGCCGGTGAGCCAACTAATCGGATCCGTGATCGGCGGCAGTTTGTGTAGTCTTCAAATAGAATTTCATTTCTTCGTCCTAAAGAAGCTCTCAAATGAACATTAATGACCACGAACTGGATACTTGAGCCAATCTTGTGTCTGAAAATTAGCATGAATCTGCACACACAGATGCTTGGTACTACGTGGATACAATAGATGTTTTTGCGATAGGAAACTTTTGAAATGTTACTTAGTATTCCTTGACATTACAAAATACAGAACGATCCGATCAGAAGAGGTAACATTCCTCCAACGCCAGAATTGATCGTCATTCAACAAACGTTCACCTACGATTGTTGGCATTGGACATTGCCGGGTCCTTCATCATCACTATCGTCATCCATGCCGTTAGCTTCCGCACCTCCTTTTCCAAAATGTCGAAGGTCGGTTTCCTCCAAGAAGCATTCCTCTACATCATCAGAGTTGGGCTCCGCTTCCATGACAGAGTCGGGAAGGAGGTCCTTCAACTTTGCCGTGACTTCTGGCAACAGAGTCTTCGGAAAATCAATATGGAAGGCCATGTAAAGATCTCCTTTGACAAACGGATTTCCCCGACTTGGCATGCCTTCTTTGGGCACCTTCATCATATACGGCATTGATTTTCCAGATACCTCATCTTTGGTTTCACTTTGAATGACTTCGCCAGGTCTTGTCTTGATGATGATGTTTCGACCGTCGAGATGTTTGATTTGAAGCTAAAATTTGTGCGGGGTATTATAGAAAATGAGTGTAATGTAATGGTAAATCGGTCAGCTGTCGACAAACAAAAGTAGGAAAGCACGTACCGAAAAGCCGGTCAACGCTTGGTTGAGACTGATATCCTGCATGATCAATAAATCGGCTCCTTTCCGCTTGAAAACATCGTGATCCTTCTCTTGGATGATAAAATTGACATCACCCGTCTCTCTTCCAGGCACTTCGTCCGCCATGCCCTTGAAAGAAATCTTTTGGTTGTGATGGGCACCCTTTTCGACATGCACCTCAATGACTTGGCGCTCGTTCTTTGTCTGTGCCTTATACCCCTGTCCATTACATTCGCTACAAGTACGTTGCATTTGCGTGATCATTCCAGGACCTATCTGTCGCATTTCCATGACCACTCCATGGCCGTCGCACCGGGTGCACTGACTGGAATCTCCCACAATGACCTTTCGATTAATAGCAAGCTTTACTGTCTTGCCATTATACAAATCTTCCAACGAAACTTTCAAAGGGTGATTCAAGCTAGGGCCCTTGCGAGGTCCGGTGCTACGGCTACGTCCACCTCCGAAAAACATGCTGAACAAGTCTTCTCCACCTGCCGCAGAAGGTCCACCTTCCTGTTCGACACCCTCCAAGCCGTATTTGTCGTATATTTCTCTCTTCTTTGGGTCGCTCAGAATCTCTACAGTTACATAAAAAGTGAACAGCAAGGGAAAAGTTGGTTAAAATGCAAATTATAACATGTCTCGATGCTGTGTGGCAAAACCTGTGCCTCTTGGCGCAGTCTTTTCCTTTCAAACTCACCATATGCAGCATTAATTTCTTTGAACAAGTGTTCGTCTCCACCCTTATCGGGGTGATGTTTAACGGCCAATTTGCGATAGGCCTTTTTGATTTGTTTCTCATCGGCATCCTTATCGACTCCCAAGACTTCGTATAGCTTTTCCGTGTCGACGTCTTCCTTGGGGCCGCCACCCATGCCTCCTCCAGGGAATCCTCCAGGAAACCCACCGGGAAATCCACCAAAATGCATGTTGCCTGTATTATCTGCTTAGCTGAATGTAGTTACAATAAGCTTGTGCGTGTGTAGAATTGTGGAGTGTATGAACGATGGCATCCGTCGTTCATCAAGGTTTACTTTATTGTGGGTTCACAGTCAGAACGGCGGCATTTGCTTCGCGCGTCGTTGGCGTGTGTTTACAGTTACGTCGTATTTCTTTGGTGCGTCTTTCACTCCAATCTCTTCTTTCGAAATCGTGGGATCGTCTGGCCGTAGCAACGAATGGAAAAGAAAAAGCATACACTCCGAAGACTCCGCGAGAGTCAACCAACGAGGTTCGATAGAGATAGGGATAGTATCGTTGGTAGGATACCTTCACCGTTACGCGTCGGGCGACCCTTTCATGAAGTAATGCCCTTTCCCTTCACCATCCAAAGAGCCTTGATTGACTGTGAGCTGCAACCGTCAATTGAAAGGTTTGGGGACTTCTTTCTGCTGCTATGAGTACCTAGCTGGTAGTTGAGAGGAAACGAATACCGTAATACTGTATGATCAAGCAAGGAGGGAAAAGCTGGATTTGCTGGTGACTTCGTTGATCGAAACGTTGCCACAACAACTGCGTCGAACCTGTTCCCTGAATGAAGTATCGCAAAAAGTCGGATTGGTCACTTTGCTCCTCCAACCACCAGCGGTACATTCCAAAACTCATTGTCGAGTGCGGTTACGTGTCCCAAGTTTCAAAGTTGTCGACTCACACACAAACCCCTCTCCGACGACCTCTCAATTTTTATTCCTGCCTCCGGGAGTCTCTCGAAATTGATCCGTCGGTCTTCTCCACTACGTCGGATCTAAATCGAGACAGCTACTGCTACATCTAACATTGGGGCAACACTCTTTTTCACTTCTGTTATCAGCGCATTTGTATTAAGTTGCTCTTCAACAACTCTGATTGTCACAGCTCAAAGCACCCGTTATGACATCTATACTCTCGTTTTCCTGGCGTCGGGCTCAGGATGCTAATCGTCACCACACAAACAATCACGTTCGTCGTCCTGCAGAAATGGATCCTTGGGGTCTGGGAATCGCCACCAGTACAAGTAGTGCAGACAGTCTTGTTTTACCACACAATCATAGCAGCGGGGAGAACACTCATTATTCCACCTTGGAAAGAGTAAGGACTATCTCAATTCCCACCACACCCGAAGGATTGCGGCCTCGAAAGTCTGTATACAAGTTGCGACAAGAGTTGCTAGGATATCAGCACTGTCACGAGATTTGCTCTAGTCCCTCTCGATCCGATGGAGAATCTATGGCGAATGGTTCGAATTCATCGTGTGCACCCAAGCCACCGAATCCAAGGCAGCACGGATTTACTACAACTTGCCCACCTACATCTTTCACTTGTGAACCAACGGAGCTCCCTCACGTCCTTCAGTGTTACAGAGAGTCTCCTCAAACGACGTTACATTCTTCCCTTTATATGAGTGGTAACTACGGATATTGCGAAAAGGCAGAAGTCGTGATTGAAGAAGATGATTATGACGACATCGACTCGATGCTTGCGTCTCCATCGTCGGGCAGTGGCAGACATAGGGAACAGCAACAAGTAGCTATATCGCCCGACCTGAAACCAGGCAAGGTGAAAACTGCGGTTGGCGCCGTATTGGCAGCAATGGCCGAACATGGATCTGGCGGTGACATTAATCAGAGGGCCAACGGAGGGTCACAACACTCTATCTTGCCATCGCGAGACTGGATGGATAGTGACGACAAGGACTTTGTGATAGAGGACGAAGACAACGTTTTTCGGGAAGAACTCATTGATGATGACGAAGAGTCCTCCGTGCATGCTTCGCCGTCATCATTTGCGTGTGGAGCTGGGAAATTTTCTTCCTGGAAAGAACGTCAAGAGCAATTTCAGCAAGATACTAGCTTCACTCGGAACATTCTCAGTAGTGATCCCAATGCCTCGTGGCAACTAGGAAATGGCACGGACAGTAAGCCCTACGACTTTGAACCCATCCTGTCTGAAGAGGAGGAAGCTACGTCTCTCAAGGACAGCATTGATGCTCCTCGAGTTCTTGATTTGATCCATGATCATGGTGGGTTGAATGTGAGTGCCATTAGCAATTCTCATAATCCGAGAGATGTGATAAGTCTTCATAGCTTAGCAGATACCATAGAAGATTATGAGGACGACGATGAAGACTACAACCGAATGAACAGATATCAACCGCTGATTGATGATTCAATGGAACCACTGGAAGACCCCAATGATGACGCATTGTTACTTCTGAAATCGGACAATCAGCGGCGCAGCAAAGAAGAGCTTCTCTTGTTGACGTTGGAACGACTATTTGATAATGTTGACTTGTTGAACGAAGCTTCAGCGACCATGAAAAAGAGTTCTAGTCAGTGTCCATCGCCACGATACAACCTTTTTCTCGGTCTAAAAGAGTCTCAACTCACAAAAATTGCTCAAGAAATGGAAGGGTTGCTCACCATCAAGTGGTGTGTCGAATCATTGCAAGAAAAGCAAGAAACAGAACGGATTGCGTTGCGATTTTGTTTCATGGTGCTGCAAAAAGCCACTCAAGCATCCCAGTCTAGGAACGAATCTAAGTACGCTCCTCACCATCAATGGAAAACTCTTCCAGGGCTCCGAACAGCTCTCGGACTGGAAGAAGATCCCGTTAGCCCGCCAACGGTGCGTGGTGGCGATTCGTCTTTGTTTTCACTGCCGTCCGACTCGGATCATGCAAACGATGATACCCCTCACACCTCAAATGTCAGTATGGCAACGACTATCACAACTGTTCTGTCGCCGGAAAAGTATATGATACAGAGTCGTTTCTCTAATACTGGACTTCGTCATTCATTTGAAGTCATGGCTCGCCTTCTTGGACGACTGAATGAAGTGTGCCTACTGCTGCTGACTGTTGGGGGGGGAGTTAAGACTGCAGATGAAATCAAACAAATTTATCTGGAACTTCTTGAGTTGCCCGTCTCAGACTTGAAGCATATCCTTCACTTTTTCGAAGGGCACTATGAATGCCCTCTATTGGCTTCTACAGTCCGCACGGTTTCGGAGGACTACGAGGAAAAGATGGACAAATATCACGGCAACCAATATTGCTCTTCCGACTCACTCATCCTTCCTCCTCTTATCAAACGATCATCGTTTCAAAGTGATTCGGACATTCTGCTTTCTCAAACAGGAAGTCTAACACAAGAAGTGCTACGTATCAAAGTGGTCGAGAACGAAGAGGAAGGCTTAGGACAAGAAGTGGAATGCGACATGTGGACGCCAAATACCAATGACATGAATAGCTACGTATCTCTCAATGACGACGCTCCAAGTACCATTGCAAGCATGGAAGATTCTGAAAGCAGCGATGAGGAGGAACGCGGACCTGTTGGCGACCTGAGAAGAAATATGGGAAGCTTTGACGATTTGAGAAGGAATAATGTCGACTTAGACAGTGTTCAGGAGGAACGGGAGCAAAGTCCATCTGAAGAAGACTTTGATGAAGACCATTTTCAAGCAGAGGTATTTCACGGGTCATTGCGGCCGAATGGATTTCGTCGCAATCACGTTGCAAATTTCGCATCTCGTTGGAATGGTCGAGCATTCTGGAAGGGTAGAGTCTTGGGTTTGCGACAACGACGATTTAGCAGTGCGGAGTAACACGCAATTGAGCTCGAATCGCCAACGAAAACAGGAATTCTTCAGTTGATCTCAATCATTTTGCCATGGCTGATATTTGCTTTCCTGATGAAGAACTTGACTTCCAGGGAGAACCTGACGGTGATGGCGAGGGCCTTCACAAACTGATGGAAATTCAGAATATCCATGGATCATGTGGTTGCACATCCATAAACAACAACAGTAAGATCTTGATGTTTCATGAAGGTGGTGAAAAATTACATCATTTTCAGTGTAAGATTATGGTCAGTCACCTTTTATGAATGGTCTGCGGTGATTGATGAGAGATCACCTGGACTATACATACTGCTGCACTACAACTGCTATAAAGTATGGGTGTACTAGGACTAGTGCTACTCCCTGTAATAGTTATTAAATTGTCTTGCCATAGCTGTAACACGTGGCTACATTGTAACTTCTCCAATGTACTCTTATTCCAAAGCACGGAGTACTGGAGATGATCACTCATGAACTTTCCATTCAGACTAAGATAGGTTGGCACCACCTGCTCCTAGGCTGGTGGTCTAAGCATTGGAAAACCCTCCAGCTGCAATATCTCCAACGGAACAACACTGTGGTTCAGAATAAGAACAATGTCCTCTTGTGGTCCAGTAGCATTACCTGCCTCATGTGTGAACACTGCTACAAGGAATGGGACAGCAGAATAAAAGCCAGGCATGGAAAAGACGCGGACACCAGGGCCTGGCTACGACTAGAAAAGGCCTGTTGGGACATTCGAGCTCTCTATGACTTCAAGCCCAAGTGTTTCCTCCACACTCAACGCCATTACTTGTATCCCACAGTAGAAGATCACTTTCACACATAGACTGATGTCCAAAACGTGGAAAACTGGATTGAAACGTACGACCTCATGATCAAACAGAACACCAAATTTCGTAAGGACATCTTGGAGGGCTGCCTTCGCCCATTGACACACGCCTTCATCCAATCAGGACCACAGCTCCAAGAACGATGTTACCAACAACAAGTGCACAACCAGAAACAACGGCACCAACAACACACCCCATTGGCAAATTCTTCTGTCAATAAGGATCACAGCCACAAACGCAATGTCAGGAACAACAACCACACTACCACCACCACCAGCAACAACATATAACATACACACCCACCACAGAAAAATGAACAAACAAACAAGCTCCACATCACCTCAATCGATCAGCTCCTTGACCAGATGAATTTTCTCCTCACGTAGGAGTTTTTATACCATAAACCTGTCCCTGGAGTGACCTCTGGTTACTCACTGCATTGCCTCGCCTGTAGGGACCCAGCGATTGAGTCAAGTTCTTATATACGGAACGAGGCGGTAGCTAGCTAGTACCAATAAAAAATTCTATTTTAAGGCTATACTAACTGACAGCTGTCATCTGCAAGTTAGCTCACCCGCTTGGCCGTGCCGCGCATGGAGACAAGGCAAATCATACAAAAGCTTTTCATCCACTCAGTACCCTGTTGCCCACCACTCAGAAATAGAAACGTAAAAAACCTCACGAAAGAGGAAAAGTCCAAACCAGTGAGTGTCAGATTTGGCGTGGTCTGCTAAAAACAATGCTGGGAAGGCAGCAATTAACCACATAAATTGTGTTGGATGTGTTGATATCTTCTACCTGTTGCAACCCTATAGGGCAGATTGTATGCGTAAAAGAAACTTTCCATGTCAATCACCAATAGTATTTCCAATGAAATAGCTGCATCTCTGTGCACTTGACACTCGGCTGAGTTAAGATGCCACTTCTTCCATGGAAATGTTAGTGCTCACCACAACTCTAACAGGAATCATGCATAGGCATTCTTCCTCCTCTCCCTTACCTCCCTTCCGATTAAATAAGAGGAACACAATCTTTTCGGTCAGACTCCGGTTGTGCATGATGCCATGCACAAGACATCAGTAGTTTTTACTACCACTGGGACGATCTCTTACTTTGCACTGATAGATTGTCTATGGATTCTTACTGCAGTTGTTCCCCAGGCTCTGACAAACCTGGGTTAAGCCGCCCTACCAGCACGACAAGGTGATCCACTCATGATGCGACGGTAGCTACTAGCTACTTCGAAGTTGTAGTTGGCATTGCCATAAATAGAATTAACTGTAAATTAGGTATGTGGCTACGTCGTAAATTAAGTGATTCTGTATGAAGTGTCACACTGTCATACTATCTTCAATCTACTCCGTACTAACTGTAAGACCTAAAGTTCGGTAGACTACAATACGAAGTCTAACCGTAACGATAAAATAATACGTACTCCGGAGTAGTAGTATAAAATAAAAGAATGTTGTTGCGATTCTCCGTACGTATGATAGTATGTAGGGGTACCCCTCTCTATCTACCTACCGTAGTAATCTACCGGTACTTTACCCTTAAAGTGATGAGTCGTATGTTTCATTACAGGTTAGTCCACTGTCCATTGTGATGGATGGATTCATTCGATTAATCCTTTACTGTTCGTACTACATCGTACGTATCATACGACTTAGCAGTACCTACCGTAGTACAAATTTGAAGCTGCTCACGAGCGCGTTGTTTCGTACGACGTATTTCTGTTTCATCATCAGCACAATCACAAGAGTTGTTTCCCAGGACGGAAAGGTAAGCCAATGACAATGCACTATGGTTGGAAGTGCAGACAAGACGATGCAAAGAGTATGAGAGTTTCATGTGAGGATGGAAACGGTCGCTGGAGATGATCAAATCGAGCCAAAATGGGGATGCTTCCGCATCGACGGGCCCAACAACGATAATAATATCACGATCATTTGCCTCAAGTTTTTCCGCGGCTGATGAATCCGTCCTTCTATCCTGAAAAATCCATCACCATCCACCATGTACTATTCATAGTCAACATAATGTGCGGTTGCTGTCGCTACCATGGTCAACAAATCACGTTGTCATTCTTTCGCGAACACATTGGATATGTTGTTCCCCCTTCTCTCCCCCCAAATACTTCCTTCGAATTAACAGTAAAGCGTTGAACACTTCGCACGCTTCAACCGATCACTCCATCTTTTCAAAAAAATAAATATTCTCTGCACTGTTTGCCGTTCAGTTTCTCACATCAACTCCTCATTCGATTGTTGTTGTCGTTGCTCTTCTGTATTTAGTACGCATCTTCACTTCACTACTAGTCGCACACACAAACGCAACAAATCTTTATCAACCATGAGTGTAGAGATGGAAACTTGTCCGGCCTCTGCGCCTTTCTTCGGATTCATGGGTGTAACGTGTGCCCTTGTCTTTGCCAACATTGGTGCGGCTTATGGTACCGCTAAGTCTGGTGTTGGTATCTCCTCTATGGGTGTCATGAACCCTGGTTTGGTCATGAGAAACATTATTCCAGTGGTCATGGCAGGTGTACTGGGTATTTATGGGCTGATCGTAGCTGTTATCATTCAAGGAAGCATTGTTGCCCCCCAAAATGGTCTCTCTCAGTACTCTTTGTACACTGGATTTGCACACTTGGCTGCGGGTCTTTGCTGTGGTCTCTCTGGTCTTGCTGCTGGCATGGCCATTGGTATTGTGGGAGATGCTGGCGTACGAGCTGTTGGTCAACAAGAAAAGCTCTTTGTAGGAATGATTCTTATCTTGATTTTCGCTGAGGCTCTTGGACTCTACGGTAGGTGCATTGTATTGTTTCCACACAGAGGCGTCGATTTATCTCTCATAGTGAAAGAAAGATTGAAGTGGATGAGATTGGACTCGGAAATTTATTCTGACGCTTGTTCTTTCATTATTTTGTTGCTACAGGCTTGATCGTTGCTTTGATTCTATCCCAGAACTCCTTCGTTTGCGAAGGCAACAACTAAAGAGCGCTGTGATTGGACAGCTTCGAATGCTGAACGCGGTGAAACATACAAAGAATCTATATCACACTAGCTAGAATGAGCCAACCCCAATGCCGAGGCAGTTTGTTTTCAGCCACTGCACCTTCTTGATACGTAGTCGAATGCAACACGAAAGCCAAATATACGGCATTTATTATTATACTTTCACAAATAATTATAAAGTGTTTCTTTTGGTTCGTAAATGGGCTAGTTCACGCCAACTACTACGAAATAGCATTCTTGATGAGACTGAGTACGCTGTTGATGGCAACGGCGTGGTCACAGCATACAACGATTTTTCCATTTCCGACATCCACTTGCACCAATACCAGGTCGTCGCTGGCTGGGAGCAGAGCAAGAAAACGGAGCTTGTCACCCTTTCCTTCTACTTTCTCCAACGAAGAACATTTCCTGATAGACTTTTCAATGGATGCTGTCTCCAAAGAGGCTGTAAAAGAGGATTCCACACGCTGGAATCCTTGCATTCTGCTTATCATCGAATCAAACTCTTCGGGCGAAGTCGACTTGGGTGGACGAAGCAATTCTCCAAGAGAGGGCTTGATTTCCACCGGAACGCCACCAGCTGAACCTTGTTTTACTTCTATTCGCCCAATAAGGTCTCCATCACGGTTGGACATGGATGCGAATTCCAGAATCATTAATAATGTTTTCACTTGACCAGTTTTAAGTTCAGAAATTTCGGGTGGACAAAGAATCTTTTTTGTGGCGTGAGGACCACTGAATCCGGAACGCGGCAGTACCTTGATTCGTCGGATAGAGGTCGAATCTGTCCTTTTGTTTCTGAATTGCACCTGAACACAGAGAAAGCAAGGGTTGGAGGGAGAAATGTTCAACATTTGTAATTCTTTCTTCTTGGCAGTTCCTCTAAGATATCGAATTTCTACAGACAATCCACCGCAAAGTTCTGGCCGCACGAGCTGAGTCCAAGCACTTGAGTCCCGTTCTGGGTCGGGTTGGCTTGCTGCTGGATCTTGAACTGTGATTGGCGCCATCACGAGCCCTTTCAAGTCGTCCATAGCCGAAGACCATCCACTATTGCTCACTTCGGGGATTGGTGCGAATCCGGCAGAACCCATTACTCCTAGGAGATCACCGTTCGTGTTCAAAGATGTTGGATTCGGGGGTTGTGGCGACGTAAAAACATTGGCACTAGACGCGTGAATGTTGTTGTTCGCGTCGCTTGAGACTGAGCTTTCAATCGAATCGCTGGAGGAAGACGTGGACTCATCATCCGAGGAGTTTTGGGAAGACATATGCGGGTGAAAAGCAGGAACTGCTGGATTAGGCTGGGTGTTCAGAATGGGCTGGAATAGTAAGTTTTGTTGAGCCAGAGCATTCTGTTGTGTCGTTGGCATTAAAAGATTATCGTCGCTGATATCGGAACTTGATTCATCGTCGCTATCTGAATCACTTTCACTATCAGCATTCTGTCCTCCTGATTCAGTTCTGCTACTACTGCTGCTTGAACTTGAGTCATCGTCGTTGTCGTCCGCATAGAATCCCGCTGGTCCAGTCAATTCTGGCTGTGAAGGATTAATAACGTTTTTCGCTAGCTGCTCCTTCGCTGCTTCGATGGGCTCCCGTAAACCCGAGGGACTGTTCTTCTCCGACCATGATGGAAGAGAAAGGTATGTACCACGAGCTCGATGTCCAACCAAGCTGCTGAGAGTCCCGAATCGGAAGGAGCTCATATCCACTGTTGTTTCGTCATAAATCGGAAGATACGACGCCGACGGCTTGCTTGAGACAAGAATCTTCTTTGCGCTCTCAAGTGATATGTTGACCGCCTCTGGCCGATCGTCCATACCATCGCTGTCAAACCTTAAGCCGATGGAAGAATGGAGAACGGAGCTCTCGTACCTTGCTCGATCCTTTACATTTGGGTTCACATCTACTCTTCCCATCGACAGAATATGTTCACAGATTAAGATTTCTGATGAGGCCAATGGCGTCACATTCGCTGAAAGTTTCTGTGTAACTGCATTGGACAACAATAGCTTGCTCGCAAAATGAATGGCTTGCTGCTTCTCTTCAGGCCCGAGTCTTACGAAGGATCGCCCAACAAGTCGAACAAGCTCGTGTTTTGCCTTGAGCGTATCATGGGCACCAATTGTCGTGACAGAATGACTTAAGGACGGTGAGTTTGTAAGCCATTCCCCCAATATCCACACCGCGGAAGAAACGGCTGACGATGGGAGATCGACAGCAAGCTTGGAAATTTCAGGTTTATTACCCCCATTATCATCGTTATCATCCTCGTTGAGGTCGTCAGATTCCAGCCGTCTTGATAACGCATTCACCAGTAAAATCAAAATGCGACGAACAGCCAACGATTGAACCTGGTTGGGATCCTCCACTGCAACCGATTGTCCGTGGTGGATGACATTTGAAGTACCAAGCATTAACAAAATGTTATGCATAGCCGAAACTGCCTCACCAACCACAGCTTTACTATCACTGGTCTGGGTAATGATCGTGAGACCGTACAATGCATCCAAGGCGATTTGGTTTGCCGTCTTCCGTTCTTCGACCGTCCGTCCAGTCGTTGCTCCGTGTCTATCGTAAACAATCCGAGTCAGTTCTGTTACTCTTCCTACGGCTCTTGTGGCAGCACAGGCAAAAGATTTATCACCATGCCGAACGTAAGTCCGTAATTCATTCAGCACAGTCTCGATGGCGGCGGGTTCCAAGGCAAGTGAAACCAAAATATCAATCTTAATAAGTCGAGTGAAGGGAGGATCAAGAGCCTACAAAGAGTATCGACAAAGACCGTGATAAAATTACAGCATTGTTGTTCAAGCATTTTCACTTGCACAGATCGTACCTTTACAAAGAAATCGGGCAAAAAAGGAGCAAAGGCTGACGGGCAGTCCTGTACCAACACTCGAATGGACGTCAACACAACGTACTGAATTTCACGTCGTCCCCGATGAATTCGTACCAAGGCCTTTCCCATGGCCGATCGAGATCGAATACTGGAAATGCCACAGTAGTACAGCAGAGAACAAACCGAAAGTACCACGCCTGCATTTCGACTTTTCAATAGGGGCATTGCCGAGGTGAGAAGTAGTTGGTGGTCGGGATCGAGAAGTTTCAAGTCAGCCTCATCGTCGTTCGTAGTATCATTGATACTACCAAAGGCCGTATTGGGCGCTCCGTCGATCGTTTTGGGGAGTCCCAAAATGTTTCGTTGTCGCATAGCACTGGCAGTTGACAACGTGTCTGACTGCCCTGGAACAACATAGACTTCCTCTTCAGTTGATCCATCTTCTTCGTCAGAATAGAATCCCTTCGTGACGACACGCCTTTTTACTTTTCGAGGAGCCTCGCCACCCCGATGATTTGGCAGGCTTTTTGGATTGTGATTGCTGATGTTGTTTGCTGATGATCCATCCGGTGAAGCATGCAGACTGGTCATGCCAGAGCATGATATCGTTGTGCCAGCAGCTGTCGTTATCCTATCTCCGTCCAATTTCCGTTGCACACGTCGCTCTTGATCAATCGCTTCAGCCGTACCGACAGTCTTGGGTTCAGCAAAGAATCGTCGGCAGTACCGTGCCATGGTGTCTATAATCATGACTTGTCCCCACTCGTCCATATCGGTCAGTAGGTGACATATTTTTCGATACGATCCATGCAAGAGTTCCAACCGTTGTGGACACAATTCACAAAAGGCAATCAAGGCCGACGTCAAAACCATGGTGGAGGTGTCTTTGTTCAACATTTCCTGCAAGATTTGCAGCAACATGTCCTTTTGCATTGCATCGCAGCGTGGCGACAATTTTGCGAGGGCGTTGGCGGCACATTTTCGAACGTACGGACTGGTGTCAGAAGCACACTTTTGCACACCCAGAATTTGAATTTGCAAAATGTCCGAAATACGAATCGACGATAGTACTCGTAAGGCTAGCGCTCGAATCAGTTGCTCAGAATCGGCTAGGCCGCGTTGGAACGAGTTGATACTCAAAAGGGAGAGTTCTCTGGTAGTAGGATCGTGATCCGCATACTGCACCAAATACATGTATACCATTTTGCGGACTTCTAGCGAAGTTGCACCAACCAACTTGACAACGTGAGGATAAAAATCGGAGACGTCGCGGCCTTTGCTGATGGAAGCCAACAACCATTTCATGCCCTTTTGCAAAAGAGGGGTCGAATTCGGATTGGAGGGGTCGCTGCTTGAAAGTTCATTGCGAATTGTGGTGGGAGAGATGGTTTCTTCCCAAAATTGAGCATCGCCAAGTGTACTGAGAGCTGAAGCTAGTTGATTATTAAGCAATGCCGTTGGGTCCGAAGTATCAATGGCGCTGGAAAGGCTGGTCATGATAATCCATACGTCGTTGCACGACTAGGAAATGTGAAAGCAACGTGTCGTCGGGGGCACCGTCCTTTGAGGGTATCGTTCTCTCTCTCTCTCTCTCTCTCTCTCTCTCACGCAGAACCCTCAACAGGAAGAATCAAGGATGATAATGTTCACTCGACCTTACTAATGTTTCCGTCAAACTATGATGCTGTCGCGCTCTCTCTCTCTCTCTCTCTCTCTCTCACGCAGAACCCTCAACAGGAAGAATCAAGGATGATAATGTTCACTCGACCTTACTAATGTTTCCGTCAAACTATGATGCTGTCGCGAGTGCCTCCGTAGACTGGAAAGGCCGCTGACACTAACTACACTATCATACAGTGAACACACCACTGTTGCAAGTGCCAAAATCGAAGGACAGTGAGTGTGAAAGTGCCGCACGTCTTGCCTTCGCCTTACAGTAAATTGATTGTGAGAGTCTGTATCGTATCAACGGTATCCATCTACAAATAGTATTATGCGTAATTTGGGAATCTACTCCGAGTACTTTTCATGAAAAAGACCCCCTTGAGGCCTGAAGTACGACTTCCTTGCAAAATATTTACAGTTACCTAACTGTAATGAAATTCTGTGTTATAGGCTATCAACTACCAGATACCAGATGCCAGATGCCAGTAATCGCTCTATTCCGTCATACTATCGTAGCAAAGAAAGCATTTTGTAGTTCGTGCCCTGTCATCAAAAAACCTGGATCATTGATGCAAAGTATTATAGTCCATTAAAATCTAAACTTCTTTATTGACATCCAGAGAGCAGTGGGGAAATATGAAGAAGTGCACAAGGGAAAACAAGCCAAAGGGATAGTGAACGAGAAACCGAACGGAATCTCTGTTGCAACAAATGCATTACTATGTTAATCAGGAGCAGGCTGTAATTTGGCAGTATATTGAAGTGTAATTTGGATGTTAAAGGCTTCATCTGCAGCGGCAACTTGACTCTATCAGCAGGAAAGGTCATTCCTCTTCAAGTACAGCCAGGAATTGTCTGCCCTGGGCATCCTGTGCAAGGACACACTTCCCAGAAACATCCCTTCTATTGGAAATGAGTATGGAGATGAGTTCCTCTTCCTCCAACAGTCTAGTAGCATGAGGAAAAAGGGCAGAACTGTCACCTAGACCTAAAACATTGCCTGAATTGTTGACAAAATATGTGTTTTGGATAGGAACATGTAGGCCTGGGTAATTTAGGACTGGATAAGATTACACGTAATATTGGTGTTGACACACTCACCAACTACTGCTTTTGAAAGGACCCATCAATGCTATGGCTACAGAATTTGCAAAGTACTTCTACTGAAGTGCTACTCCAGTATGTCGTACTCTTTATGATGCCACTGGATTATAACGTGTTGTTATTGCGATTTAACTTCGTACTCCTGGAGGAAGACGCACTCTAGTCGTAAGGAATAAAAAAAACATTACCAACTACTATACTACTGTAGTACTAGATAATGAAACTTTTGTCTCAAAACAGATCAATCTACGAAGTCGCAGACAACTGCTGGCGTCAGCAACCACTTAACTTACAATCAAGAGGAGTGAACAAAAGGTTGAAACACAGGTTACAATTGTGATGGTGTCATCTCCACCGTCCAATGCGCTGCCACCAATCCAATTGATCTCCAAAGGTCTTCTTTTGAGATTTCAGTTTCACTTTGTCGTCGTCGTCACTATCCCCACTCTCAGGAGTGTTACCCTCAGGCAAGGCTTCGGCAATGGGAAACTTTTCCGTCACATACTTGTGATTATCAGCGATGAACCCAACAGCCTGTCGATGTACGATGAGTTCCCATCGAGCGTGCAGACAATCCTTCCGGTAGTCGTTGTGTTTCCTTGCAACTTTCCGCACTTCTAGGTGACTGCTATCGTACTGTTCCAACAATCCATCGTATTTTTGTCGCTCTTGGTGCATCAAACGAGCGTACATGAGTATCTTTTGGCCCTGTTTTCCCAGAGCCTTGCCGATGGTACCTTTTAGCTCGTCTTCGATCGTTTTCAAATGAAGTGATGGATCGTGAATTTCCCGGATATGATCCAAGTATTGATTCTCCACACTGGTATTTTTTACCAAACGAGCGCCTGATTGCCATGATTTTAGTTTTTGCGTAGGTCCCGTCACTTGATGTCCAATGCTTGTATTGTTGTTGTTGTTGTTGTTTGAAGCAAACCGCGTGCATAATGGTCCGCAACAAGAGTACGGTGGGGTTGCCCCTATCGTGGAAGAGTATATGCCAAAGCGCCTCGTCATCGATGATCGCAGCAGAGATGTTGGCATTGTTTCAAAAATAATTGTTATCGATCCAAGTAAGGTCTAGCGACGACGATGAATTGCGTCAAAGTTTGCCCGTTGCCAACGAACTTTCTATCGGAAAGAATTGGAAGTACAGCTCCAACGTTATTGAGATTCAATGAGTTTCTGTACATCTAACAACAAAACTCGTTCAAGCCGATTCCTTCCGTTCGGAGACTCTAAACTGCACGACTTCTTGCCGCCTGATGATTGATAACATTACGAATTACGACGTACTGTACGTTCCGCAGACAACGACTTGGTGTACGGCCTTTACTGCACTAGTGAAGATCGTGAAAATTGAGGTCGGTGTAGCGATTTTCCAAGCTTGTTTTTATTATTGATGATGATGATGACTATGAAAATGATACACAGAGCAGCAGCGACTATTTCAGTCTTTATAAGTATATAGATTCGAACATCACTATCACGTTCTCATTGTTTTACGACGTACTTCAAGTATTCATCTTGCACTTTGAACTTACAGTTAGGTAGGTAGTTTACTGTTAAGTACGGTACTCTTTATTACCTATACTGTCGTGCAGATAAAGTACACTCATCATTATTATTTGTCGTTCAACGATGAAGTTGAGCTTCAGCGACGGCACGACCTCACAAGACACCCCATCGTCCACCTCAACACTACACCAAGATGATTATAGACGCTAAATCTATTATTATTACACTCCTTGTGGTGACTGCGGGGGGAGTTTACGGCCTAAAATTCATTCGAAAGTTTGCCCTCCAAATTGCCCAAGAAAATCACGATGCTGTGGTCGCCATGGAACAGGAAGAAGAACAACAACGACTGAAAAAAGAACGCGCCGCCGATGCGGCAACTGCGGCAGCCTTTGCTAAAGTAGAGCCAATATTAAAGGTATCGTCAGACAACACCAAGAAGGCGGGGGCAGGAGTACCTGCTCTGGCTTCCAACGAAGTATAGTCTTTTCAATTTGGTCATTCTGCGAGGGTTGTGCCAGTCAGAGTTTGGATTGAAGCAACGGATTTTTCAACACTGAAATTGGAGATTTTTTTTTAAAAAAAACCTTATACTTCGTTACGAAACATCGCGAAGGTCGAAAAAAGCAATCAAAATAATTACCAACGGATTCGTCGTTGGATCACTGAATGAGCATGGTCATTGGAGAGAGACGTTTGATTTTTCAAGGTGCTGCACACTGCACAGTCACCTCGAAAAAGAATGGAATATTGTGAAAACTGCTGTTCCTAGAGTGCGCGTATATCTATAGATGTATTTTTGAGACGATTGAGTCATCTTTCCTTGTTTCTTTTTCTTCAAGAATCTTGATTGTTTCGCCCCAAAACTACCTTTTCTTTGGCTTCTCTGTGCTGAAACTCCACTAGCTGCCGTACCGTCTCTCTGCCATAGTGCAAAAAGTGTCCTAAACTGAGCAAGGCTAATCCTTCGGTCGACTGAGTGGCGTGATGGGTCCACTCTAGTTGGACACAGTCCACCATTTCATGTAAGGCACCAGTGGCGATGACCAACGTAGAGGAGAGACCCACCACGTGATTCTCGGCTACAATGTTGTCGATGGGATGTTGCACGATAGCGCGGACTGCTGTCTGTACCAGTCCCGTTTCCTCATCATACGAAATGGGAGTGGAGATGGTGGCGTTCAACACTGTCCAGTCTTCTTGAAAGCTCTGAAAATCGGCGCGGCCTGCAGGATCAGAGCTTTTCATTCGTGGCTCGATCACATCTTCTTCCAGAAAGAAATCTTGTTCGAGTTGCTCCTGGCGGTACTGGATGTAGAAAGGATGACGATGAAGATTGTGTGGCACGTGGAAAGCGCATAACAACCATATCCTTTCAACTAGCAAGAATAGGATGGACAGAGGAAGTGAAGACTTTGCGAAAGCCATTCTTTCGTATTTCTTTCTTCCGTTTCTGGATGTCGATAAATTGTAAGAATTCTTCTCATCGATCCTCGTTTCATTTATGAACATTTACTGTCATAAGCAGTGAACTTATGTTTCACAGCGTTTCAACTCGTGGAAAGCCATTTGCGAAAAGATGGCTCGGGCACCTCTCTCTGATCTTGGTTGAGCTCGTCGAGCAATTTTGAAATTGCATCAAAGACAATACCGGTAGTTGATTCATAGTGCTGGGAGAAAATTCCAGAACAAATAATAGTCTACTACGTCTACTACGGTAGTATTTCCGTTTTCCATAGCCTCTATGCTTTCTTCGGCAGTTTATTTACAGCTTTGGAGGATGTGAGGCCGAATAATAAAATGATATTTATTAATATTCTATTTTACTATTAATATAAGAAAACTAATTAATAATTCTACGAAAACAGAGTGTGTGGGAAAGGGTTCGGCATATTGACTGTGAACATCGTCACGTTTGCTTTCATCGTCCAAGACGAATGTGTAATATTGTGCATAGAAACATCAAGTTTGGTGAAAAATTGATAGTTAGTTCGACGAGCAAGGATATCACCAATTTTTGGCATGTGGTATACCTGACGTTTGAGTGCTTTATTGAGTGCACGAAAATCAGAGATCCATCGGATACAACCGTCTTTCTTGGGAATGATGAAGGTGCCTGCAATACTACTGCAATAAATAAAATTATCTTTGTTCTAATAGTAACGTACGACTACACGTACTAGTAGTACGTCGAACATCTTTCAACGGAAGATGTACTTCTTCAGTCACACTACAACGCTGCTGTCACGCGACTATGACAGTACTACTGCAAGCCCGTGTCAATGAAGCAGTCTGGAGAGATAAGGATGCACCAGGATCAGAACTACCTGTAATGACTGAAGTAGACTAGCTAGAATTTATACCTGTTGAATGTTCGGAAGTGCACCAGTCGATGTTGTGCTGTGATCGGATCCATCAAGATCTTCCACCACTAAGTCGTCAGCAACATCATCAGTTCCTTCTACTTGCTGATTTTTGGTGCAGTCTCCTCCAATGGAGCTGACGGGGCTACAGGACCAGGTGATGGAGGAGGAAAAGGCTTCCCTCCCACGGGAGAATCAGCCACAAACTCAAGAGATGTGGACGCTTCGGAATCATCCAAGTACGGTATCAACTGTTCAAACGCCTTCTTGGTGCGTTCATTGTACGCCAATTGAACCTTGGCATATTGCAGGTAAGCGTCCTTCAGAAGCACGATCAAGACAGGTTTATATTTTTCGGCATCTCGAAGCAACCGTTGGGTACATTCTTCGAGCACCCTCTTCTCGAGTTCCGACCTTTGCTGCAACTCTGCCCGTTCGTCTCGCAACTTATCCGTGACTTCGGGCGGTTTGAGGTTTTTGTTAGCCTTGGCTAAAGCTGCATCTTTGTCGATGATTTGCTTGTTGGTAGCAGTGTATTGGACTTGTACACTTCTCCGTTGCTTCAACGCGTTTTGAATGGCTGTTACAGTATTAAGCAGGTGATAGACCTGATTGCCAAATTTCTGTTCTTCTTCGATGTGCTTTCGGCGTAGCATTGTCGAAAAATCACTGGCAAATTCCACTAACGTCGACATCATCTCCATGGTATGACCTGAAGTCTGCAGAAAGCAAATAAAGAAGGCATAAGATTTCCTGTTTTCTGGTACCCTCGAAAATTATCATTATCTCGTTTCCCCATAAACATACCGATTGCGATGGCCCTTGTTGTTGGAGGGTCGTTCTCCATTCTCCAACTGGTACTCCCATCTCATCGTACGTGGCTGCCAAGTCAGCAGTGGATTGCACAAATGCGTCGGTCGACTTGACCAACGTTTTGAGGTGTCCCGCCACTTCTTGAATGTACTCTTGCAATACACTGACCTCATGTTCATTGTCCGTGGCCATCAATTCTTTGGATCCGGCCGAGACACGGATCTTTGCAAAAAAATTTGACAGTCCTTTCCGGGCAGTTGTCGTTGGAGCACCCTTCTCGGCACTACCGTCTCCATAATCCTCCTCCACCTGATTCGTATAAAGCAAGTTAGTAGGCATTCGTGCTTCCACTTTTTTCTTGCCTTCTTCAAAGTCACTTCCTAACATGTCAACCATAAACGGCGACATACTTGGAGCCCTTGCCAATTCCTCATGATCGACCACTCCCTGCAAAAATTGTTGCAGATTGCGGCGGCGCTCTTCGATGAAATCGGGATCAAACTTCTTGGAAGCAATCAATGCGCGAGATCTTGGAAGGATGGGAACAACAGCGCCCGGAAGTTCGGTCTGCAAGCGCTTGTACAACCACAAAAAGTCATTGTAACTTCGTCGGACAGAGTTGCCCTTGTCGGTCGAGACGAGGTAACTTGTGAAACGTTGTCTTGTCCCTTCCTCTTCTGTGCGAGGATCAGAAACTGTAATGAAGACCATCTCCGAAAATTCGAGAGAGTGTAAAGTCGGTACAGGAGTTTCGGTTGAGTAACAAGAAAGTCAACACCAACAACTGTAAATAGTTGAAAGTCGATTAGTCGTATGGACAAGACGGAAGAGAGATCTCTTACAGTTGTTGATACCGTCTGTCATCCGTGAAGAAGATTGGATGAAGGTAAAAAAGGAATCTTGCATTTTGTTTGTCACAATTGACAACTATGATGCACCTTTAACGGTACTTCGGTCTATCTATCATACAGTACGTAGTACCTATTATCATCCATTGCCGGCATCATAGTACAGGGCGGTAGTAGGTAAACTACGGCGTCATTAGACTTTCGTGGGGCACAGAAAACTTCCAGCTCTAATCCTGATCCTGATAGCCAACGTAGTACGACTAGACCTCATCACGATAAACATCGACAAACAAATCAAGAATGACAGCCAACATAATTTTCAATTTCTACACGCCGAAAACCGCATATAACCTACGACCTATGCTCATCAGGCGAGGAGATTGAAGGTAGGTGTCCTGCTACGGAAGTTGTAGTAAATACTCCGAAATACTCGAAGTACTACGTATATGATAAATCGTATACTGGCTGTACAATGTACAAAGAATGTAGCTCTGGAGTTATGTCGTATTGTATTACAAATTTCAAGGATAACAAAAACATACTTTTCTACAGGGATACGTCCCCATTCGAAGCTTGGAATCGCTGCCTTTGAAAGTAAACACCGAAACTGGAAATATCATCATTCGCAAACGATGAAGAAACAGTTTGTGGTCGATGATGGATCTGTCCGCAACATCGGTGTGGGAAATAAACTTCTCAATCTGCTGGAAAGACTCTGAGCTAGATCTAATGAGCGATGTGTCGAAGTCGTACCTTATTGATCAAGAGAAAGGAAGTCCTATGGATCGGATGGATTAAGTCAGCAAGTCTCTTGTGACTACTCTATTCTCCGACCCTTTTGATGCAGTATCTCGTGTCTCTTGCCGTAGTTCGTGTATCTTCGTAGAACGTAGAAAGACTTGTGCTGGATTTGAAGCTGCGTCCGGGATTTCTTCCGTCCCCATCCCCTGAGACGAAATCACAGATAGCGAGTAAACCCAAAAGAATGAGACGAACGCCACAAAGATAACCCGCAAATGCAATGGTACCAAAGAAAAGTTGATTGTTTGGGCTGGCCCCCAAATTGCCCAATACTTCCACAGCAAGTGTTTCGTGAGGACATGGTTTTTATACTTTCCAAGGCCACATGTTGCTTGTTCCATTAGATTACCAGCTTTGAAACTGTTGTCGTCGATTTGTGAATCTTGTTCCCCTGTCTGAAGCGAAGCGCTGTCGATCCATGCGCGAATAACATACGCCAAGGGCAAAGTCAAAAAGGGTCCAAGTAGGATAACGTCGGAATGGACTTGCAGCTGTATTTGATAAGGATGATTGCCATAGAGATACGGATACGTAGTAGTGTAAAGAAACTGCAAAAACATGCCTTGGTAGAGACCACCATAAAGATAAAAGGCAAATGTGCGGTTCCAGTTGATGGACGATGATAACGTGGAGGTGGAAGATTCAAAAGATTTCTTTTCCTTCCAAGCTTTCATCCAAGACGTCGGAGCATTGTTAAGGAGTGTGATTGTCGGCTCTTTCTCTAGCACAAGATCTTCCTCATTTAATGCAGATGTCTGGGCCAACATGTCTGCCGTGCTAGCCTTCAGGCTGCAAGCCATGAATGCAGCCATAAAGGGTTGGGTCCTAAAAAAATCATTGAGCACTTCCATCCCTGTAGCGGTCGGAAGATCCAGAAGGGACAGGGAAGGCGAAAAACGCAGCAAGTGACAAGAATTTCTGGTCCAACTCGAAGTGATAAACGCGAAGGAGTCCCCTGCTCCCAGAAAAAGGAGAACTGTACCACCTGATAGAAAAAAGAAACCCTTTCTCATGGTGCGAACTGTGTAATGGAAAGATCGAATTTGCTTCAGGATTCGTGAGTACACACTTCACTGCTTTGTCTTCTCCTTTTGTTGCATTTTTCATCGCCGCTATTGTTGCGTGTGAATGAGACGAACGATGCAATTAAGCGTGGGATATTGATGTGTCGTTTCCCATCAACTTGGGTGACGGGCTTCACACTTCTTCCTACAGTACAGTATTCATAGTGTAATCGGATTCTCACTGTCACTATTTCGTCGTATCTATCTATGTCCGTCAAGAATCAATTAAGGCAGCTTGACTTCGAATCTGGCAGCAGAGTGTAAAAATGATGATTCAGACCTCTTGAATGGGTCGCCCGTCGCCCGGCGTTCCTCCAGAGTCCAGAATACCTACTACTTCGAAGTACGGTACGTACCGGTAGTACGTCGTAGCCTCTATGTACCGTATTTCAACAAAAAATGCGTAGTACTACGCAGAACTACCGTACGGAAAGCTTACCGGTAGTTGCATACGACTTGCTTTCTCTCTAGAGAGAGAGAATACTCCGGAGTAGTAGGGGAGTACTAGTACTACATATTACTAGAAGTTGAAATCGACATTAAGGCTGTATCAGCCACCAGCTATTCAATATCCGAGAAGTTGGCTAGCCCTCCAGCCCCAACGGAGCGTCTGTGGAGTTACTGAAGGACATTCAAGGATTGTGGTTTGTTGTAAACAAAACTCATGCTCCAGGAGAAAACACCAAACTGTTCGGTGGGCAGAATGATGAGTGGATTAAAGTTCCATTATCCATGTCACGCAATCTTTCATTACCAAAAATGTTAAAAGTTGAAGTCGTGGCCTAGATTGTCTGACTGGCTGGGTGTAAAACAATTGGCTAAGAGGGTCTCAGACTGGTTTCGCTTCCCACTTTGGGGACTCGATAAAAATCAAACTTTTTTCCCAGGTAGGATTCCTCTGACGCATATGGCACGGGCCTCGTTCTTGAGATCCAACACGATGAAAAGTGGGAATTTTGCTGTTCATGTACCATCTCTTGCCGAGTCCACGGCCACAGTCGCATCACCAGCCTCCCTTCGAGCGTGGTTGTGGGAATGGGCCCGTAATGTCTTGAGTCCACCGAAAAGAGAGGACAGTCTCCTTCTACCCATAAATGGTTCTCTGGTACCACCATCATTATTTGTTCGATACTGTGTTCAGAATCAATCTTTTTTATCTGACGAATGCCTTCCAAAAAGGTCTCCTTCGATGAAAGGCCTCTCGCTGCCGCATCACTGGGCCAAACAATGCCCAAGTCTGGTCGATTACTGTAGAGTTCTACGAATTGGCCATAAGTCTTGACCCTATCCCCCTCTAGCCCCACAATTCGTTTGCATGATATCCTCCCTGTTCTGGAATCTTTCCACAGTACCAAATCTCCAACTTGATAGGAAGAAATATCCACAGAAGCATTCTGTTCGTTCTTCCATAGCGAACGCCATGCTCTCCTCCAAGCACCCGTCTCCACTAGCCAAATATCTCCCACAAATTGAATGGTCGGCAGCATACTGGGACCCAAACTGGCTTGAATGACGTACGGGGCGATGTCTTTGTTCGTAAAAGCATAACACAGAGCCAGGAAGAATGGCAGTCGATAGGCAACAGCTCTCCAGTGTTCCGCACTGTCAAGTCGTTCCTTTCTCAAGGGAATGCGGGGAGTCAGGGAAAAAAGAAAGTTTCGAAACCGTGGGGATATACTTAACCGTTGATAAAACCACCCAGATGAAGAAGTGCTCGTTGGTATGTCAGACCTTTTGGAAGAAGTTGGGTTAAAGGAGTCTCGTTTGGCTCGATTGCGTGCTTTTCGTTCCATCTTGCGTCGCTCGGTGCGTGACAAATGATGTTGCTCCTCCTGAATGCGTCGTGTGGAAGAGAAGTTGTGTCTTCTGAACCTGCCAACAGGTTCCATTGAACACCAGCTCCTTAACTCCTGCATTCTTTTCCTCGCAAAAAGATGACACGATCGGTGCGCCGCCGTCCTGGCGATGTAATCTCCTAGCACCATGACTATAGGGCAGTTCCAGGGTCGAGAACTAATCGTATTGGCAAGAATCTCTGGCCAGCAACGCGCCAGCCACTACTAGCGTAGGGTAGAAGCTGGATAACAGGCGTTTGGCCTTGAAAGAAGCATGATGTTGTTTCTTTCGGGGGGTGGCTTCAAGCCTACGAGGGTACCACGTACCTCGTAATTGCAGGAAAGTCGTTTCGTCCCTGTCCCCCAAAAATTCACGGTCGACCTATCATAGACTACAGACTACAGTGTATCCTACCGGTACTACGACTACCGGTACCTCTACTACCGAGTGCTATCGGTAGTAGTAATACCTAACAGTTAAGTTACGACAGTTTTAACTCTACTCTCAGGTACTATCAATGCTAGCTAGCAGAATGTCGTGTGCGACTCTACCAAAAATTCATTTCAATAGTACCATGATAATAGTCGTAGTATATTAAATTTCATCCCCTGACTGCAGCAACAGCCTGGGTCTAACAGATCTACGGGATGTACGCTTCGATGATGAAGGGGAATCAGTCTTCATCTCTCTTACCTCGATCTCTTCCTGCAGACCGTCAGCAACAGCAGAATCGGCTTTCCAACTTGAAGCGAGGGCGTCAGGAATATTGGAAATTTTCGGTACTAACTGCTGCCATCGATTCTGAATCTGAAGTGTGCTGCGTTTCCGTGTGGACCCATAAATAGGGAGAAGTTTGGAACGAACAAACGAACAGTCTGATCCATAGCTATCCAGCGCCCGAACGAGCGTTCGGTCCTCCAGCTTATCAATTTTTTCTTTCTCCTTCGCAGAATCTAAAGGCAACAGGCATGTGTCCGCAATAGATGTGAGAGGGGCGGCATATGCGGCAATCGCTTTGTTGATGGGAGCCAAAGATCTTTGACTTCGCCTGGTGCCACTTTCGGGTGTACGTTTTGCGAGTTCCTTTACTGTCGTTTTGCGAGAAACGCTCGTAGGAGTAAGTTCTACAATGGTCTTTGGACGACTTCGCAGAGTCATCCCACCAAATCCACGTCGTCTGGACCGTTTCTCCTTCGCAGCAGGAATAATACCAGTGGACTCGTCGAACATGTCTGGCTTGAGAGACGGGGTGTTGCAATTTTTCGATTTTGGTTTTGGACTTTTGACATTTCTATATACTCTTTTCATGTGAAAGGTGTGTTGATAGATATGTTCTGAGCTCTGAAACTCCATGTTGTCGTTCAAAGTAGGTTCCATAAATAAATCATAGCGATATGCTTCTCGAATTCCACTCAGAAAAGCACCGTGCATTGTTGACGGGTGATACGGGGTCGTGTGCTCACCAGCAAACATGACCAACGGTCGCCTCGGTTGAAAGGGATCGTATATAGCTTCACTCATGATCTTCAATTCCTTGGGTCCATCCACACCGGGTGGGATGTACGTGAACGACATTTTGGAGAATTTCTCTTTCCCCCATCTCGTGACACAATAATCTACCGGGTCAGGAATATCCTTGCCGCATGATCTCCTCAGAACTTTCATACAATCTTCGACAACGTCTGCATCTGTCCACTCCTCGACTTCTCTGGCGAATGTACCACCATACATAAAAATCAAAATTGGCTTTTGAGTGTAAGAAACCGTGTTCAAAATCAAGTATGAATATTCCTTGTCTGCTATCCCCAAAAAATCCGAATCCTGCCAAAAGACCTTTGGAAATGATAAAGCACATTTGTTGAGCAAACCGCAACCAAGCAGTTGGATGGCTTCTTGCTTCGAGTTTGGAAGTGGAGGAACGAATTTTACATGCCCCGGCTGATCTTCAGGTATCTTTAAGACACCTAGCGGCAAAGTGCAAACGATTGCGTCCCCTTCCAACACTGATCCGTCATGCAATTTCACATGAATGAATGACGACGACTCGATTTCTTCGTCAGTAATGCTGTCGCTACTTGTGTTGCTATTATTGGTTTGATCAACAATCCGCTTGGGTCGCTTGATGCGTTGGCTCTTCGTTCTTGGATCATCGTAGCAGGCTACATGGCCATGACCAATTCGGAGCTTCTGAATGAGGCCTTTCGTCGATCGCGATGACCGTCGAACGTTCACATCGTGTCCCCGGATGCGTCGAGAAAAGCGCAGAACAGGATTGAAGGGTGATTTTGCCGCCATTTTCTTCTTGCTTCTTGTTCTTGGTCTAACGTTAAATGTCCCAGTAGCTAGTACGGACGGTTCAGAATTAAGTTGAAGGCCTTCTTCTGCTCTCATCAATTCTAGCCTCGTTTCATTGGTTTTCTCCTCTTTGTTTGAATTGTCACCCGTTGGCGACTCATCTTTTTCGTTCGATCCCCCCACTCCCCCACTCCCTTCTGGCATTTCTCTTGGCGTCGTTCCATCAGGTAACACAACCCGAATCTGCATGACGGGGCTGCCGAATAAAATGTCGAGCCCCTCAGCCAGCTGTTCCATGACAAGTTTCCAGCTTGTTTCCACAGCGGCATGTACTCCATCAAATCCATAGGGCTCATCTTCATTCCAAGTGTACGATAGATTTTCAAAGGCGTTTCCAATAGATAGTTCGAGGTTTCTCCGGTGCCATAATAAAAGAGGATTCTCCCAACTTTTGTCTGTATCATCGGTGATGCCCAGTTTTTCTCTGCAGACAGTATCGTACAAACTACCAAAGCTTTGGGTCGACGTTCGATCTTGTTGCGCTCGGGCAAAGGTACGATCCAGGCACTCGTTGAAAAAGGCAGCCGTCTTCTCGTCAAGTTTTGGGTCGACTGGCCAACCGTTCTCATCCAACAAAAGGCAATATTCGGAAACAGGATGCACGGGAACTCCCATCTGAGAAGTGATTTGATGCATCGGGTTGTTGTCGATTCCATGTATGAGAGCCCCCCCCAAGTCGACAGGATGAATCGTGGTGGTTGATGTGCTCTGCGACGAAGCAGACTTCGTGCTTGATTTTGATGAAGCAGTGGCAACTGCAGCACCAGTCACCGGATACTCTGCTCCAAGCTCCAGCGGTTCTCCTTTCAGTCTCCCTCCGACCCGAGACCTTGCCTCGACAATCAATACGTCGTATCCCCGTTGCTTCAATTCCCTCGCACACGCCAAGCCGGACACGCCAGCTCCTAGGACGAGAATTCGTTTGGGTCGTCGGCGTCGGCGTTTCTTGGTGTATGTGGAATCCATTTCCGGGGTTTCTGGGGTTGTGGATACTGCCGCTGCCATGGTGAGGGTATTCGTGGATGATTGCACAGCCGCTGGCTTGGCACTGGAACGATTTTCCCGTTTTACCATCGTTTCTGTTTCTGGTGGTTAATAATGGAGTGATCGCCCCTGTGTGAAGCTGTCGCTGGAATGATTTCCCAATGAAACAGAAATAAGAATGATGATTTGGTTGATTTTGTGATAAACTGACTGTGAGCCAAGTTCTTCCTCTGTTTCTTTCTCGTCGGAAAATGGATGACGAGAAATTTCTTCGCCAGTGAGGTACCTACTACGTAGTAGTAGGCTACCGTAGTCTACCGTATGGTGATTGATGCTTTTATCATACACAAGTTATGACCTGTCGACACGAAGTATGATGATAGAGACTTCCGGATGATGCTGGACGGAGGCGATATCCCACGCGCTATCATATCATACGAGTACGGTACCATAGTACTACCGGTACTACGGTTATTACCTGTCTGTGAGTAATTATTAATTGGACCTCTCCGAGGGGGGGCGTCGAGTTCCGGCGTGGATTGCGAATACGACTTACAGTTACTACTAGCTACTAGAGTCGTAAGTAATTAACTGTAAAAAAAAATGACATCAGTAGAGGGTAGAGGGTAGTGTGAATTACCCGTACTGTATTCTTCGTTACTACCGTAGGTAGAGTGGTAATACGGTAGTACGGAAGCGGTAGTTTCTTTGGTTCACCGTTAATGTACGTATCAAGTGAAGATCTAACATTCACAGTCAAACGATTGAAGAGTTACTTTGGAAAATGTAAAATAATATATTCTTATGCAGGTAAAAAGTGTACGATGTACGTCGTAGGCAGAGCGAGAGAAATAGATGAGGTGTCACGACAGGGATTGACTGTGAGTTTCATGGCCGAGAATTCGTGCTCTCTTCTTTGGGGAGGGAAGTATAACAGCTGGGCGTTTGGACTGGGTTCCATCTGTATAGCTGGCTCTATGTCACACTGTGCTGGAGCAGCCAAAATAGCAAGACAAAGAATGTTTGCCATGACAGCATCATTTGGCCTGCCATGCGTTCTATTCACAATAACTCCAGAAGATGCTGTTAATTTCAGGATTAGAGTGATGGCTAAGGGTGAAGCAGGAAGTCAAATCCCACCTAGTGTGGGATCAGAGGAGGGATTTCATCGTGACTATGTAATGGAGAGTGAAAAGATCAGAATAGAAAACCCTGGGTTACGCGCGATTGATTTTGAAAATGTGATTGGCATCGTTGTGGAAGAAATCCTTGGCTGGGACCGGAAAAACAATTGTAACAAAGTAGGGTATGGTTTGTTTGGGGATTTGGATGCGTGGTCATTTGCGGTGGAGGAGCAAGGAAGAAAGACTCTCCATGCACACTTTTTGCTTTGGGTTAAAGGGTACAATGAATTGATAGAGGGACTCACAGTCAGTACACCAGTAATGACTGCACAAGCGTTGATCAAGGTATAGAAGGATATCTGAAATGCACAACACAAGATCTTAGACAATTGCGGACGAAACATGGGGAAACATCCTTTGGAGGGAAAAAATTGCTATGGTGTCCTACCTGCAATGTAAAGGTTTCAAGTGAAGATCTAACATTCAAACGCTTGAAGAGGTACTTTGGAAATGTGTTGCTGGGTGAGAATGAAACATTGTGGTCAACATCAAGACATCTATCAAAGTGTCGTCTTTTGATGGAAATGGAAGTGCTCCATGCAATGCTTCCTTCAGAATGTCAGGCACAGGTGCAATTGGAGAGATTTGCACCTTCTTCAAGATTGAAGTTTATTGTAACGGCATTAAGAAAATTGCACAGAAGTGAACATTGTCCTTCTTGCTTTAAGAAAGGACATGAGTGTCGGATGAAAATACCATACTTCCCTTAAACTGAGACATTCATCAAGTTTGATGATAAGTTCACGAAGTGGTTTGACTGGAAAGGGAATGATGTTTCTAGGCCACTGTCTATTTGTGTTGCAAAAAGGGCACATGTAGATGCATTTGTGAATGTTAATAGTGAGCATGCCAGCATTCTTTTTGGTTGTAATACTAACGTCATCACTGCTGTTGATGGTGGCAGTATTATGTATTGCACATGTTATGTTTCTAAAAATACGGAAAAGGAAGAAAACAAACATTTTGCAATGGCTGCAAAACATATGGTTAAAAAAATGCAAGATCTAATGACGGAAAGAATGAGAGCAGGGGACACAGAACAAGAACAAGAGACTTCCTCAATTGGTTTAAAAGGTATGATAGGTGCAGCGTTAATGGCAACTAAAGCTCACAAGGTGGCTGCACCGATGGCATCATATCTTATCAGGAACGGTTCCAGATTCCATTTTTCACATGACTTTGCTTACGTAAATATTGATAGCTTCTTCAAAGAGGTGCATGAAGATTTCGACATTTCAGCAAATGAAAATGGGTCTGTTTTTTTCAAGTCATCAGTTGCAAATTACCTGTTCCGCCCTATTGAATTGGAGGATGTGTGTTTGTATGATTTTTTGGCAAAATACAGCGCCTGCAAACCAGTAAAAAAGTCTTGATTGGGCAAGGTCTCACCCAAGTAAGAACCACTTAAAAACAAGGCCCTTGAAGGAGGAAAATGTACCAGTTATCAACTATCTTGATTTTCTGGATACAAAACGGTTTGAAGGTAACAATCTATTTACATGTGATATTGAAACAATACCCTCTGAGACACGTTCAATCATGGAAGAACAAGCGAGACGATGCTGCGTGTTGTTTGTTCCCTTTCGTAATGCAAATACAGATTTAAAGTCAAACGGGTGTTATTTGGAAAGGTGGAGGAAAGAGAAACAAAACGGGAAATTGTCAGCACATCATGAACAGCTTCTAATGAATGTTCAAAACTGTCGAAACAGTATGAATGGTGGACGGCCGTTGGATATGATAGAGAGGTTAACTATGAAACCTTCTAAAATGTTACACCGGGAAAAGATTGATGTTGAAGAGGAGGAAGAGGATGATCTAATAAATGAGGCAATGGATCATTTTTTGGTTACAGGATCTTTGGAAGGGGGATATGACAATGATTTCCGTGATGGTAGAGGACGGTTTCAGTTTCAGTCAATATTAACCAGATGCTACAAAAGTCACAAGTGTGGAACGAATTTGGTTATTTGTCCAAACGTAGGACCTGGCGATCGTATCCTGGTGATTGAGGCAAATGAAACAATGATCACTGAACAACATGAAATTACATCTATAAGAAATGAACGCGATGATCGGTTGAATGTTCGAGCATTAAATGAATTGGCTATAAAATGTGTCAGAAGAATTTTTGATAAGAAGGGACACATTGTTGATATAGAAGTCAATGGAACTTTGAAAAATGTTTGCGACTTTGCTGACATTAATTTCTGCAAAGATGTAGATCAGAAGACGTCTTTTCAAATAATTATATGTGCATTCATTGACCAGCTCTATAAAGAAGCTGAAAAAAATACAAAGGAAAGTGTTGAAGACGAATGGGTGAATGATCATCCTCGTAAATCTACAAAGAGGAGACGTTGTGATACTCTTCGACACCAAATTGGTAAAGTAGTGAACAACAAACAGTTGATTGGCTTTCTCTCTGGTGCAGGTGGGACAGGGAAAAGCCATGTCATTAAGACTGTTTGTAGATACGCCCAGAAACTATGTGAGGAGCTGCGTGTAAAATTCAACAAAAGAAGTATAGTTGTTACTGCACTTACAGGTGCAGCTGCTGTCTCAATTAATGGTAAAACAACAGCAAAGGCTTTCGCCTTCAAGAGGGAAGTAAGAAATGAACTCAAAGAGTTCAAAAATGCCTACTTGGTCATTGTTGATGAAGTTTCCTTTGCACATAAGGGTCCATTGGAAAAAAATATTCCCCCAGATGCGGTATATGCCACCAAGACAAATGTCGATAGAATGGCCATAAATGATGCCATATTTGTAAAACATTTGGAGAAAACACACTCAACTGATGCAAACGTACAGCCATTAATGCATACACTATGTATTAAAGCAGGTACTTTGAGGTTTCATGTAAGGGGAACAAGAAAAGAATACCATGCAATGGAGAAAAAGGCACAGGATATCATTTATGCATCTGTGGGAGAAGCTCATGTACAAGACAAAACAAAGAAGTACCATGATCCGCTGTTGAAATTGTATCATGGACGCCCACTGTGCATTAAACAAAACGAGGATGTTTCAGGGTGCGTTGCTAATGGTGCCATGTGTGAATTCAGAGGTGTGAAATTGAAACCAGGTGTTTCAATAACTGATTTTGAAACGATTCTAATTGATGGCTATTGTGTCCATTGCGTTTGTGTGACGCAAATTGAGTCAATGGTTGTAAAGATGTTGGATTGGACGACAGGAGGAGACGAAGCACATTTAATTGAACTGAAGCCAAAAACTATTTCTGCATCAGCTAGGTTTCCTGTTCCGTGCGTTGGACCAATCACAAAGAAAAGCATGAGAGTTTCAAGAACAATCAGTTTTGAACAATTTCCAGTTAATTGTGCCAATGCAAGAACAGTTCACAAGTTGCAAGGACAGTCCATAAAAAATCTTGTCGTAAGTGCATGGGATTATACAGGCAATTGGACTTATGTTTGTTTGTCCAGGTGCACAACTTTACGTGGTCTTTTTTTACGTGAACCATTGAATCCAAACATGACCAAGGGTATGTCAGAGGAGGTAAAGTCTTTTATGAAGAGTTTGAGAGACAAAAAACAATGCAAAACTGTACATTTTCATGGAGAAGATCTTTAGGAAACCTAATATTTTGGTAATGGTGATACTATGTATCGTAACTGTACTACCTACAGTCTAAATACTACAGTCAAAGTACACGTAATACGAAAGTAGCAATTTGGATAGTTGTAATTCGAGTGTAGTATCCAATTTAAACAAAATAGCATAGCAAAAATAGCATAGCAAATACTACAGTCAAAGTACACGTAATACGAAAGTAGCAATTTGGATAGTTGTAATTCGAGTGTAGTATCCAATTTAAACAAAATGGCATAGCAAAAATAGCATAGCAAATACTACAGTCAGAGTACACATAATACGAAAGTAGCAATTTGGATAGTTGTAATTCGAGTGTAGTATCCAATTTAAACAAAATAGCATAGCAAAAATAGCATAGCAAAAATGGCAAGCAACTCGGTCAACATTTGAGGCAACTCGGTCAAAATTTGATATGTTGGGTTAAAACGATGAATCCGTTCGTTTTTTGATCCATTTCGTCTAAATAGTTGCGTTTTTTCGGTTTAGTTTCTAGCCCCTCTATTTAACGCTTGGAAGGTGTCGTTATTTTTTTCTTTAATTAAATTTTTACGGGTAACTTAGCGTTAAAAAAGCTTAATTTTTTCCTTCTTATGTTACTCTGCGGACATGAATTTAAAGCTATGTGGGTGCGCGACAAAATATGTCGTTTTTATGTCACGTGACCAAACGAGTGATGCATTGCAGGCTTTCATCATTCGTGACTGCGAAATTGCCACGATATTTAACGAAGCAAAAGTGCTGGAATCGTGCGCAAACACATTTAAAATGGCTTAAATATTTCGTTTCACTCATTCATATTCATGAAGAAAACGTTAATGCTCATGTCTCAGTTGGTTGCCGGCAATGCCATGTTTTTTCTAAGTGTCCCCTAAGTAAACTGAACATGCGCGAAAGTCGACTTTTTCCCGTGTGCCCCCCCCAAACCCCCCAGAGCTACGCTTTACCCGACCTCGTGGAACTCGATCGAATTAACCATCATCGTACTTCGTATGATGAGACCATTATTTTTCAATCGACTCATCTCTGTTTCAAAACAAGAGCTCAAAATCTCCAAAAATGGGCAATCTCGTCAGTTTGATCTTCGTACCGTAGTAGTTTTTGTAGCGCTGAAGACAACAGCTGCAACTGTCAGTGAAACAACCGCATCAATTCTCGAAGCTGCAGTCATGAAGAAATTACAATGTTGACATCATCAATACTTTGACTACTACACTACTACCTACCGTAGTCGCATTGCGGCTATACTCTGCGGTCGGCGGCTTCGGCATAACCATGCCTATCGAAGCATGTAGCATTATCCGCCTCATGTGGGATCACTGTTACAAGGAATGGAACACCAGAAACAAAGCGAGGCACGAGAAGGACACGGAAACCAGGAACCTGTTATGTGTTATGACTAGAAAAGGCCCATGGACATTCGGGCACTTTCTACAACCTCAAGACGAAGTCCTTCCTCCGAGCCCAACGCCAGTGCTTCTATCCAACAGTGGAAGTCTTCTGGAAGACCACTTTCGCACATAAAAAGACGCCAGAAACCTGGAAAACTTCGGTTGAAACTTACAAACTCATGGTCAAACAAGACGCCAACGTCCGTCAGGACACTTGGATGGCCACCTCCGCCTCATCAACGCATTCTTTCGTCTCGTAAGAGCCACAGCCACAGCAACGACAACGTAACAACACAAAGCCACCACAGGAAAGAACAAAAAGAAACTTACCACCGCATATGATCCCCTAATTGACCAGATGAGCTTTTTCTCCTCTAGCAGGAGTTTTTATACCATCGACACATCCCTGGAGTGACCTCTGGTTACTCCCCGTATTGCCTCGTCCCTAGAGGCCCGGCGGTTGAGTCAACTTCCTACTTCGAGTAGATACAGAACTAGGCTGTAGCTAGTAGTTGACATAGCCATAAATAGAATTCATTGTACTCTTCGGCATAGCATCGACTCCTCGTTGAATCCCCATAACATCACCGCATCTTGTTACCCAGCAAGGAAAGTAGAATGATGTCATCGCCCATCGAATCGACATCTTTAGGTCTGCAGTGATACGTGGTAGGTGGGATTTTGAACGTCTTGGTAGTGGACGCTACCAGTGCGGATGTAAGAGAGTTTCCAGCAAAAAGCAAGATCAAGTTGCAGAAAATTCCTTGTCTTCTCGCCAAGGCCATTTCAACGAGGACCATAACCTCAGTGATAACTGCAAAGGCAAAATGACCTATGCAACAGTAGAGAATCGTCATCGAAGAGTCGATACGATCCGAGGCAGCATGGTGTTGGTACATGATCTTGTTCAACTACTCCTCTAATGGTCTCTGCAGTTTGCGACCCAAAAATACAGCTTTATTTTGTACAACAGAAGTATTGGTTCCCTCCGAGCGGAGTCTTTCCAAGTACAATCCTGATCATAAACAGGAGTTGCCTTGAAGTGTTGAGTCGGATCTACCAGCTAACTTGAAGTGTTGAATCACACTTACCAATTTTCCCGCTTACAGTTAGTCGAGAATATCTATTTGATTAGTTATTAAACACGATGTTATCATCTCTTATAAATGAACAATTTTTGTCTTTCGTCAACTAGCGGTACAAAAACTCGCTCATGAGGTTCTTGGCGATTTGTTTCTCCCACTTGTCACCGTTCGAAAGTAGCTTTTCCTTGTCATACAAGAGTTCCTCGTGTGTTTCGGTTGCAAATTCAAAGTTGGGGCCTTCCACAATTGCATCAACGGGACAAGCTTCCTGGCAAAATCCGCAGTAAATACACTTTGTCATGTCAATATCATATCGTGTAGTCCGACGAGCTCCGTCTTCACGAGTTTCAGCCTCAATGGTGATGGCCTGGGCTGGACAAATGGCTTCACATAGTTTGCAGGAGATGCAGCGCTCGTCTCCGGTCGGGTATCGTCGCAGGGCATGCTCCCCTCGGAAACGAGGACTTAAATACCCCTTTTCAAAGGGATAGTTGATAGTAACTTTTGGTTTGGTACTGATTTCCAAGGCAAGTGACATCCCGCGAGCAATTTCGGTAATGAAAAAGATTTGGGAGGCTCGATCAAACATAGTTTCCCATGGTGTCTGCGTGTTAGAAGTAAGTTCAAAGAACAGTTTAATTAGATCACCACAAAACAATCGTAAACAAGAAATAACTGATACCCCAAAAATAATAAATCATTTGTAACAAACGTACAGGAAGAATATTGTCTTCGTCCTTGTCCGGATCTGGAGTGGCAGCCGATCGAGGAGTGGTCGCCAGGCTTCGTACGGCAATAGTGCCGTTTTTGGGACGGACCATCCCTTGTAACGCCGATTTTCTTAGGACAGACGAGGCCAACATGATGTCGTTAAAATGAATTGCTTTATCAATCTGGTCCACCGTCGAATTCTAATAAGAGGATTTCAAAGGCAAGTCGATGTGTAAAAGAGAGAAGTCTGGTTGCCCATGTGTGCACCGCCCTCGTCCCGTATGATACTCTGTTTCATCGCTGCTGATGTAGCAAATCCGGGTTCTTTTAAATTGACTTTTAGGTCTGTCTGTCAACGATTCTTTTCACTGTCAAACGGCTCTAACACCTATGGTCGTACCGTTTTTCCGTACCGCAGCGTACGGTAGTAGGTACTCCGTATCATAATGGAACGAGTTACCGTTAATTCATATGATACGTCGTAACGTCGTACTACTAAACCCTTCTCACAGTCAATACTCCGAGTAATATATCGGTAGACTACCCGGCACCCGGCACTACTACTACATTCGTATTACGTATTACGCAGTGACTGTATTGACTGGCGCTGTGAAGTCCAGTTCTTACTCGAGTTGATCGGTACTACTCGGAGTAGTAATACTCGTCCGGAGTAGTATTTACCTACCGTAGGTAGCTATATCGACCACTCGCTACCACAAAGGTTTGTCATACTATACGAAGTTTATCATCATCGGCATAGAAGATTGTGAACAAAGTTTCAACAAGATGATTTGCTCAATCGACAGGTGCTGTGTCAATCACAGCAACCGTTCTTGTTGAAAGACTGTCCGAAGTTTCGATAGCAGGGTCCTTTCTTTTGCTAGTGCGGTACAAGAAGCAACGATTAAGTTCTTGCTTTCCTTGTCGCCTCGCGTTCTTTTCCTGCTCCTCTTCCATAGTGTCCGAGCAGAGTGCCCCAGCCCCGGGCTGTCGTAGAGCGAGATCAATGGCACCAGACGACGAGGAACAGTTCGGGCGGTTCAAAAAGGTTGTGACGCCGGATGCTTCAGGATACCACCAATTAGAAGCAGCCAAAGCCTATTGTGAAGAGTCCAACAAATTCTGCGACACCACATAGTAGCTACTACTTGTAGCTACTACTAACAAGAAGTAAATGATGATCAAATCCGATTCAAGAAAGAAGAAGCGAATCTCTCTTCTTCAAAGCGCCGAGGGAGTCCAGCCATCTGTTGATGTGTGCCTAAAGCGCCGTTTCGTCCACTCAACGCGAGAAGTTCAACCTTACATGCTGTAACACCAAGCAGCATTGCTTCTCATTTTCGATTTTTGTCTACTGTCGTAACTACAACCACTTTTATCATGAACGTAGTAATACGTCGTAGTATTGTGTACTACGGACTAAGGAGTACGAAGTACCGGTATTAAGGTACCGGTAGGTATTACTACGTACGAAGTAATACGACTTACGTATTTGACTGTGAGGTTGGAAATACGCTTTTCTTCGATTTCATTCTTTTTCGTTTCATGACGTCATACGCGCGCGAGCATCGCTTAAAGCAATTGAACTCCTCCCTCTCAGGCAAATTGAAACAACTTGATTGTCGGCTGCTATTGATGATATGGCATTTCTGTTGGGTCACTTTGCCACAACTGTTACGTACATTACTTTACCACCGCCATACGATGCTACTTTTGACCATGTATAAGGTCAAGACGCTCTGCGTCTTACTGACATGTCTCTTTTGTCTTTCTGCAGCCCGACCGATCGTCCGAAGCATCAAAAGTACTCATGGTAAGAACAACACGTCATTACTTTATACTACGTACAATGGATGATGGATGCAAGACCCGCCTTTCGTACTCATCCAACGTCGTTTGGTTGTGCTCTGTTTTTGCGACTTAGAATTTGAGCGTTTGTTGAAGAAACATGCTACTGAAACGGGCTTGCCGGTTGTTGTTGACTTTTACTCCGACGGTTGTGGTCCCTGTCGTATGATGGCTCCAATTTTCAAAAAAGTTGCGAAAGACTTCGCCGACAAGGCCGTTTTTGTGAAGATTGACACCAACTCGCAATACGAACTAAGCAGTCGATATCGCATTCAATCTCTTCCCACATTTGCTTGGTTTATTGGTGGCAACAAGATACAACAGGAAGTGGGTGGCATCGGCGAAGGTCCCTTGCGACAGTATACCGAAAAAGCCATTCGGCAAGCTGAAGGGGAAAATATCAAGTTGGAATTGGACAGTCTGAAGGCCTTTTATGCGGAAGTAGATCCTACCAAGGCAGAGGCTGATATTGAAAATGTTTACAGCAAATGTACCGACTTGAAAAAGAAAAAGACCGAATTTTGTCAAGGACCAGCAGCACAAAACTTGGTGCGCAAACTAAAGAAGAAATACAAAAAGGCTCCTGCAACAACTACGTTGTTTGAGCCCCAACCATCTTCCAAAACTCAAGCCGGAGAAGAAGAAAAGGAAAAGAAGACGACCGACAAAACGAAACAGAAACCATCCAAGCCATCCAAGAGCAACACACCCAATCTACATCTGGCAACCAAAGAGCAGCTGATGGAAGAACTGGAAAAAAGATTGGATGAAGAAAGAGACCAAGAGATCGAGTCGGAAGACGTCGAAGAAGAGGATGCATTGGACGACAACCATAGTCGTTGGATTCCAGGTCCTTTTCCTGAACGAGTTGTTATTGTCGGCGGTGGTCCTGCCGGATTGGCATCGGCCGTGTATGCCGCCCGAGCGGGGTTGGCCCCGCTGGTGATTGCACCCAGTATGGGAGGCCAGTTGCAAGGCAAGGGTGTTGATGTTGAAAATTATCCAGGGCTACACAATATGACGGGACCAGCAGTTATTGCGTCGATGCGAAGCCAAGCGGCCCACTTTGGTGCAGTCTTTGAAGAAGATATCGTCGTGTCCATTGATGCCTCATCGCGCCCACTCAAAGTGGTGACAAATTCGACTGGCGCTATTGAAACTCATTCAATTATTGTAGCGACTGGTGCAGATAGCAAATGGTTGGGCATTCCAGGAGAGTATGAATTGCGAGGTGGTGGTGTCTCTTCTTGTGCCACATGTGATGGCTTTCTGTTCTCTGGCCGTCACGTTGTGGTTGTTGGTGGAGGAGACGCTGCCATGGAGGATGCTCTTGTATTGAGTAGGACGTCCAAAAAAGTCACTTTGATCCATCGAAGAGATGCATTCCGTGCCAGCAAGGTCCTGGCCGACCGTGTCAAGAGTCACCCCCTCATTGAGATTCAGTGGAACACAGTCCTGGAAAAGATTGAAGGCAAGGCCCTTCCAAGTCAAAATGAAGGAGAAGAAGTCGATCTGGATGGACCAGTAGACATGATTGTGTCAGGAGTGGTACTCAAGGACGTCACCACCGGGGAAACGCGCAACATGGACTGTGACGCTGTGTTTGTTGCAATTGGTCACCTACCGAACACCAACTTCTTGGAAGGCGTGGTTGAGTTTGATCCCGAGCATCCCGGATATGTGAAAACTTTTGGACAGACTACCAAGACTTCTGTACCTGGAATATTCGCTGCTGGTGATGTTTCAGATGCTGTTTACCGCCAAGCAATCACATCAGCTGGTAGCGGAGCTTCGGCGGCCCTGGATGCCGAACGATATTTGAGCGAAGAAGGTCTGGGAAATGAAGCCACTGAGCTCGAAGCGGAACTCATGGCGGAGTTGGCTGGTGAAATGGCCGAAAACGCCAGTGAAGAAAAGCTTGGTTACAATGCCTACGAAGATGCTGGAGGACGGGTTCATGGAATCCGAGAAAGTGTTGGCGCAGAACTGTAGTGATGATTTATTTTGGATATTGAATTAGTTGCCATCGATAGAATTTCCTTTTCTTTTGCTACTCTAATTGGTGATTGCTTCAAAGCATTCGTCAACCATGATAATCATGGTGCGATAGGGCGAATCTTCTTCCTGCTTGATGGAGACATGCTTCTTACACACACTCATCGAGAGAAGCCAAGTGATGCCTTCTTGTTTTTCCTTTTTTCCAAAAACATCCCGTTTCCACCGTTCCATCAAGGTGGAAGTTCCAATTGGCTTTTGAGATTTACATGCAGGCGTACTCTAAGAATACCCGGAGAGTTTTTGACCAAGCGTCTGGCTCCAATGTTGATTATCGACTCCTCTTTGTCCACAGTGTACTCCTGCTTAGTGAAGTCACAGGCGGAAGCAAGACACCTATTCACTCGATCGGACTTCAGAAATGTAGCAGCTCGTTGACGAATAACATTTTCAGTGCCGTCTTTCGCTTGAAGTGATGGTCTCAAATGATCGTCACTTCGACGACCCGGAGCCTAGGAAGTACATCGAAAAACATCGGAGTGGAGAAATCGTACTAGTAGGAAATGACCAAGGAGCTGAAACCATCAGCGAGACGAAAAGAGAAAAGTTGGAGAGACTTCTTGCTGCAGCCATGTCAATCGAGAGACTGAACTCAAAACCTAAATGAGTCATATTCAAATTGATCAAGAAAAGTGCTTGGAAAAGTTGCAATGACCAACTCTCGATATGTCGGAAAGGGGGGAATCAGTGATTAGCCTCAACGACGGGACAAGAGAAACACCAAACTTAAACAAACAACCGATGGCTTCAGCGGAAGGCAAGGAACGATACAGGAATAGGCCACCTTCTCTAGCGGTAAGTTAACGTATGATATCATAGAGTTCCTTTGTCACACACCGTATTCTAGAGTTTTTGACAGCCCCGTTTGGCCCATTCGTCTCGCAGCTGCTTTGAATCACAAATGGCCGGAAAGAAGTGTACTTGTCCTGGCACAGCTCCATTTTCCAGTGCTTGTTCCGAGTTGGCACTCTTTCCAGGACCATCCATCCATTTGTCACTTGGTGTTTGTTTCTCTTTAAAATAAACCAATATCGGTCCTTGCGGTTGATCGATCCAACCCTTTGGAAAAAAGTCGTAGTTTACAAAGGAATCGTAGGTCCATTTGTTCTCGCCACCGACAATGATATTTTCGCCCGACTCTTTGGAAGTATTCTGCAAGGAAAAGGCGTTCTCACCGCAAACAAAGCTCAATCGAAAGGTTTGCACCAAAAACAAAATTCCCAAGGCGGTGACAAGAGGTCCAAGAGTGAATTTGAGAATGGGCAGTGTGTCCAAAAGCAGGCCCAATGTCAAAAAGATTCCGGCCACTCGAAAGTCGCGATTGATGATCACTTCACCACCACTATTGCTGGCGGTGTCAAAAAGATATGTATGCGGCCGTCTCCTTGAGGTGGTGGCGACAGCCGACGGTTTGAAAGTGTCAATGGAGGATGTTGAGAGCAGTACGGTTGGAAGGCCGCATTTTGATCTCGTGTTGCTCCTCGTAAATGCTGAGGCGTAGGACAAGGCCAGCGCAAGGACCGAAAGAACTTTCATTGTTATAGTAGTTGTTGAGTGAAAGAGGTTGAATAGGCGCGTTGCCGATGTCTGCTGTCAGTTGTCCTCTCGTGATGATCGGAAATCGGAAGGCGTGTCGTCGGAACGACGAAGATGATTTCAGAGATCGATGCACACTACTGCAGTACCGGTACTCGTACTGTGGTATGAAATACCGCTACTCGTTCGTCGGTCAAAAAAAAAGATTGGAACTTGAAACCTACGAGTAAATTATGACGTCATTGTAATGGTAGAGTTAACGATGATATATTCGTCTCGCCGAGTTCCGATTTTGCAACGGCTGGCGTTAAATTTTCAACTCCGACTACGTTACAAACACGTCACATGGTTTTAACTGTAACAACGCGTCGAAAAGGGAACCCGCCCAAAGGAAATAACAAGGTGCACATAAACGGTAACCGATTCATTGAATTTGTCATAATTCTTAAATATTTACCTGACGTCATGGATTTTGTTCTCGTTATCTTTCTTTTGCTATTGCAGCAGTAGTAGTGTATCACATGAACTGCCGTTCGCAGGCATGTTAGTGTGACCTTGGATAGCTGGGGAAATAAATCTGCGACCATAAAATGCCATCATACTGTTTAAATAAAGTGTTTTTACTCAATGAGAAGAGCAATCGCTAGCATACCAACGACATAAGTGCGTGGTGCACTTGGCTGGATCTGGTTGGTCAATTCTCACTTCGAAGCCCCATGAAAAGATCTTTTCCTCCTCGCGATGGTTGGATGGAAAACGGTCTCTTTTTTTTTTGCGTACGACTTACTTGCAACTCTGTATGTACGGAGTAGGAAAGAAGAGGAAAACAAAAATAATTCTTCGCAATTCCGTTTTCTCAACCTCTCTTTACGAAGAGAATACACGGAGTAGAACATTACCTATCTATCGTAGCTATTCCTTTCTTTCGCGAAGCATCCCTTGCGAAAGACAGAAAGGAGGCGGTTAGTTGCTTCATCAATGAATCTTGTATCTTTTTGCCTCCCCTTCATTGGAGTTTTAGTAGCACACTGAAGACACCTCTCAGACTGACACAGAGTTGTTTTGTCCCTCCTGTAGTTGCCCTTGCCCTTGATTGTGGGTGTCCATTAGCATCGTTTGGTTTCTTTCTTCCAATCCACAGCAGTGATAAGTGATAAAAGGCATCGACGCCCTCCGCTGTGTGAAAAATTCCGCAAACAATTTGGAGTGTGTTGGTGTGTTTATAAGCAAAGACTCGTATCTCAGAGGAGGAGTGCTAGTAGTTAAGATGACCACTGCTGAGACCATGCATCATCACCCTTCATATCTACAACAACCACCCCGTCCTGTTCTTCAAGCGGCCCAGGATGACCGATCCACGTCTCCCACGGTGGTTGTTACAACCTCCCAAGTGATGAAGGAAAGTCACGAGACCAACAACCCATCTCCCAGTCCCAGCACTGAACCCAATAGCAGTGCCAACACTACACCTTTGAGCGGAGATGGTGCTGCGGCTGCTGCCTATGCCGCCATCCCAAATCCTGTGCAATCATACTATCAACTTTCAGATAATCATCAGGGTAACACTATGATGGAAACGATTGATGGGACGGCCCGACCCACCACTCCCTCTATGCTTCACTATCCTGGTTCTCGTGATCCTCTGTCCTCGCCAATGTCAGCACCGGCACAGGTCAGTGGAGGTTGGAACTTCTCCGCACCTCCATCAACCAACAACACTCCCATTCCTTCGGAGATCCATACAAGCCAAGGCAGCCAAGGCCCGGTACCCTACTTTCCTTCGGCTCTGAAGAACAGTACTAGCAGCACTAGTATCTCCTCCAAAAGCACAACCAAGTCGGTGCAAGTCACGGGAAGGAAAAAGCATGCCGTCAAGTCATCTGCATCGGCAACAAGCCTTTCGAGCAACAATCCAGACGACGAACTTCTCGTATCCGAAAATGGCGGAACTGGTGGTGTCGTCACGGCACGACGACAAAAACGCTTAGAACGCAATCGAGAATCGGCCCGTCTGTCCCGACGACGTCGTAAACAATACCTGGAAGTATTGGAAGAACGTGTCGCCCACCTGTCGCTTGAAATGGACAAGGGACGAAGGGATCATGCCAGCCAAGCAGTGTCTACCATTAAGGCAAAGCGAAGCCAGATTCTGGAACAAGCGTTGACCGAATGGCAGCAAGTACAACGTCACACCAATTCTCAACGGAATTTGGAACACAGCTTGTGGTTGCTCGAAGAAGGACCTTTATCCAGATGCAGTATTTCCTTGCTGGTCCTGGCCACCTTTCATATGCAGCAGCTCAGGAGTTATTCATTGCCAAGCGAGTGCAAGTTTACTTTGTGGCTAACCCTCCAAGATGATGTCTACTATAGGGGAGGAAGAGCGGCCAGTGAACGTCTCTCGGCTGCTCGAATCGGAGAGAGGGTGAGTAGAGTGAAGATTGCTCTGAATTTTCTCACACATCATGGGATCGACCTTCTAACCTTTTTGACATTCTTTTTACTCCATAGATGCTTGCGAATGGCAACGACAAGGTCACCCCGACCAATTCAATGTGGCCCTTGGTCTGCAACGAAGTTGGACTTTCCTACGACCAAGAGGAACGTGTTCGCCAGTATCAGCGAACTTTGATCCTGCAGGACCCTAACACATGGCTTGATCGTCACACAGCTCGAGCTTCAAGTCTTGTCATGCAGTCATTTCATGATGCTGTTAGTTCCATGAGCACTGTTCTAGGACAGCGAGAACGTAAAGTCAAGCAGATTTTGACGCCCGAGCAACGTCTCAAGTTCTTATCGTGGGCCAACAACCAGGCTGATCGCATCAAGTCCAAGTTTCTCGGAAAGCGTCAAGAAGAGGAATATTGTCAGTCTGCCATGAGTGACTCCAACGAACAAAACACGACCGAAGCTCGTGATGATAAGGACAGTGAAAAGGAAAACGCCAAGTATCAGGTTGACAAGGCTCACCATTTGGCAGCCAATCTTTACATCCTAAACCATCGCCTACAAAATGTGCTGAAAGACTACCCATTTCACCCGCCAGTCATTGTTACTCCTACATCCTTGAAAAAGTTGTCAAGGCGTCCTTCTTTTGAATCTCTTGGACAGCAGAAGGATGCTGAGGCTCGTGGTCTTTCACGGGATACTTCCTTTGCATCCATGGGATCCTTGAAAACAAGTGCATCCAATCTCAGTCTTGGTGGTTCTTCAGCAGAAAACCTTGAGAAAATGGGACAGCCACATCATATCACCCCCCAAGATGGGGAGCTGGCTGCTGCACCTACTGTTGATCAGTACCTTGGTTTTGTCAAGCCCATCATCCCACCTATTCCAGCTCCTCGAATGACTGCTCCTCTGCCAGTACACACAGGTCCAAGTCACTCTGTGCCAGCTCACTATGCAACAACGTCTGCCCCAGCTCCGTCCTTGGCAGTTCAGCCAGCAGCCCCGACGCTAGACTACACTCAGTATGCTCCCTATCCAGCCACAGTGCTGCCAGCTCAACAACCTCAGCAATATACGGAGGCTCCACAATACCAAGGGCAACAAATAGTCCACTATCAACATCAACCACCTCCGCAGCCACAAGCACCTCAGTCTCAGCTGTACATGCAACAACAGCAACAGCAGACATACCAGCAGCCTCCAGAAAGTCAATACTTTTCTCTTCAAGCTGAACCAGCAGTTGTTGCACCTCCTCCATACGCGGCACTAAACCCAACACAAGGATATACGCCTGTTTCATCACCTTTGGATAGCTTCCCTCTATCCACAGCCCCTTCATCCTTCCAGCAGCAACCTGAGCCTTCCAGTCACACAAACAAGTCTTCTTTTCTGCCACAACATTTGAATGTAGTTCCTGAAGACATGTTCCCCGGGGGTGATGCTGCAGCTGAAGATTTCTTTGTTGGACTCATGGATGAAGCAGAAGACTGGGCTATTGGAGAAGGGATTGACATGGATACCACATCTTAGACCAGAAATTTACACTTACACTTAGGAAAAGCAGCTCTTGCCATCTGTAATCAACACAGGCAGCTTAACAGTATTGTTCATGTGGGCGTGATCAAAGCGGCTTTTTCAATATCAAGAACACTCAAAGAACAAGGCACGAAACAACCATATCTGTGCAGACAAGCCAATTTTCCTTCTATATCAATTCATCGAAGCATTATATTGCACTGCATCATTACATGCAAGCACCCTATTACACACATCAATATACATTCTTTAGATAGATCATTCCAGTGCATTGAGGAAGCCAACTACATGACAACTCTAGTGCCTGTGGTAAAATTCTCTCACTGTGCATCATTCTTGCTGATTTGGAGAGAGGATCCTGGAAGTTGATATGTAACCACATCAATCTTGCCATTTTCACTACACAATCCACCACTACCCACATAAATTACATAAAAGAAGGGAATTAGTTATGACTCTGTTATTTCTCACTTTTTCTCTTCATCGTCACTGTCATCCATGATGGTATTTCCAAAATTTTCTTGGCTGTGTCGAATACCGGCACCGGCCATTTCTGCGATATATTCGGAATCACGAGGCTCTTGGAAGCCCAACGCTTCTCTTGCTTCAGCCATTAGAAAGACGCTTCCGCATACCACCAAAATATCGCTGTTCTCCTTTGCCAAAGACAGAGCGTTGTCCACTTGTCTGGTAATGCTTCGATCATCGAGATCATAATGTGCCCCCGCTTTCAAATGAGTTTCTGCATCAAGGATGGCTTCCAACCGAGCAGCTCGTGGGTGGGCTGCTTCGACGAGATGAATACGACTTACATCCCTGTTTACAACTGACAAAAGGGCGGAAGCGCATTGTTTCAGATCCTTGTCAGAAGACATGCCTGCAACAAATCGAAAGGACGAGTCGGGATAGGTGGTTTCTAATTTTCGCACTAGGTACTCCATAGCCGGCGGATTATGAGCGACGTCTAATATGACGGTTGTATCCCCGCTTTGAATTTGTTCAAAACGACAGGGAGGTCGCACCGATGTGCCGGCGTCGATTATCTCTGTTGTCAAGTCAGCCATAATTGAGGGGTGTGATTTTTTAAGCAACACCAAAGAGGCTTTTGCTATGTGTTGATTTTCCAAATCATAATCCATGATTTCTTCCTCATCCGACTTATCCTTGAAGGCGAAATCTTGGAGCGTCCCAAAGACCAAACTCGGAACGTAGTAGGGACCACCGCCCTTTTCCTTGGCACACTGCTGCAAGACTTCGTGAGGACAGTGCGGGCCCACAAGAACGGGTCGGCCAGGTTTGATGATTCCGCCTTTCTCTCGTGCAATCAATTCGATTGTATCTCCCAATATTCTAGTGTGTTCCAGCCCGATTGAAGTAATCACTGTCAGTGCTGGATTATTAATGACGTTCGTGGCATCCAACCGTCCTCCAAGTCCCGTTTCCAAAACTACCACATTCGCCCCTCGCTTAGCATAAAAGGAGAAGGCCAATGCCGTTGTGATTTCAAAAAAAGTTGCCGGAATGTCGTGTTGAATGCAAAGATCGTAAATATGCGGCAATAGCTCCACAACTTCCTCTTCGGTGATCATTTCTCCATTGACTTGCATTCGCTCTCGAAAGGAACTGACATGGGGCGAACAAAAGAGACCGACCTTGTTGCTAGATTGTAGTTGGAGAGCATTGGCGATCTTTAAGCAAACACTGCCCTTGCCGTTCGTTCCAGCGACGTGTACCACGACTCGGTCAGGCTGTGAAAAATCAGAGAAGTAGAATATGAGCGAGAATCATTCTATGCAGAATCATTCAATGCAACCTGCTGTGGATGGTTGTTGAAGACACTTACATCATCCATGGGATTTCCCAGCAGCTGATGCAACTTCCGCATATTAGTCAGCCCAAGTTTAACAGGATGAAACATGTTAGTTGCATAAAGTCGTCGGACCCATTTTTCATAACCCGAATGCGTATTCGTGGGACTCGACGGTGTCAGTTCGTCGGTGCCCATGGTTGGGACGGAAAAGGAGGTGGATTTATTGGTGGCCGGTGAGGCAACTATCTCGGATTCGTTGGATGTCGAAAAGAGTCTGTGGAAAGATTTGCTTCTTTCCTTGCTGATTGAATCAGCAACGTAGTTCCTATGGGTTGTAAAGGATCTGACAACTGGAAACCTGTAAACACTACGGAACACCGCGACAGTTGATGCAGCAACAGGGATGCCAAGGGATAAGGCAGAAGTACTGTATAGCCAGTTTTTGTTGCTGACGAGTAGTCGATGGTGCATCCGAGAATGGATATCAAGGTTTGTGTGAAGAAAAAAAGGAATGGCGACAAAGATTGGCAGCAACAGACTGATCAAGCAGAAGATTTTTGGCGTACTTTTGGAAGGAGATGAAGGAGCAGTCTTCGTCACGTCGGAATCGACACCAGATCGCTTTAGTTTCATGTAGGAGGAGTGAATCAGCGGAGAATTTGTTTGGAAGGAGCCAGGTTCAATATAACAAAAAGGAAACAAGAAGGCGGCTTTGAAGCTGCTGCGAATGGAAGTTTAGGAAAATAATGTTGTCATTCATGATGATGGATGCAACAAATAAAACAATTATCCACGACGATCGATTCTTTCGTTCCATTCGATGCGCAAAAATAATCACATGTCGAGTGTCGAGCCGTCGAACCACACGTTATCATGAAACGTACGGGGGGGTGACCGACAAAGCAAGATGGTAGGAAACTTTATTGCGATCTAAGAAACATAACATTGTACTGTATGTAAGTACAATACAAGAATGACTCATTGGAACAAACTCAGACACTTAATGGGGCATCCGGGATGGGATACGAAGAACCGGTACTCCGAGGAGTACCGTACTACCGTACGTACAACGGTAGGTACCTACCGGTAGGTAGCTAGGTACTACACTACGGTACCGTACAGAGCCTTGAAAAAGGAAGCTGGACAAAAATCAAATCACATGAGGAGAATATGCGATGATGTTTTTACGTTTTTACCTCTATCGCAAGCTGGAGCCTGGAGTAGCAGTCTACCGTACCCTGATTTCATCTGGTGAAGATTACGTTTGTGTCCGCACATACGTCGGAGAAATCATTAACAGTAAACATCATTCAGCAGAAGACAGGACTGCAATGGAAACTGCAGTTCGATAACATTTTAAAATATTCGAGTTGACAAGATGAGAAATGTAGATGATGATAATGCAGATTATAGGAAGTTACATTTCTAGTGAAAAAGATGAAAAACACAAAGATGAAAGATGGCAACGAGAATCAAGAGATGAACAGGAGATCAAGTAACGAGGTAAGAGGTGTGACTCAAGTAGAGAGGTAAAGAGATCGTGAATCAAAGATATCACGGGACTGACTCTCAACTGACACCGATACACCTCGACACTCCCTCTCAAGCGTAGATGCAGAAGGACTGAGACAATCACCACCAGAAAAACTGCTACCAACAGATGGCATGGAAGCAGAAAAAGAAAGGTAGTGAAAGATGGTAGAACTGTAGCGTGATAGGAAAAAGTCCTGCTGTAGCAAGCTTGCAGTGAAGCAAAAGCAAGAAAAAGGAGCAGGGCAGGCCAAAAGGGCATAGGCACACAGGGGGCAACTATCGCAAGAGGAGGGTAGACCAAAGAAGCAGATATGTCATGGGGGCAAAGGTAATCGTTGACTGCAGTAGCAAGAAGCATGGGGTAGGTGATCCCAGAAAACAGAGGATCGTCAAATGGCCAAAAAAATGGCGGTTCTTGGAGGAGCAATGCTGAAGGAGAAGGTTGACGTGAACATTCTCGCAAAGAGGGTAGAATAAAACCAAAAGAAAGTTCCTGCCAATGAGCAGAGACAGGACCCAAGAACAGCAGTAGAGGAGGAAGCAAAGAATGCTCCCTCTGGAACAGAAGCTGAGTGAGGGGCAAGTAGGGGCTGAAAGATGAAGAATGCTCTTTTAGAGGGATGAATCTTAAAGGATATAGCCATGGAGGAGCAACAGTAGGAACATGCTCCCTCTGTAGCACAAGTCCAGTAGTGGACGGCCAAGGAGGAGCAACAAGGAGATGCTCCCTCTGGGACCAGAGAGTAGCAAGCAAGGATGTTGGAGGCAAACAAGGACACTGCTTCGAGTGCGGCTCGTAGATCTCCATCGCCAGTAGGGGGGATGGCAGATAAAGCAAAGGGGACGTCGCAGCCAATGGAGGCATGAACGTCATCGCCATAGGTGGATGCAGTAGAGACTCGAAGTGTGGAACCATGAGAACACATGGTCGGAGCTGGAGCAGGAGAGTCAGTGGGCGCAGAGGATTCAGAAGTGGGTATGTCAGTGAGGATGGCACGGTTGTCGGGAAGGCTGCGACGGTTGGCCGAAGAGGTGGGTGCGATGCGGACAAAACCAGAGTCGGAATCAGCATCGACGCGGGAGTTCAGGGCCGGTGGCCCTCGAAAATCATCCGCGTACGTAGGATTCATAGTCGCAATTTCTTCGCCTAACGATGAAACCTGGCCAGCTGGAAGAGTCAAGGGCACGACTCTGTCAGCAAAAGCTTTCTGTCAATCGAGATCGGGGACAAAGATCAGAAAGGTTGAGCGGTGCCCGGCCCAACTTGATTCCAATACTTTGCCTACATAGAAAGCGTTCGCGAGACGCTTAACTGCTGCAAGAAGGGTGTGGAGCAACACCGAGAAGAACAAGCGTAATGCTTGGGCTCGTAACCTGACAAGATGAGAAATGTAGATGATGATAATGCAGATTATAGGAAGTTACATTTCTAGTGAAAAAGATGAAAAACACAAAGATGAAAGATGGCAACGAGAATCAAGAGATGAACAGGAGATCAAGTAACGAGGTAAGAGGTGTGACTCAAGTAGAGAGGTAAAGAGATCGTGAATCAAAGATATCACGGGACTGACTCTCAACTGACACCGATACACCTCGACACGAGTAGTATTTTGTTTTCGATATTTGCAGCATCAGCAACAACCGATTTGGGAAATGTCGAGCAATCCCATAACACCCTCCAGCAATGGCGTCCGTTGGTCCTCTCGGTTGGCTGGTAAGAAACGAAGCCGGACGGAAACGTCAAAAGATGGACATGTCGAAACGATGCACGACAAGCGTAGCCGTTGCTATCGTCCCAAGGTCACTGCATCGGCCTGGCAACAAGATTGCGGTATTCTTCCCAGCGAATGATATAAAATAACCGCCAGTATTACCGAATCCGTCCCATGGGGTTACGTCTGCGGCTATCCCACTAATGGCGGTGATCTATACGGCGGAGCCCACTATTTACGAAGTGCGTCCGCCTCTCTCACACTGCAGGGAAAGGCTATCCAAGAAGCTGCTGTAGACTTTGGAGACGGCAAGACTTTGCCATTTACGCCTTGCAAAAAGGGATACCAACCATTTATTAAAGGAAAGCGCATGGTAGCGTGTCTCCTTCACAATGCCCATCGTGAGAAGCGTTTGCAAAAGGAGCAGGGACGGATACGAGAAGGAGAAGCAGATCCAGCATCCTTGTTTTGGTCGCAATTGACAGATGGTGGTAAGGAAATCACAAAGGAGAAGTAGTTGTGGGAGAATGACAGGAAGAATACAGGACCGTCAACGAGATATGATGTGCTCAAAATCCATGAATGATGGATCGATATCTTGGCCGTCAAGTGCAAAGATTGATTTTGAAGATTGGATTTTCGCGGTTTCAACACGGCTTGTTTTTTAGAAGGGATGAAAATGGCTACAACTATGGGTAGATCATAAATTAACTGTAACTCTCCATCGAATTGGTTCGCATATTACTTCGTCGTATTTGTAACGCAAAAGTGAACGACCGGCCATCTTGAGCAAAACTTGTCCGTTCGCCATTCGACTACTCTTACTAATACAACAGGACTATGATACAGTCGCAGGTTGCAGTACCACTCTCCTTTTGGTACGACTTGCAACGACGTGCCACCTCTACGGCGTTTGGCTGGCTACGGTGTACAAGATAGCTTGAAGTCAGGCCTATCCTCTATCCTCCAACCTAATTCTTGAGGCAAGCCTACTAACTGTAAAACTAATTCATTCGACTGCCTCAGAAGGTATTGGCTTGAGCCTTGTATCCATACACGGAGTATGTATTCCGTATTATCATCTTCAATCCCAGTTATTTCCGACTACTACCGGTAGATTAGTAACAACCACATCATGATAACACTACAGTTCGGAGTACCGTAGTCTACCTACTCTAGGTAGCTACCGTAGTTTTTCCCACATTCTCCGTAACAAGTGCGATTGACACCGAATGATACACGCGATCACTCTTTGATTGACGATGATGCTTCTCTACTTATCTACTACTAATAATAAATCTATCAAGTACCCGAATTAATCCGTACTCTATCGTACTCGACTACGAAGTATTGTTTCTTTGACTTGTTGTTGACAGACTGTGACACCAAGTTCGTTCAAATTCGTCCCACTCTACTCTCTATGATACGACTACCAGAGCAGAGAGCTTAGATTACCGTAGTAGAGAGAGAGTACAACATATTTTCTGTACCGTGTACCGTTGCGAATTCGAAGGTTCCGTTCTCTCTCTATGTACTCCAAGGCGGAGTGAAACGTTCCCTCACATTTTCTTTCTGGATTCGGATAGTTTTCGGATGGAAAGTATACTAGCTACGGTAGTAGTGTTATTCCAACCGCATCAACAGACAATATAATCAGTTGTAGAAAGAGGAGGAGAAGAAGAAGACTACAAAAGCAGCCCCCCTACGACGGTACAGAGTTTGATACTGAAACACTAATTCTTTCCAAAATGATGATGTCATTATCACCCCGCCTTTCCTCTGTCATTTCCAAGACCACCCGTCATCATGTATCTTTGTTCTTGAGAGCATCAACATGCCAAGGGAATTGTCTTGGCCGTTCTTTTTCGACGGCTACAGTAGATGATGATAATGAAGTTGAGTCATCAATGAAGTCCAAGCCCTCCCCATTTGGTTCCAAAAGCGCTAGAAATCACTATCAATGGGACGATCCTTTGTTGTTTCGCTCGCAATTGACTGAAGAAGAACGCAATGTTTGGGACATGGCCCATGCCTATTGTCAGCAAGAGCTTATGCCTAACATATTGGAAGCCAATAGGCACGAACAACACAATGGTCATCAACTCTTAAAAGGAATGGGCGAAATGGGTCTTTTGGGTTCCACGTTGCCCAGTAAATATGGTGGCAGTGATTTGGGGTATGTTAGTTACGGATTATTGGCAACTGAAGTGGAGAAAGTCGATAGTGGATATCGATCCTGTATGTCGGTTCAAAGCAGTCTTGTGATGTATCCCATCTATGCCTACGGCAGCGAAGAAATGCGAATGAAATATCTGCCTGAACTTGCTTCTGGGAATATGATTGGATGCTTTGGCTTGACGGAGCCCAATCATGGCAGTGATCCGGGAAGTATGGAAACTACATCGACGTTTGATGCGGCCAACAATGAATTTGTATTGAACGGATCCAAGAACTGGATCACCAATTCACCCATTGCCGATGTATTTATTGTTTGGGCCAAGAATTTGGAATCTGGTCAGATCAAAGGCTACCTTATCGAACGGGACACACCTGGCTTGGAAGCACCCAAAATTGATGGGAAGTTCAGTCTACGAGCTAGCGCCACTGGAATGATATTTATGGATCAAGTGCGAGTGCCAAAAGAGAACGAGTTGCATGTTAGCGGATTGAAAGGTCCTTTCGGTTGCCTAAACAATGCACGATATGGCATATCTTGGGGAGCTTTGGGAGCGGCAGATTTTTGCTTCTCCGCGGCCCGACAATATACACTGGATCGACAACAGTTTGGTGCTCCATTGGCAGCTAACCAGCTCGTGCAGAAAAAGCTTGCCGACATGTCCACAGATATTACCCTTGGACGACAAGGATGTTTGCAATTGGGCCGTTTGATGGATGCTGGCCATGCCACACCGGAAATGGTCAGTATGATGAAACGCAACTCATGTGGCAAGGCACTGGATATTGCTCGAGCAGCTCGAGATATGTTGGGCGGCAATGGTATTTCGGATGAATATCACGTTATACGGCACGTGATGAATCTAGAGGCTGTCAATACGTACGAAGGTACTCATGATGTTCATGCCTTGATTTTAGGACGTGCCATAACAAGTATTCCTGCCTTTGTGCCTGGAGCTGCGTCTAGTAAGCGATGACAGCCGCTGGCCCGCAGACAATCATTAGTTCATTTTTTAAAATCAGTTACATCATCCACGGCATCGAGATTATTTGCATCCCTTCTTTCCACTTTCTCTTTCTCTCTCTTGTTATTGTTGTATTGCTCAGAAACACGATCAACGTGAGTAAGAACTAGAAATTCTCGCTCGCAGGGAAAATCGAGAAAATGCCCTTACTGTAAAGTACAATCAAGATGCTGATGCGATGAACATCCTTTTATTTACCCCACTTTCTTGTTCTTCTAAAAAACTTAATAGGAAGTTGAAGCGTTCCTGTTCCTTCCGGAGAAGAAGAATAAAAAATAGCTGTTGTTCAAAGAGATGGATTGATGAATTCTATCAATTCACAAATTACTAGTACGCACACCAAATCCTTTCGAGTAGTCTATCTTCCTATTATTATCATCTGCTGAAGTAGTCCAGTAGACTACTCTGTACTCGGAATAGATCTCCCATTTGCTACACTACTACTAGACTATCAGTACTAATGAGAAATACTGGGATTACTACCGGTAGACTACCGTAGTCAGTCGTGATCATAGACTACGGAACCGTAGCACCTCTACAACAACTACGACTAGTAGGTACATACAGTAGACTGCCGTATGATATCATACCCAGGAGAACGTGCTGGTATACGAGGTACTCGGAGTACCTACATACGACGCACATACAGGTAGTACGTATGATAGTAGAATAGTACCGTAGTCGAAGTTCGAAGTATGATACACTGTATGAAGATACGGTACAGTACCTACCGTAGCAACTTTCTTTTATTACTTCGTACACTGTTAAAACGGGGAAGTTCCCCCACTCCCATTGACTGTGAATCCAACGCGAGGTGGTTCCACATTATTTTTTCTCGATGCCACATTTTACTTTTTACCTGATCTTTTCGGCAGCATCCGTTTTGGTGCACCTCTTGGTTGTCCTCCAACTATTTCCTCTGTTTGCAATGCTAGTAGTTCCGCTGGAAATGCGCCAAAGTGGTCACACCCTACATTCCCGTCGTTCCATCCCTCGTCCTCTTTCCCTCCCACAACGAGATTGTTCAGCTCTTTTGGACCTGCATGTGACTTACGTCGTAACCATAACAAAAGCAGTACTGAAAGAAGCAATGGAGACTGAACGATCATTAGAGCCGAGTGTGTTGGCATATTCTAGATGCCCGTGGTTTCCAAGTGCACTAATCGTCGAGAACGTCTTGCCATTTCTAGATAGAGCCACTTATGAAAACATTATTTGTCTGAATAAGGAAATCCACCAAAGTGTTAAAGAATCTCCTACATTGCTACCACCATGGCCGGAAAAGGTGCTACTGAAGCATTCATCTAGAGTGACCTGTGTAGCGTTTTCTTCTTCCTCTCGGGCTGTCGCATGTGGATGTGACGACGGATCCGTCTTTTTGTGGAAACGACGCAACGGACAGAGAATGAGATTGGAACGGGGCAACTCGAATGCTTTTGCGAGTGTTGCCGCTCTGTCCATTGTATTTTCTTCCGACGAGAAATATCTTGCCATGGGAAGTGTCGATACGTCCATCTATCTATGGAAGCTGGGGGAAGACTTTTGTGTCGAATCGGAAACGCCCCAAGTCCTGTTTGGCGATGGACAGCGTCCCGTGCAGTCTTTGTCTTTCTTTGCAAAGTCGAATATTTTAGCATCGGCAGGGCATGACACGTTTGTCAATTTATGGAATGTCTCAACCCCCAGTCATTTGGGAACTGTGAACCACCCTGAAAAGGTTGAATCGATTGCTGTATCTCCGGATGGTGAAAGCCTGGCTTCGTCTACTTGGGACGGAACAGTTAGGGTGTTTGCAATTGATAACAGGGCTGACCGCGTTGAAGCGATCACAGCTCTGATGAGCAAAAACCCAACTGTTAAGGTTCTTGGAAAGGGTCTACCGTTGACCAATGTGCAGTGGTCTAAAGATGGTGCCTTTGTGTATGGTCTGAAAGGATTTCGACTTCGACGGTGGCAAATCGACTCCGTCAGTGATAGTACATGTTTTTCGGGGCATCGAATCAATAGGATTCATTCTATCGCACTGTCTCCTACGGGACATCGTGTAGCTTATTCTGAGGGCGACGGAACCATACGAGTGTCAACCCTGGCATCGGCATACTATAAAGCGGTCATTACCCGAATACTGTCAGGACATTCGCAAGATTGTACCATGGCTTTTTCTCCTGATGGTCGATGTCTGGCTTCTGGATCCGGCGATGGAACCCTGAAGCTCTGGAATGTTGCTTAAGTTGTACTTTAATTGGAAACTTACAGCTACCTTGTGCCTCAAAACGATTCCGAAGATTCAACGACAGTTTGAAGCAATGATTCCTGTGTACTGCATGCCTCGCTTAGCCTCTTGATGATCAAGTTTCCTCGTATCGAATCTGTTTTCTCCGGATTTCCACCCCCCTCATCGTAGCGATCTGGAAGGTCGGGAAAATCCCCGTCAACCAGGTGGTCCATTCTCCATAATCCCAACACACATGTGGGTCCGTCCTCCTCACCCGGATCGATTATGCATGCAAAGTCTACCGTCATGCGATGCATGTTTCTTTTGAAAATACCAACCATACTTCGAATAGTACTGTTGGAGATGAGATCTACAGTGAGGCTCATGGCGGGACATTGATCCTTCGTAGGTGCTTCTTGAGCATATGTTGTCGATGTGAAGCCTTGAAAATTCAACGGAAAAGCCCGATTATGGGGAGCAAGTAATTTGACTGCCAGTGGGCCGTTAACGAGTTCTGCAACAAAGCTCGAATAGTGAGCAGGATGGCGGATAAAGTGACAGAGATATCATAATAATATTTTGTCTAGCAAGGCTCGATGACGGCACTCACCTGGCATGACTTTAAAACATTTTATCTTGTACTTGTCATCACCTTTCAGGAAGCGCTGAGAAAAAGGAAGGCAGAGGAGTAAGGGCACCAAGAAGACTTCATGTAAGGGATCAAGAAGAGATGAAAACCTGAAGTAAATCCTACCTTCAGCGCAATCACATCAGCTGGGTCGCCCTCTCTTTCAACTAGACTTTGGCCCCAATCAGTAACCCAATCGGGAAGTTTGAAGTAAACTAAAATGTTTCCATACATCGTCAGAAAATTAATGAAAAATGTAGGAAAACTCCGGAGACCGTTTCTGCATGCGAGGATATGAAAACAAAGTGTAAGATGATAGAGCAAGGTGTTGCACGACATACCCGCCACGGCGTTTGCGACGCAAAATCAAAAGAACGTACTGTATCAGATATGGGTGGGTAATCATATCGGGATCGGCGGCGTCCGTCCGAAAGAAATCCAACCCGCGGATTGAACAAAGAGGAGTCGAAACTTCTTCCAGCCTATCAACCGCTCGGGCGTCATCGAGCGTTGCTTCGCCCATGGTAATACTTGGCATGTAAGATGCTTGAGTAAAATGGCTGTCTTCCAAACGGCTATCAAGTTTGGATGAATCTGTCTTGTTTTGTGTTTTTCTGGAACAAAGTAGCGAAACGCGTCGCATGAGGTCTTTGTTCTTCGTGGCGTGCTCTTCTTTTCGCTGCGCCGTGGTACCAAAACGTTTGTTGAGAGACGTAAATGATTCGCGTTTGGACTTCGGCAGGTTTGGAGTGGAACGTTTCCGGAAGATCCTTCGGAAAAAATCCATCTTGGTCTTCGTTCCTCCCGACAGTTGCTGTTGCTTCTCGACGGAATGTCCCTGTACCATACACAAACTATTGCTGGTTTCCCATGTTGCTTGTTCATGTTCCGCGGTATCAATAGAGAGAATACGATGTTTCACTTGCTGAAGGAAAGCTTCTTGATCGATTTCAAGTCCCACGGCAAACGCCAACAGCATCAGACCGATGACCGTTCCCACAGTAAACTGGTTGTTCAGGATCTTTTTCCAGTTTTCGCAAAGTTGCAACGACAGGATCGAGAGAACGACTGTCCAGAAAATGTAGGTGTCTGTCAAAAACGAAGTGTCGTTTCCCAGCTTGGGTCCTCTTTTAATGACTGAAGGTAGTGATGATTCACTGCTGTTATGGATTGTTGAATTGCTCCTTTGTTTGTCTCTAAAGTTTTCTTCCTGCAAATAACCCTCAGATGGTGCACTTTCGAGTGTCGCTTCATCCTCTATACTTTGATTTCTCAAAAAGGGCTGATGCGAGCTCAAAGACGCGTATCCCTTCTTTCGTTTCGACGAAGCGCTGGAGGCCTTACTCTTTTTGACGGCTTCTCCGATACTGTGCAAAGAGTCGACAGGACGCTGGAGAGCTTTATTTGCTTTGGAGGACAACGTCCCGATGGCTTTGAACGCTTGTTTCATATGATGGGAGGACTCGCGAACCTCCGATTTTTCGAATGATTCCGTGTTCTTTGGTGGTGTCATCTTGGATCTCGGCTTTATCATCTTCGTGGCATTGGTAACAACCTTGCCGGGAATCGATTTTTGCGATCCATCGTCTTGGTGGGCTTCTGTTTCAGAACTATCTTTCCGAGATTCTTGGGAGATGTCTTCCGTCGTTGTTGATCGTGAAGGACTATCTTCCTTCGTCGAAGTATCATGAGTAACTATGGCATTTTGATCGTCGAACGTGGACATCATTGATCTTGTTGTCTTGGACAGGTGGGTAACCCCAGGAAGGAGTCTTAGACTAGATCACTCTCTTGTCTTCCGGTTCAACTACCAGTAAAATGTCTGAAGTAATCCCTGCCTGGACGATCGAAGATCACTTCCAGTTCCCCGACAACGAAAGTTCGTCGGAACATTCGACGTACTGCAAGTTGTACTCGTATTCCGGAGTACTAGCTAGTCGTAATAAAAAAAATAATGCGTAGCAACAGACGTAAATAAATAATATTCGAATATGGAAACAAGAATAGCGAACCTACGAACTAACCGGTAGATAGTAGATAGAGCAATTGACTGTGAATTAACAGGGTAACTCACGAGTCACAGCGTCATAGCCAGAGGACTACGACTTACTTAGTACGTCGTAAACACTGTAAACAGCGAAGTCAATAGTATTACTTGTATTATGATTTTTACTATCATCATAACATGTCAGCACAACTGAATAATTGATCCTCCCATCGGTAGCACGAAGTATAAGCTATTGCTGCCTTAAGGATGGCCTCATGTATATCCCGTTTCCGACTACCTAGAAAGATTGTGTTTCTCTTAGGAAGAAGAAGGTGGGCTAAGGGAGAGGAGAAAGTATCCCTTTGAATTACAACTCCTGATAGAGTTGTGGTAGGCTCAGCCGAGTGTGATGTGCACGGGAACGCGCTATTTCATTGGAAATGCTACAACCATTCGATAAAGAAGTTTTCTTTTGCGTGAACAATCAACCTTATTGCCTTGTAAAATGTAAAAAAATATCAACACACTCAATGTATTGACGTGGTTACTGCTGTCATAAAAAGTAAAAAGCATCTCATCTGACATCTCATTGGTTTTTGGACTTTCCCTTGTTTATGAGGCTTTTCGACTTTCCATCGACTTTCCAGTCTTGAGTGGTGGGGAACAAAGTACTGATTGGACGGGAAGTTCTTGCATATTGTTTGGCCTAGGAGGTGGGAAGGGGATCGGTGGCGGCTGGTAGTTGGTATAGCCTTAAAACAAGTAGACACTAGATGATTTTTAAATGCCCTCTCCAAAACTGTACAGCTTGTGCAACTGGATATAGTCCACAACTTTCGGTGGTACCAGTTTTTGTAAATCGTGTTTTGCAGTTAATTCACGTGCTTTGGAAGAGGACACATCCTCCAGAACCGGCACATCCATCATCATGACACGCCCCCCTTCAGTATCATTGACGTGCTTGATCCGAGCTAGCAATTCCTCCTTTTTGGCCATGCCTTCGCGATGAACGACAACCAGACGACCCTCCAGCAGTCGGAGAACATCTTTGGATCGCTTCCACTTCCAAGCCGTCAAGTCCAGAAACGTGTCTGCGCCTAAGCAGAACGAGAATTCAACCTCTGCGTTCGATTCGTTGGCTTCTTCCAGTAGCATTTCTAATAGATCTGCCGTTCCTACTTGAAGTGAAGCCAGATCTTTTTCCTCGGAAATTCTACCCAAATGTCGATGAAAGGATCGCTCTTCGGCCCGACTGATCACGACACGATTCTTGCTCGACAAGCCAGCAAAAGCTAGCTCACACATGGCCACTCGATGGCCATACGGCGCCAATAACTGTCGCTTGTTAGCAAAGGTGTGATAATAAACGGGTAAAACATGGACCTCGTCAAATAGCAGCGTGTAATTATCTTCTTTGGTCAAATCGAGTAGTCCTTGGACAACTCCAACGTGTCCGCCACTGCCGGTTGGCGGATTGGCAGATGTTCCAAAAAGACAAATCCTTTTTGGTCCTCTCTTCGATCCATTGGATAGTGCTTCTCCAAATGATGCTGAGTCGCCCAATATTTTTTCCATCCTGATCAATTGGCAACCGTCATTGACAACACTTTCCCAATCCGAAGCCCGAGTGAAACCCAGGTTCTGGTAGAACTTCTCCAAATAATGATGTGGTGTCAAATGTAGACGATACACGGACTTTCGTCTCGCGATATCTTCCAACCGCTTCATGATTTGGGTCCCAAGGCCTTTTCGTCTCCACGGTCTGGAAATGGCAATTCGGCCCAAGGAAGCTGTCCTAGGAGACTTTTCGTCTTTTGATTTGGGTACAATGATCCGACCAGTTCCGACAACAGTTGTAGAATCCAAGGATGACTGAACCAGGATGTGGGTGGTTTCTGGACACTCATCCTTGCCGTCGATTTCCACTTCTTGTGGAATACCTTGCTCCTCAACAAACACACACAAACGAAGCTGTTGGCACAAAGAAATATTGAGATTGTCGTCTGACGTGACTTCAGTGAAGACGAGTGCGTCGCTATTTTGTTCATTACTTTCTTGTTTGGTTGCAATGCCTGATGGAATTGTACCTTGTTCCAGCAGTTCAATCTCAGCATGCAGATTGGCTCTGGCTCGCTCTTCCATGGCTCGTTGAAACACGCTCGTTTTGTAAATTGTGGTTTCTGTGAATTTTCTCAAGATTTCGGATCGTTTGGAGCAGTAGACGTCGTGCTCCACAAAGCTATATTCCCTTCTAATGAGTGCTGCATATGCCATGTACGAATCTTTTGACTTCCCTAACACGGCCATATCCATATCCAAAAAGAGAGCTTGGGCCTGTTCCATATCCTGGTTGTCGGGCATGGGTATCAGTTGATGCTTTTCCGTGGCCAAAATAATTGTTTCGACCATTTTTGCGGTAACGTCGTCGATCGACATAACCTCACAAAAATCCAACCATCTGACCGCACTTTCTTTTTCGTTCTTGTTGGACTTGGGATCGTAGACCAAATCATGAAAGAAGGTGGCCCATACTATGACAGCGAATTGGTTTTTCGACACAACGCCACCCTCTCGCAAAATAGTCACGTAGTCGAAGATCTCTTTTAGGTGCACTGCAGTGTGATAGTGCCGTCCTGGTTCATTGTGCTGGTGATAAATCCGATCGAACCATTCGTCGCTTGTGGGACGATCGCTACTGACGAAGACTGCATTCCAATAATCTTCTTTGAGTTGTTCTTTCAAGGCCGGCATGACGCTGGCATCAAAATTATTGTTCAGGTTGATGTGAACCGCTTGGACGAGAGAACTAACGACATCATCATTTTCATCTGTCTCTTCCATTACGCAGATGAGGATTCCGTGGCAATGTTTCACTAGACTACGGGATCTTTGTGTTGTTTTCTGTTCAGCGATGTAAAACACGGTAAAGTTGTAACATAACCATCAGCTCGGCAAAGAGATGAAGATACTGATGACTGTGAGTTGAACACTCTACTACCGGTTGTTGTCAAACATAATACCGGTACGCTGACTGACTGTGAGTACGTATCGAATACCGGTAGGTACGGTAACTGTTATGGCTACCAGATCTAGAACGTAATTGGACGAGATTGAATCCACCTCGGCCAAATTACATTTTACAGTTAAATTGGACGAAATAAAAGGTCAATTGGCTGTGCACGGGCAAAAATAGTTGAAATTTGGTCTAAAAAATTCAATTAGAGATAACTAAATTAGTAGAGGGAATAGCTATCAGTACGTCGTAATACTGGTACCGGAAGTTCTATGATATGTACCGAAGGTGTAGTCTATGATACCGGTTACGATACGCAGCACTACTGTCGCAGGTATTCAAGCCTCATACGAGGGGGCCGTAGAGTTCCGGCGTGGGCTGTTTCGATGGGTTGTTTCGGGGGAGGTAACCCCCCTACGGCTGTTATGAAGCTCACGCCCCAAAAATGAATGGAAAGAATTTGGTTGTGTGTCAAAATGTAGGAATAGTGAACAAATGGTGATGATTGAAACACCAGAAACAATGATGATCCAGGCAAGCAAAAACAAATGTGATGTTGCTATGAGTGACACAAATGAGATGTTGATTTTTTTTTGTGCATTAAACGAGGAAGAAGATCTACTATTGTGCAAGCAGGAGACAAGATCAAACAGGCGACCGGTTGTAAACAATTTCAGTTGGTTTTCTTTTTGGTGTAGGAGAGACCATGTCATAAGGACTACATGTATGTATGCACTAAAATTATGCCACGCTCTTCATGTGATAATTGATAAAAAGACCATTGTTGTAACAACACTCGCAGGTGAAGCTGCTGTTTCCATTAATGGGGAGACAACAGCAAAAGCTTTACCTTCCCAAAGGAAGGAACAGGATGAACTTGACGAGCTCAGGAATTCTTATTTGGCTGTCGTAAATGAAATTGCCTTCGATTCCGTTGAAGAGATGACACTACTGACTGTGAATGAGAAAATGAAGTAAATTTTGGACAGAACGTTGGAAACATTTATTGGAGAAGAGACTATTGTTTTCTCAGGGGATTTTGCTCAGCTTTCACCTTTTAGGGGGGGGTCCATGTATAATGACATGAATACAATAGGATTATGTGGAGAGAATTTGTGAATGTTTTTGTGGAATTAAAAAAAAACAATCATCGATTCAATGAAGATCCAAATTGGGATCCGCTGTAGGGAAAATTTCGTGAATGTTGGTTTAACCACTGGCGAAGTAGCTTTCATCAACACACGCGTGGCTGGTATTCCAACCCCCCCCCCCCCCCCCCCCCCCAGAAAAAGAAGTATTCCCTTTGATGCTGTATATGCAACCAAAAATAATATTGATAGAATGGCAATCAACGATGCCTTTTTTGCACAAAGAATGAACACACTCTAAGGATCCAAATATTGATTTACCAATGGACACACAAGACATCATTTATTTATGCTGCTGTTGGGGAGGCTCATGTGAAGGACCAACACAAAAATTCCATGACCCTCTTTTGAAATTATATAATGGACTTTCTATAATCAAAATGAGGTTGTCACAAGTTGTGCTGCAAGCGGTGCAATGTGTGAATTTAGAGGCATAAAATTGAAGGCAGGTTTCTCTCGAAAGGAATTTGAAACTATTATCATTGATGGGTACTACCTGACTTGTGTATCTGTGACCCAAATTGAGTCATTGCTCCTTAATATACTGGATGGAAGTGGAGGAGTGAATGAAAAAACAATCATTCAACTCAGTCCAATATCTGTCTATGCTCAATGCAATCGTCCAAGTCTTCCAATCTTTCGAGATTTGCTTGGAGACGTGCGTTGAGTTCTCTAAAGGAAATGCAATCAAAGATCTCAAAGACATGGCCCGCAAGAACGCAAACGTGGATTGAACTACAAGTTTCTTAAGGCGTTTGGTCTATCAAAGAACTGAGTGCTAATTCATGATCCACTTTTCTTCCACCAGTTGTTGTTGCCGCTTTGTCATACAGATCAAAGCAACATATCAAATGATCCAAGGAAATCATATTTCTTGGAGGTCATCAGGTGGACTCAAAGCTACGCCCATGACATTGGTCTTGGCGGATCCTATGGTGCATTTTGATGGCATTCTGATTCGCGATGGTGTACTTGATGGATCAACAGATGGAGCAATCTACCGGCGTTGGCAAACAGAATCTTCTGCTTTTGATCCAGATACTTTCTCTTCAATCACACACATTCGCTTGCTACAGCTAAAGCGGACGTTGAAGTTGAATGACAACAAAACTGTAAAGAAGAAGGGAGAGGAAGGATATGAACCGGCATACCAATACGACTTCATCTTTGATGTTGTTTGCCACAATGTACGTGTCATCACAGAAACAGCATCACTTGACCTTTGTGGCAATGAATTGTCAAGGGCACACCAAGGATGGGGAGAACCTGGAGCTGGAATCATTGCAAGAATACTGAATAAGCCCTGCATTGCAAAAGGAGGGCAAACAGTTTATCTTGTTGATGCATACCATTGTCGTCCTTACTCTTACCTTCACCGGCACAAGCTCCATCGCAAGATAAATGACTGGAATGCCGCGGGTCTGAAAGAAGTGCGCCTTATTCTGGAGAAGATTCCCCCTTTCATTGCAGGTGGTGGAAGTGAAAGAGTCTTGTGGAAGTCCAAGCCCCATGGCACATGGGACAATCACTTCAGTGGATGTCAAATTCTTAATTGGTTGGGAGAGGAAGGCTACGCAGCAACGATGACGTGTAGAAGAAACCGGCTACCAAAGAATGTACCGGCAAAATACTTCCATACGGAGAAGACTGCAAACGGTGATAATGTAGCTCGTGTCGCTCGGTTCCAGAACCCAATAAGTGCAGTGAAGATTCAAAAGAATCCTCTGTGACTGGGAATCCAACGTCCCCAAATGATTTCTTTACTCGAGTGCATGTGTCAATACAGAGTACTTTGTCGACAAACTTTACAACTGTGAACTCCTTGAATGAGGTGTCCAACTTCATCTGTATGCAAAACAGAGGCCACACTTTCGACACTGTCATCGTCAATTGCCTTCGGCCCCAGCATCCTTTTTTTCAGCTGCCACACGATCAAGAGAGAGGGATACTTGCATTAGCAGTCAAATAGCGTGGGAGCGGAGGCAATCTGTTGAACAAGTTTCTTGGGATGGCTATCAAATTTGGAGTCCCTGTGTCTCCTCCGGCATCTTGGACAACCAATACAAACGTATCAAGGCTTCCTGCAGAGGGTGGGGCATGTTGTTGTTGATTATCCATGCTAAAACAACAGAAATACAATCACAATGGTGCCATTGTGATTAGATATACGTCGTAGTTTCCAAGCGTGAAGGAGTCCAAACGGTGTATCGCGTAAGCCAAAATGTGGGGTCAGCCCGCACTTGCTGTGTCAGTGGCTGAAAGATTCATAACTTTTTAACGAGAGCAGTGTTTACCAAGCTCAGTACATCAATCTGAAGTTCTCTTAAGATAATTTGAACGATCCGCTTACATTACCAGGAATATCGATAATTAAAACTAAGTACCAGTTAAAAACTCGACATACAGGTTAAACATGTAGAATGGCGTGCTGCCGCCATAACATTTTGACATTTTCAATGTAAGGTTAAGGTTTTTATATTTACCATGGGCCTGATTGACTGTGAAGTCATTTACAGTTACTGTGGATTGCCATCGGCACGACCACGTCGGGCGAGTCGACTGTTATTTTCTAACCACAATTCTCGTCGTTGTTATTAAAAGAGGCGCCTTCGTCATCGCATCAATTCGTCGTCCCTGTTCTTCCTTTCACATCATGAATGATGATGCTTCTCTGCGTGAATTATTTTTTATGTGTGTGAACTTGGTACACAAAAGGGAGTTGAGAGGAACAAGAGGAACAATAACAACATTCATGTCTACCGGATGAATTGATCGTAGCGACTTGACAGCCACAATCACCATCATGAGGATGCAACTAGCCGTCTCTACCACCATAGCAGCTTTATCGGCTGCAACCGTTCGAGAAGTGAAGTCTCAAGATAATATCTTTGCTCTTTCGACACCAGGCGCTGGAACAACGCCCGATATGATCAAAGACCTTGATCTTTCGTCTCGCTATGAAACAGATAAACCCAACGGTATCGTTGGTGCCGGATCTCCCGAAGAAATTTGTGTTCACGACTTCGAAAGCCTTCACTCGGAAGAAGATTTGCGACGCGAACTTGAAGAGATCAGCGTCTACTACTTGGAGAATGCAAGTGTGGACCGTGCATGTTCCAGCACACGAGATGCCGCCGATCGCAACTGCCGCCTGGACTTTTCCGGCCTTTCTACTAGTAGTAAGTTTTCTCAGATTTGTGAAAAGCTCGGGGGCGTCTATATGGAACGGGAACATTCCATCCAATGCCATTCTTCCAAACAACAGCTGTACTATCAGTTTGATCACTACCCCAACTGCTTCCCGGCCTCTTGCGGGCGAAACGAGATCAACGACATGATCTCGAAACAGATCGAATCGGTCCGACGGGCCTTGGAAGACGATTCGGGTATGAGCTGTTTTGCAGATTACGATATATTGCGGCATGCGGGAGAGAATGCCATGGATTATGGGAGTGATGGGTTTAATAGGAACGGTGTTCCTACGTTCATTCTAATGGGTCTTGTATCAGTGTACATGGGAATCAACTACTGGGTTTAATAAAGGTATTGTAGACGATCCAAAAATCTGTCACAGGTGGGAGGGATACCTCACTCCACGGGGACAGTTGTTGTCAATGCCATTAGCTAATTTCTCTATTTCTACTTCGTCCTAGGAATATACCTACAGCAGTTTCAACATCAAGACTCGTCACCAATGTACTTTCGCTACAAGTAGCAGTTACCGTAGGTAGTTGGTGTACTACGGAGTAGCTCCTTGCTCCTTCTCCAATAGAGGTGCTTGATACCAGCACCACTACCAGCCGGGTACCGGTTCTCAAAAACAATCATGGTGTCAAGTGCAAAATTCTTTTGGCAATTCCAAATCCGACGTTGAAGAGTTTTTCAGCCCCTAAGTAATTCCATCATTGTACGCCGGGCAGCCAGGCGCCACCATCATCCAACGGTTGAACTCATCCCAGTTGGAGATCTTTTGTCACAGTCAATCCAGCCCAACCAAAAATCCAATAAAAAACTAAAGTAGTACTGTTATTACGGTTGCTGCCTGACGTAGAATTTACTACCGGTAGGTACGCCACGTATCATAGAGTTCACGGTACCCTAATCAGATTTACTGTTAGTAGTAGCAGCAGTGATAAAAAGATAGTAGACTATATTATATTCTCGATTCTTAGAATACTAACAACAATATTATTGTTATTTGTGTTCTGTCTATCTCGAACTTCGTCGGAAAGTCATCGTTCCGACTCTCACGGCTCTCAAGGGCTACCGTCTGATAGCTGCCTCATCTTGTGCAACAAACAGATCCAGTCGCAAGTGATACCTGCCTCAGACCATCCGAGAAGTGAGCTGATCTATATTCCTGCGACACTGGTTTTTCAAAAAGTCACTAAAAGCGAAGCGAAAGGGCGGCCAAAAAAATGACGAGATTGGTTTTCCAACTTTTCTGCCTATCGCTGATCTTTTTCTTGGGGGGCGCCCTCACCGATAACCATGATAGTTGTCCCCAATGGGCAGCATCAGGAGAATGCGATAATAACCCAGGTACGCTGGAAAAATTGAGTTCCAGAGCTTTCCTAGTAGATGATGCCGATTGCCCAACCACTGCAATTTATGTTGAATGAGGACAGCCAGTTACAGTTAATTGATTCACCGATCCTTTTCTTTTGCAAACCGATCCTGCAGGATATATGCTGAACAATTGTGCCAAATCATGCGATCAAATTGCCAAACAGGCCCTGAATGATGCCAAGGAACTGGAGGGCATCGAGTCTTTTTTCGACCTCGAAGCCAAGGACATTCATGGCAAGATTGTGAACTTCAGTCAGTTCAAAGGACAAGTCACCTTGGTGGTAAATGTAGCGTCAGAATGTGGCTACACCGATTCGCACTACCGGAGTCTGGTTAAGTTATACAAGGAAATCGATTCGGCTCCCATCAACATTATGGCCTTTCCATGCAATCAGTTTGGCAAACAGGAACCTGGCACGGCGGACGAAATTTTGGAATTTGTAGAAGAAGAATACGGCGTGGAATTTACCATGATGGAAAAGGTGGACGTGAACGGCCCCAATGCCAGTATCGTGTATAAGTTCCTCAAATCAAAGGCGGGTCCGTCCACTATCACTTGGAACTTTGCAACTTACTTTGTGATTGCACCGGATGGCAGCGTCGAGTCGCATTCAGGCGTCGAACCGCTGGAGTTGAAGCATCAGCTGTTCACTTTGGCCAAGAGTGGAGATGAGCTGTAACAAAGAAGCACTGGGTGGATTTAGAAAGTAGAAGAAAAACGAGATGCGTTTTCGCGTGGCGACGGATATGTGCATTTTGTTTCATACCTTTTCCACTCTCCTACTGACTGTGAACAAAGTTTCTTAGTTGGGGACAAACGACGCTGAGCAAAGTCTATCTTCGTACGTAGTAGACTGCCGGTAGATTTCTTTTTTTATTTTTGGTTACTACGTATGTGAATTGTCTTGTGAATTATCCATTGTGCATGGAACCGGAATGGACCGCGATCGTGAAAATACGTCTCTGTCATGGTATGAGATATCATACGTCGTAGACTACGAGAAAATAATAATGGACAAGTCTAGTAGTCTACCGGTAATTCATCGGCGTACACCAATTTTTTTCATTTCACAACGAATTCCACTCTGTGTTTGTATTTTCTTGCAATCACTTCAAAAACGTACCCACAATGTCCTTACGAGGACGATACATCATCGATCGCATCAAAACTGTGATAGGCAATAGTTTTCGACTGCCGTGTCCACCGTACGGTGATCCCGGATACTGGGATGCAGCCTATTCGTCGCTGCGACCGCAAGACTCCTATGAATGGGGCGATGTCACATTAGCCGATCTCCGGAAATATGAGTAGTACCGAACGGTGGAGTGGAATGTACAGAGATCCTCCTCGTCCACCAACAACAATATGACACAGCAATCCTCTTTAGCAGAATCTCTCGCAATACACCCCCATGTGGAGAAAAACGAGCCGATGCTCATGCTCGGCTGTGGCAATTCGACCTTGGGAGAGGAGATGATTGACGAAGGTTGGAGCGGCCCACTCATTCAAGTCGATGTGTCCAGTCGCGTCATTGAAACTATGAGCCATCGATGTCATCAGTTGATACAGAATGGACATATGAACTTTGTTCAAGACGACGCCTGTGAACTGTCGGCCTTTAGGGATGCCATGATGCAAGCGTGTTTGGACAAGGGATTGATTGACGCGATTTATTGTGCCGAAGAGCACAACCAACTAAGCAAAATCTTGAAGAGTGTGAGTCGAGTATTACGACCCGGTGGATGGTTTGTGTTCCTCTCCTTTTCTAGGCCGGAATTCTTGTTGCCAAGGCTCCTCCAGGAGGAAATGCAAGATGTCGTTCGAAAACGGCGATGGACCAATCTGCAAGTTCAAGAACTGGAGAAAATTTTGTTGTATAAAATGCAAAAGGTGGATTTCAATCAAGACAATGAGCTCCGATTTCCCCCCCATAGAATACGAAACGACAAAGCAAGGAGAAAACACAAGCAGAATTTGAAGTAACCCGATTATAGTTATTTTTTGCATGAATCATGTACGTTGAAACGGTCGTCTAAATCCCAACTCAGTCCTGGTACCTCCCACTGAAACCAAATCATGTCGCAACAGTTAAAACGAGTATCCCGGCAGCTGCTCTCCGTCGAGTTTCATGTCAACCGAGCCTCCTCTTGACAGATGTTCTATGTTCGACATTGTCAGTTCCTCCACTTTCACCAAAGCAGACTTTGCAATCGACTTTGCATTTTTGAGTTCCGTTTCCGTACGCTGCAACCGTTCCTGCAGTTGCTGTATTTCGTTTTGGCGCTTCTTTTCTTCCATTTCCTTTTGTTTCAAAGCCTTCACCAAGGCGTGATTCTCCACGTGAGCGTCCTCCAACTTGTTTTGTGTCACTTCGTATCGACTATTGAGTTCTACCAATCTTTGGCGCAATTTGGCTTCATTGTGTTTGTTACCGTCTTCCGTCAAATCTTCTAATGCATCGTGCAACTGTGAGTTCTCCAGTTCCAACTGCCGGACAGTCTCCTCTAGTTCGTCCTTGATCTTGATGAGCTCTACGTTAACGTCAGGGTGTCCCCCAAAGGTCGTCGATCGCGAGAAATCGTCGCCTTCTCCCATTTGCAGTTGACGAAAGCGTTTTCGCAAGTTGCGAAGTTCCTTTGAAATTTCCATTTTTTCTTGTTCTGCTTCCTCCAAATGCATTTGCAGCGGCTTCAACAACCCAAGAGCTTCCTTGAGTGATTTGTTCAAGACTCGCTCCGCGTGCTCTCGTTGAGCTATTTCATTCCGAGAACGCGACAACTCCTCTTCCAACGCCTTCACCCTTTGGATCGACTCTTCCGGATCCTGAGATGCACGCTGCATCCGCTCTAGTTGCTCTCGCAAGGACTGCAGTTCGGCCTCACGCTGTGCCAAGATGGCAGCAAGTTCCGATTCCTTGGATACCTCTTCGTCCCCATCTCCCAACTTTTCGATCTGTCCCTGCAATTCCCGGTTCTTGGCTGCTACATTTTCGTTTTGTTGGTGAAGATTTTTGAACCGAGACTGAGCATCTTTGAGGAGCTGCTGCAAGTTCCCTTCAGTTTCGCGTTTGCGACGCAACTCCTCTCGAGCACGCTTAATCTTGGCCAAAGAATCTTCACTATCAGGTGGTGTCAAGGGGATGGCACGATTTTTGTGTGGACTTGGTGTCGCTGCCTGCAAAAGGGATTCGCGAGCTTGTGAAAGGCGCCTTTGTTCCTCCAACTGTTCTTCGAGACTGGAAACCTGTTCTTGCAATGTCTCAATCTTCTTGACTTGTTGGGAAATCTCATCTTGCGTCGACTGACGATCTTGTTCCAAATCTTTCAGTTGCTGCCCCAGGTCGTGTTTCTCTTCTTCAGCTTGTGCCACGGCATCTTGCAATGGTTTTAAAAGGGCGACAGCCTCCTTGAGTGATTCACGCAGCTCATTAGTGGATTCCTCACGACTCTTCAGCTCCTTCTCGTGCGCTTTGATTTGGCTTTGGAGCTCCTCAATGGTCGTCTGATTATGAAAATCATTCGAAAAGCCGCGACTCGTGTCCTTTTGCGATTGGTGGGCCACGGCTTCCAGCCATTCCTCCAGAGCTTCTTGGATTTGGGATACGAGCTCCTTGGCATTGGTCTGTTCCGACAATTGACTGGTATTGAGGCGTTTTTCGACCGGTCCTTCTTGATAGATCCATCGCAACAAGTGCTGCAAAGATTCAATGGTCAACTTGTCACTCTTGTTGTTGACCTTGGATCCATCTTCGGTTTGCAACTCGGCATCGACGGCTTCCAGTTCCTTCAAGGCTTCGTCTAAACAACTCTGCAGTTCTGCCCGTTCCGTTTCGAGTTGATGAATTTTCTTCATAAGAGAGCTGTGGTCGGTAGTGGAACCAGCGTTGTCGCCATTTTCGTGGTCGTCGGCACTTTTGGATATCTTTGTCTGAGCTTGAATTAGCTGCTCACGTAGTTCGTCCAGTTCGTCTTTCCAACCATGCTCGGCCTCTTTCCATTGCGCCCTGCATTGATCTAAATCTTGTGCCAGAGTGTCACATTCTTGTTGCAAACTGGCAATGTGCCGTTCTTGATCTTGTACTCGTAGCTCCCAAGTGTACTGTTCCGCTTCGAGGGTATCTTCCAGTTCTTTGCGGACCATATCGGCGGTCAAAATTTGGGCGTGAGCGCGGTCCAGTTGGACTTGTAATTCTCCCACTTTGGCGTCCTTGGACAAGTCTGCATTGGCAGTAATGTTGGTGCTTTGTAATTTCATGGTCAATTCTTGAATGTGTGTTTGCAAGGACTGGATTTGTTCTTCTTGTTGCTTGGAGGGAGGAGTTCCTTGAACCCTTTCCTTCCGCAAGGTTTCCAGCTGTCGTTTGAGCTCTTTTTGATCGGCTCGTAAATCCAGGATGACCTTGTCAGACTTGGCCAGAGCAGCCTTGGCCGAGTCATCCCTCGCCAGAGCTTCGTTCAGTTGCTCTTTGAGACGTTGAATGGTCGCTTCCGTGTCGTTGTTTGACGGACTGCCGTATCCTGTGGCATGATGCTGAGAAGGATATCCTCCTCCCGTAGGTGGTTGTCGAGTGGAATTGTTGATGGATCCTGTAGGAGAGACAGAATCCTTTTCTCGCTTGTCGGGAGGCGTTGTCGACGATTGGTACATGTTCTTTTTGAAGGGTGATCCACTCAACGGATGAGAACTCACATTGTGAGTGGTGGTCGAGGCGACGTCACCATTGATCGTCTTGGTAGGTGTCACTGCAGGACTGCGTTTGTTGGGAGATGGAATCCGCGACGAATATCGCACGTACTCCTTCATGGTGGACCACGAAGACGACAACAACGACGAAAACAACAACAAACACCCGTTCTAAAGGTGCTTGAGGTGCTTGAGGTGCTTTCGCGTTTTGATTTCTATTCGATCGTCAATGATTTTGCTTTTTGTTGTGAGATGGGTCCGTTGGTGTGACAGCAGTTCTTCTTGTGTCGAGTAGTGGGAGAACTCCTACTGCTGGAGTAAAACAACGACTTCAGCCGTCTCCACAAAGAACGAGATGGAAACTCTGCGCTCACAGTCAATCAATTAATTTTATTTCGGTTTCGTTTCTCTCCTTTGGCGTCGTAGTCGCGGGTACACTCTCCAGCCATGGGTAGACGAGAGGTGCGCTTGTCTCCGTCGTCTCGTCTTTCGGCACTTTTCCTGCCATTCGTGTGACAGAGTCGTGACACTGCTGATTATCGCCAATAATTTTGGTCGCAGAAACGCGCATTGGTAGACCGACGGACGCAAACGCAGATGGGGTCTTCATCGATGGATTGACTATGGACAACTTCATACCGGAGTACATTAGGTGTATTATTTTACAGTTATCACAATGGTTGATTCCGGAAAACATTCTAAATGAAAAAAAAATCATTTTTCATTGGTAAATTAAATGTTTTTTTGGGCCATCTTCCGCAACGTTGCCAGTTTTATGTTCATCGAACGGAATCCTACAATCATGGGAATCTTGTCTTCCAAAATTTCCCCTTTTCAATCTTGTTCACCCAAAATGTAAAATTCCCATTGTTGATTTGATGTATGTGTTCTTGTTTCCAGTCCCGGACACCATCACTAGGTTCGGCAAAACTCCCTTTCATACTTTGCAAACCCCTTTCTTCAATCGAAAGGAAACGATTGGTAGAAAGTCCGAAGGAAGCACCACTTTCCAAGCATTCTTGAAAGAAGACATAGTCACCCGGATCTACACACGTTTGAATCATAGAAAAATGGCTATACTTGTCCTATCCTACATACATATACTGCTTCTTCATCATCCTGAACCTCCTCAACTACTTCGGCATCCTTTGGAATACGTAGATGAGTAGTCCTCATTGTCATCTGCCTCCAAAATCTCTTCATAAATCGTCTTTGTCAGTGAAGCGCACTTGTCCACCATCTTTTCAATCAACTGATGTCCGTCCTGTTCAAGTTTATGAAGCTCTGCTATCAATCTCTCATAAACAAGTTTCATGGTTGTGCTCTTGCTGTATTGGCGACCCACGTTGCCTTTCACAAGAGCCCAAACAAGTTCAATTGGTTGCAGGTCACTGTGATACTGTGATACGGACAAACAAAACCTTGTGTCCTATTTCTTCAGCTGCTTTGACACCATCCATTGGAATCGATTCTTTGATATCGTTTGCCTTTTGCTGGTGCCTTGCCAAATTGAATATCTTGATCGGCGTTGGGATCCCAAAGACTGTCGTCGTTCCTGTGGTTGTGTTCGTGGATATAATTTTCGTCCAGGTATTCTTCCCAGAGCCTATCCTCTGCGGTGGCTTCTCTGTTTGCAATGAATGCACACAGATAATGCTCCTTTTGAAGGAAACACTATTCTTCTGTACAAGGTTGCCGCTTCTCCTGCCTCTGACGAATCTAAGAGCATCCACGAATCGTCGTACTGCCCTACACGCCGTCTCAATTCCGTTCTTTTCGAATGCTCCATTGTCATCTCTTTCGATATGCAGTCGCCCTTTCTCAACAAGAAAGTTAACCACTTGTCGTGCTGTAACCCGCTCTTTGTTTGCCCTTTTCTGTCGTATAAAGTATAAAGAGGTGCGTCAGAAGTCGGTTTTCAACGGTCAGCGGAATTCTCATTTCTTTTGCTGTAGCGTTGCCAGGCTTCAACCCACGCCCTGCTGTACCATACACCACCCTTTGTCGCGAGTTTTGCGTGATGTAGGATGTTACAATCTTGCTGTATTGTGAGTTTCCTATGCCAGATTCGGCACATACTTGTTTGGCAATGGCAGTTTTTTGATGGCGGATCATGTTGCCTTTGTTGTCTCTTTTTTTTCTTGGCACATTGCTGGAGATGAGTTTCCTGGATCAGCAAGCCCCTTTTAATTACTATTAGAGAGAGATTTTCGTCGATTGCACAGCCTTTTAGTTGATTTGTTACATGGTTTTTCATCTGTGAAAGGACCTCCAAATTCTTCGCGAGATATGCCTGAACTTTCTGTACCCTCCCTCCTGTGTAATTGACGGCCGATCTGGCCGAAAATCTGAGATCCTCTCCGTCTTTGAATGCTCTTTCGATTGGAATAATGGGAACTTGTGTTACCTTTGTGCTTGTCGAGTAATCATCGTTGGACTCCTTTGTCATAAAATGCGGTCCTTCGAAATGAATGGAGAATTTTATTCGTGACTCGCAATCACGGATGGTGCTCAACGAGGAAAAGAGGGGATTACTCTTGGAAGACAAATACGATCGCAAACTCGTTACAATCCAATCAGATACCTCACAAAAAACGTGATACAAGAAAGGAAGCCAAATTTTTTGGCGACCTTCCGTTGAGAAGTTATGACATTAAATGCCAGTGATGGTGTCCGGGACTGTTCATTTTATTTTTCTCCTCTCTACGACCTACTCTCGAGAGAGTTGTCACACTTTTTCATATCACTCTCTGTTTCACCTTTATCAAGAACGAAAAATGGACGAAACTGCTTCTACATCTGATCCGCTTGTAGTTAGAGCCGAGGCTTCTGCATCTCCCGCTGCAACACCGTCTCCTCTTGCCAGAGCAAGAGGGCGAGAAAGACCCGGCCCTGGAAGAGGTAGCTCAAAATCCTTCACTATGCAGGAAAAGTTATTCCTCCTTTCAAACATGCAAGCTATTGTACCAATTGATGGTTATGACTGGGATACGGTCTTGGAGATGCACAATGAGCGATATGCCAGTTGTGAAAGAGACGTAAACAAGCTACGTCGAAAATTCACGTCTCTGTATCGAACAAAGATTCCCTCTGGAGATCCTCACATGCCAGAGGATGTCCGCCTTGCTAAGTATGTTCGTCGTCTCATTTCCGAAAAGAACATCGTAACTGCAGCAAATGAAGGAATGGAAGAAATGAATGAGAGTGACAACGATGAGGGTGAGGCAGTCACAGGAGAATTTGCAAGACCCGACACCTCTGACATGGAAGAACAACGGCCGACTACAGGCAGCAATGCAGAACAAGGTCCCACTGTTGTCATCGCAAGTGCACGTCGAACTCCTAGAAGGTCGACCGCTGCATACAATGACCTTATGCAAGCATATTATTCAAATCTAGAATTAGACCGACGACGATACGACGAAGACCGACAACGACGAGAAGAAGAAGAAGTCCGAAGACGAGAAGAGGATCATCGACGATGTGAGGAAGAACGCCAAAGACGAGAAGAGGAACGCCAACGATATGAGGAAGAGAGACGAAGACGAGAAGAGGATCGAACTGATTTCAGGGAATTTCTCCGATCTGTTGGGGACCTAGCAAAAGCTTACATCCAATCCAAAACAAATCCTTAACAACACAATCTTTAATACCGTAGTAGCACGTGTGACAGCGACAAAGCAAGGAATGACGCCAACAACGTGAATTTCAAAGCTTTGAAAGCTTTGAAATTCAAGATTCTCGAGTATGGGTGTCAACGTCAACGGCAACTTGAGAACGACGACAAATGGAGCATCTACAATAACTTTAGATTAGAGCTTATATTCTATCAAAATAAGGCTTCAAAATTTAATTGTATTCCAGAGTATTCATTATCATGTGTGCCAACGACGGGCAGAGGGACGCCAGCAACGAATATAGTTTCGTGAATTTGTTCACTGGCAGTCAATGGGCAAAATGTTTCTTTTGAGACGTAGTCACCATTAAAAGTAATATTCATGGGCAATTCTATTACCGTATGGTTATTCGTAAATCTATTTTCAAGTTTACACCAACAAACAGATGCCGTCAATTCCACATCTGAGATGTTGGGTCATTTGTGGCGGGAAAATCATGCAATAGCTTTTCATGCATTCAGGAGATTTTTTTGTGGATGCTTACAGTTAATTCCCCAGGCTCTGACAAAGTGGGTTAAGGAACGCTACCACGGCAAAATCATCAACTCCGGGGGAATTAGTGTATGTTACCAACCGTTTCAATGAGAAAGGCATTTGCGGTTTGAGAGACAGTGACATCATAGGCAAAGTATCGGCGTTCAGGTGAAGTCTCCTTCATGAAAGTGTCGAGAATTTGGTTCATCCCAATACTCCTCACTTGATGATTATAAAGGCGTATCATCAGCGAGAGATCGAGGAGGCGACAACCTCTTTCCTCCCACTTTATCTTGTCAGTCATCCTGGGGAACTTAGCCTGGATCTGACGCATTCCCCACTCTGCAAACTGACGGACAGACGTAGCTGCTTTGTTTACCAGGTAAGCATTTCTGTCGCCGATGGGATCGGTCTGTGACGACTTTAAGAAACATGGCCCCGACCAGAAAGCTGAATCAACAACAGTCATGGCGCCGTATTTATCGTAGATGTCATCCAGCTTTTCATACATCCATCCATAGTCCGCAACAGTTGAGTCATGCAAACATCCAGGGGCATTGATTACAGCGCAGGGGATCGATCCATCAGGAGCAAAAACGAAAACGTTGGAGATGAAATGAGAATGCTTCCATCCATTGTAGAATGCATTCTGCTTTCGATCATTTGCGGGCGGTTCAATCGGCAACTTCAATCCATCAGAAGCGAATGCCACGTGGGGAATACAGGGATACCGCTTGCTAATCGCGTCCATGTACTGTTTCGTTTTTTCCTCCGTAGGCATCTTTGGGGCATAGTCCTTAAGCGCTTTGAACAAACAGCGCTTTGCAAATTGTAGCCATTTCTGCATTGGGGTCATTGTCAACCCAAAAATCAAGCAAAGTGTACGGCTAACGGCACCTTTTGTCCGATACCACATCAAAACGAGAGCAAGTGCACCCTTTGCATCGATGGATCGTTTTCTTCCTTTGATATCGTACCGCTTCCTGACAATCACGCCGGTTGCCTCATCCACTGTCCATCTATAGAACAAAGGCTCGAAAAGTACCAGGACCTTTGCGAATTCAAAATGATCAACACCCGTGGCGTTTAACAAGGCCTGATCATCGCCAGAATCAAACAAATGGACAAAGGGGGATTCAAAATACGACTTCAAGGCTTTACGAGGATAACGTCGATCCCGTCGCCTCCTGCCCTCCAGCGAAAGCGTAGACTGCTTCCAAGCCCTCTTCTCCTCTTCCTCTTCTAACAGCAGGTACCCTGCCAAAAGAAGCAGCAGATCGTTTGTTCTTCTTGGCATTGCTTGGAGTTGTGTAGGGTAGAAATTTTATTTTGTACTCCGTAGTAGTCTTCGTAGAGTGAAACAACGAAAAGCGGAGTAGATGATGACAACGAAAAAAAAATGAGAACTGTTTTGATGGATTTTTGTTTCAATCGGAATGTCACAAATTTTTGTTCAGGAGCGACTTCCCCCACTAGAGTAATACCAATTTCCCTAAAAAGCAAAATTCCGTTCATTCTTTCGCTATTTTCGGAAGCGCATTAAAAATGTCTCGCATTCTTAATGTCCCCTTGTTTATCCGGAACCAACCAATATTACCGAAGTACGGAGTATTACAGTTTTATTAATTCATTTACTTAGTTTAGCGTAGAGTGTAGATGGCTAACTCTACCGCAGTTTTGAACGTAGCTACCTACTCCCCTACCCGGTACCGGTAGTAGGTAGCTACCGGTAGTACAGAGAGTACTTTAACGGTAGTAATAGTCGTATGTTTGAATGTCATACAATTTTCAAACAATATGAAAATTATCATACTACTCCGTAGCTAGCTACCAGCTAGACCACGTAAAATAGATATGATGATGTTTTAATGTGATTTCTCTTTCTGTTCTGCTCTACATCATCTGGTTGTCGTGTAGCTAGAGTAAATAGATTCCTTCTTGCAATCTGACAGCGCCGAGGCGTGGCTGATTTTTTTCATGAAACGGACAACAATCATCAACTGAAAGCTGAAGCTCGCCGGTGCTAATACTAGTCGTAATACTGACTGTGAAGTCGCACAGCACCGCTACATGTCCACCAATCCAAGGTTATCAATGTAGTCGCGGAAGGAATCACCCAGTTGCGGCTTGGCTTTGACATTTTTGGAAATGTGTGTTTCGTCGACAGGCGTCGTGGGGGAGGTGGCCAGCTCGGTCGCAGCTGTCCTGGTAGCAGTTTTCTTGTCGGTCCTCTCGAATTTGCCACCTTCTTGACGGTTCCACGGCCAAGCACGATCATCGCGGGCACACTCGACCGTAATGTCCCACGAGCTAATCAGTCCTTTGAACTCGCCGTTCTTGTCCACAACGACAGCGTGGTGGTTCTAGTGGTGAAGAAATCAGAGCAAAGGGACAACGAGAATGAGCATACAGATCACTTCATGACGACAATAGCTCTTTGCTTCTCATTGCACCAGGTCGTACCTTGTTGCGTTCCAGGACGCGGGCAGCTTGATCGCGGTTCATATTTTCGTCACAAACTTCTAGCCCAGTTCTCATAATTTCTTGGACTTTGTGATCCAACGCCAAATTGTCATGGTAAGCTTGCACCAGATCCGTCTTGGTAATTATACCAACGGGATGACCGGGTGCGTTCGGCACCACAACGGCTCCAATATTGTGCTCCAGCATGAGATCCATCACGGTTTGGATCGTGTCGGTTTGCTTGCAAGTGATGACCTTGTCGGCCGGCTGCATAAATGTGGAGACTCTCATGTTGTTCTTGCGTCGAGATGACCTAGTTATACTGTATTGGGGTACCAATGCTACTTTCTCTGTGAGAGACAATGATATGCACTTCGAGATGTTTTGTCCGTACTATGCGAACTGTTGTTGTGAAAAAAGAAAAACTGTTATGTTGACGTCCCATCTCTGCAATAGAGAATTCACACCCCAATCTCGCCACTCAGGTTCTCGCTGTAAACAGTACCATAAATTGATGCCACGTTTCGGTGGCCTTCTCATAGTAGTGTTCCACAAAAATAAAATAAATCACAGTCTCAATGCGGATAAGACTAGCTAGACTACGATGTACCATAGTTGTATGATGCATGAAAAAGATCTGATGAAAAAAAAAATGACATACGAATTCGCATTTTTCGGAATGAAAAAATGCAGGAATGTTTGTGCTTGCGCGCGCAAGTTGCCTCACAAGAGGGTCGTGCAGTGGAATGAAAAGGTCTTGGAAGGCGCCTTAAAATACTACCGTAGGTATGTCGTATCTACAGACGAGGTACTACCCACTACGTACTCGTAGTATTAATACTTGAAACAATCGTCTTACCAAAGAAATGCGTTTACAGTCAGAAAAATGTTAGTACTACTTCAGTGGCCCAAACTTTTCCAGAGGCCATAGCCTTACGATGGGCCTTCCGACAATTTGCTTGGTTTCCAATGGTCCCCAGACTCTCGAATCGACAGACACGGAACTGCAGTCGCCCATGACAAAGACATAATCCATCTCAATCACCTCGTCCTTGGTAGGTTCAATGTACTTTTCAATCAGTCTCAGTGGTTCGGCCTCGCACAAATCTCGTTGTCCGGTAACGACGTCGTCATCGTTGACATACACGTCGCCGTTGGCTTTTACCGTTACTGTGTCTCCAGGAGCGGCTGCTATCCTTTTGACAAACAAGTCGCGACTACTCAATTTGCCTCCGCTCTTGGCAACAATTTCTTGTAGTTTACTTGGTGGGGAGAACAAGATGATGTCATTGACCCTTTGCTGTCGCATGACGCGTGGTGACACCTTGTCCACTAAAAGGACGTCTCCTACTTGCAATGTTGGATCCATGGATTTGGATGGAATAAAAAATAATGAAATGGCTTGAGAAATAACAAAGGCGGTAAAGAGACCTGTGGCAGCTGTGAAGAGGGATCCCACTGCGGATATTAGATTGTACGTGGAAGGATTGTACAGTCGAGGTATTTCCCTCTCGTTGACCGCCACTGGCCAAGGTCGTTCCAGCTGGGCCACAAGGGGGTATATTGGTTTGAGTTCATAATCGGCTCCTGGACAGCTAGTAAAACGTTCTTGATCATCTTTGAGGATGCGCAGGATACGGTATTCGACTCCAGGGTACGCTCCCAGTTGGAACATTTTGGGTCGTTCACTTAGGTTGGTCAAAATTGGAACAACAATCTTTCCGACGCGAACTTCTTCTGTGTTGTGTAAAGAAGGCTGTCTGTCCACTTGACGAATATCTTTTCCAAATACTCCAAAGAAGGAAGTTGTGCCGCTCGTGTTTTCATTCCGAGTAGTGCTGTTGATGTTGAGTAGCTGTTGTTCTTCTTTTTCTTTATCATGGATGGTAACTTCTACCTCGGCTATCACAGGGGTTGGGTCATCCATTGAATCGTTGGAAATCCCCAAAAAATCTTGGAAAAGAGTGGTTTGCATCAAATGAGCACCAAAATCATTGGCATATCCCTGTTGCAGATTCGAGGCCTCAACGGTCGAGACAAAGCGCATTCCGGCTCTCCATTCGACGTCAAACTTTCGCGAGGAGCGTTGTCGTCCCTTCAGGCGTAGAGCAAAGGTGACATCTACTGTGGATGGTTCATCGTCGTTTCGCTTTCCCAGGTATTGGAGGTACATGCCGACGCGTTCTTCGGGCCGCCCTTTCAACGGGGAAGAGACTTTGTAGGCCATTCCAAAGCCATCGTTGGAGAAACTACTGGAATGTCCGCCGCCTCGAGGGTACAGTTTCACGCAGAATTGGTGATCATGACAAACAAAAGGCTTTGAAATGATGCATTCCCCTTGCCTCAGATCCATGAGTTCAAGAAAGGATGGAAACGATACTGTAACGTTGGTCCTTTGAAAGAGGTTCGAGTTTGAATCTGGTATGTTCACTGCTTCGGCTGTAGCTCTCATCAATCCCTCATTAGAGATCTGAAACAATCCATTGAGTTGTCGTGTCTGTAGTCCAGCGGGGAAAAAGTTTCCCCGTGAAAGTGGTACGGGCAGAAATCCAAACACACCGGTGCACGAAAGTGTCGAAACGACGACGACAACCAACGTTATCCATTCATTGGCAAGATTGAGCATGGCACGGAGTAGCAGGTATCAATGGTTCGAGCTTTCAAGCAGCTACTATGTATGATTGCAGATCTTCTGCTAAGCTTCCCGTTGCTGTTGTATTTCACCGCTGCTTTAAACTGACTCTCCAGCGAACAACATTGTGCTCTCACACACCATGTCGATGACGAAGCTGTGAGCAGAAAAGAGAATAATCCGTTCGTCGAGAAAAATGAGGGTCAAACACGTCACATAAAGGGGAGCGCTCAATGTTGTTGAGGGAGAGAACCTTGCCCCTTCTATCATGTCGACCACTTTTTCATCGCATTACCGCCATCATTATTACTCTGAAGTATCATCTTTCCATTTCGTAACTTTGTGAACTCCCCTGTCGTAGAGTCGTCAGCAACGAGAGTACATCTCCCGCATGCCTCACACAGCAATCATCATGACCTGAGATATTTCTTCCTTTCTTGTTGTTCTGGAATGAAAACTGTGCAGCGCAATCGCATCTTTGAATGGTTTGCTTGTGGTGCAATCATTGTTTTGGTGACACTCTCCAACTATGCATCTCTTCTTGGAACGCTGTCCTCCTACAATATTGGCGGTCTTCCGGAGACAAAATATTTAACGGATGTCATTCTCACCGAGGAATCGCTGGTATCACAAACGAGAAGATCGCAATGGATCCTTACCCTCCAAAACGCCAACCAGTCCGTACTCGGAGTTCGTGTGTTCAGTCCTCGCATTGCGATCGATCGAATCCACTTGATTGGTGAGCGACATTCGGGAACAAGTTACTTTACCAAACTACTCAAGGAATGTTTTCCGAATATCCAAGTCAGCGACGTCTTTGTCAACGGCAAGCACTGGATGCAACCGTCACCAGAAGACGTTAGGAGGGTTGTGACAATGATTGGATCCAAAGATGTGGCACAGGAGTTGGATCTCCTGTCCTGGTGGAATTTGCGGGAACGTGACGATATTGAAAAATCATTTCAATCGTCAATGGTAATAGCTCTTTTCCGGGATCCTTATCAATGGTGAGGGACAATGAGTCTCGAAATTTTATGATCCAAAGAAAAAACGTAGTCTGACCCCCCCCCCCCCCCTCACTGTTTTAATCTTCGATCGATATCAGGGTAGAAGCAATGAGACGGTAAGTGAAACTACACCTTGATCCTTCTTTGTTCTCTTGGATAGCTCACGACATGACATGAATTGATCCTTCTAAGAAAGCCACATCACTGGCCAAACCATTTAGTGTTTCGTCCTATTCAAGGGAACTATAGTGTAGTCGACATTCCCCAACCAGTATACGACGCACGAAAAGACTTTCAATCCAGCAGGACACAACGAAAGATGGATAGCAGTGGAACCACGGCGAGTGGATTTCGACTACCGGAAGAGTCGACAACCTTTGGTGGCAAGGTTATGGGAGGGGGGTCCATCCAGAAATCGTTTGTCGAGCACGAATTGTTGAATTGGACTGCTTTCGTGGGGAAAAATCTCTACTTAGACAGCTACCATGAGGACAACAGGGATAGTGTCGTATGTCAGAAGGGCTACACTTACATTTCACCTTGTCATCGAAACATGACGTATGTTCCATACGACATCCAAAAGATCCCACGTGCGTTCTTGAGACACTTGTTCGCGTCTGCCAACGACCCTGTGTATGAACTGACAAAAGAGGGTAAACCCTTTGGACATATCCTACAGTTGAGGGCAGCTAAGATTCGAAACGTTTTTCAAATACCAGTCGAATGGAATCTAGCAGCGTTTGCAGCCTTTCCCTACGAACGATTGCTCCATGATGTAGCGGGGCTCCTGGGAGAAATAGGGAAGGTAACAAACCAGACAGTTAACTGCGCTGTTCCAAAGTCATCAAACAAGGCACCTTACATGTTACCAGATCCTTTCCAAGTCTGGATCGGCAAGAATGCTGATTGGGGCATGGAAAGATTGATCGGATATGACCAGGGACAATGAAAGTGATAACCTTCTTTTGGAGAGAATTGAGATGTTCTTCACTGTGCAATAATCTACACTATTCTATATCTTCCACAATAACCAGTTACGATTATTTATTCTTGTCAACTATTACCCTAACATACCAGTCCTAGCTGATTCATAAACTGCACAGTCTCGTGTTCCAGTTGTAAATGGTGCATCTGACCAAAGGATCGAGCATCCGAGAGAAAATGATCCAGTTGAACAGAGTCAGCAAACATCGTTAGTCGTTCGTTCAATGCATGCCGAGTTAGCGAATGCAAACGACGGAGACTGCGAACAGACAGGCATGCCTCCAACGGCCTGACGTAAGAGTAGTGCATGTCGTACAACATCGCTTGCAACGCATGATTCCAAAATGGAGAAGCCAAATTCAAGCTGCCGACATCAAAATTATCCTCTTGTTTGTCCTTGTTGCAATATACGGCTGTATCCAAGGCATTGGAAATAGTTTTGAGGGCAAGAATGTGCATGTCTCCAAAATAGCGCCCTCGTTGGTAATCCAACGTTCCATCGTGATCGTCCAACTCCATGGAATCGTTATTGTTTTCGCCGTCCGAATTGACTTCAATGCCGGTAAAGTAATCCAGAAGCAAAGATTGAAGATATGGATCGGTCAAGATTTTTGACGATACCAAATGCGCTTGATGAATCATTACGTTCCGGGCATTAGCAATGAGGTGAAGGGATTCCAAACCCAGGCGACGTTCATCAAGTCGATCGCTCTTCAACAATCGACAAGAGATCTGATAGGCACTATCGCAGTCTGTCATGGTCAATGCTGGCACAGCGGTAGTGCTATTGACACTTGCCGATTGTTCCACCAATTGTTGCAGGACGTGGACCGGCGTGGAACGAGGTGACGGCAATGGGAGAGTAGAAAGCCCCGTCTTGGGATTCATGAGCCGCTCAATCAACTCTTGTCGCATCCGTTGCATCTCAATGCAGCATCCCTGGCGTCGTTGAATTTCTATGATAGTGCTAGGAGAAGATTCTGCTACAGATGAAGTTCTGTTGTCCTTCCACAATTGCACCGAAAAGCGCAAGAGACCAGACGTCATGCAATCAACCCGCCCTGCGTCATCATGATACACACTACATACGGAGTGTTCCTTCAAAAAGGCAGAAATTTGCTCCGTCAAGGAACATAAGGACCGTTGGATGGTTATGGCGGTGCTTTCTAAAGGATAATACATCGGAAGAGACTGTAGTGCCCGCACTTTCCATGCAGGGGTAGAGGGTGGTGGAGAATGTATGTAGGCGGGAGAGGATTGAGCTTTATGGTAGGGAATTGACTTTTTGTGCAGCGGCGCAATCGTGGGATAGGTTTTCATCGTATCATCTTTCATGGAGAAACGGGCCGTGGAAGTCGTGGGAGGTTGTGTCATACTGACACTTCGAAACATGGACTGTAACATGGAGGATTCTGCTTTGATATCCATTCTAGGAGTGCTCCAACCATGAAGGGTGTTACTGAGAGAGGCAACAAAGCCTGTGCTAGACGGCTTTATAGACCCACTACACCGTTCATCGTGTCCTGGCTGTTGCTCATGCTTGTCTTGATCGAGTTCACACCGTGTCATTGTGTGTCGTGAGTGGTTATTCGAAGTTGGCTGTGGATGAAAGTGTTCTGTTGTGATGCTTGATTGAATTTATTTTTATGATGTGACACCTCAATGTGCTAAGGGAAAAGAGACGTGATATACTACTAACAGTAAGTCGTATTCACAGTCAATGCAAAGAAGTACTACTACTACGTAAAGACCAGGAGAAGCGATTCCTTGTATCATAGATCAATCAAATCGACGGGTTTCCACCGAAAAGAACGATGATTTGCTGTTCAATTGCGACGCAATCACACCTTCTCACGTCGTATCATACATACAGAGTACCGTACTGGAGTCGTACTGGAGAAGGTTGCGAGTTTTCTGTGTTCTGTCTGCGGCCTGATTGTTGTTGTCAAAATCAGAAAAGAACGCGAACAATGAAACACGCGGCTGGTGCACGATTGCGAGAAAAAATCGTTAATCGTAATAACTGTAAGTACACCAGCGAAGCGCATCTTTGAGCTGTGAAAGCTTCGATTTCTCGCTATTATCATACGAGTACAGGACTAGGTACGGTAGGTAGATAGGTAGGTAGGTAGGTAGGTAGGTACGACGTAGGTATCATCATACGCAGTCGTTCAGGAGTAACGGTAGTCTACTACGCCGGTACCGTAGTACGGTTGTACAATACGTCGTGCTCGGAGTAAGAAATCGACGACGTACGGACCAGACGTGTACTCTGAACTCGCAATGACATCAACACGCTATGATACACGGGTTGATAGGGCTCACGACTGCAAGTCCGCAGATGATGCGAGAACATGATGTTTACGATTCTATTATGGAACTTGCTTCCCGATAGCAACTATTATAAGGGTAGTCGTTCCATGGCACCTCTATCATGTTTGGAGTTTATTTAAGTACCAGACGAGTGAAGGCGTCACCGCCATCGGCCTGATCAGCAGGGGCCCAGTTTCGGATCAATGTCTTTTCTGTTTTTAGCCATCCTCGAAGCTTGGATTTGAGTATTCCACCGCTACCATGACCATGCAATACGTATATCGTGTGTTGGCCTCTCATGACACTCTTGCTGATCTTTTGTTTGACCTTGTCTATGGCATCTTCCAAGTTACATCCTCGGACATCGACAGTGTTGGAGTCCATACGAATTGAAGGAGACCTAGTCCCGGACCTGCTGGTGTCTGAAACAGTCGAGCTGTTTGGACCAGTATTCTCTGCCATCAGCGCTTTTTCGGTCGATCTAGAGAGACGGGATCCTTTCCCTCCACCACTCTGTGCAGCAGCCGATTTTGGCAGATTAACAACAATTGAACTCGCTGATACCATCGAAATGTCTGTATGCCTTAGGGACATGGGTACACCCGAAACTTGAACTTGCAACTGCTTGCCTTGATCTTTCACGACAATCGCTTCTCTTCCAAAGAGAGCGCCTGGCTTGCAAACTGTCACGACGTCACCTTCCTTGAGTGTTTGGCGATTGCGAATCTCGGCAAGTGGTACAAGTTCCTGCAGCGCTTCTTCCACTACAGCTGCCTTTTTCTGCTTGGCTTTCAGAACGCTTGGGACGTTTTCCGCATCATTGATGGCATCACGCTTTATAAATTTGATCTCATCCCAGCTCCTGGCAATGACCTTTCGCGAGGGATCTGACTTCAACTTTCCAAGTATGTCCTCCAGAATTTGCTCCTTCTCCTCCAGTTTCTTGGCAAACTTTCGAGCTTCGTCGCGACGAGCTGTCAACATACTTTTCTCCAAACGATTTCGTTCTTCCCTCATTTTACATTCAATCACTGCAATTTCTTTCTTCCTTTCTTCGATCTCCAGAACTTGTTGGTCAATCAATGCCTTTTGATCCTCCATATCTCGAATCAAATCGCCGAGTTGACGTGTTTCGGAATCCAACAATTCATTGGCCCGATCGATTACCGTTTGAGGTAGTTGTAATCGCTCTGCAACCGCAAGTGCGTACGACTCTCCCACCACTCCTGGAAGTAATTTGTAAGTCGGACGACCTCCGACGAACTGCATACCTGCTACTGAAAATCGATCGTCCGAAGAGGCGAGTTGTTTCAAAGCCATGTAGTGCGTCGTGATAGCAACGCGGCATCCAGTCTCCAAAAGAGCTTCCAATAATGCTTGAGCAATCGCCACACCTTGTGCTGGATCCGTGCCACTTCCCAATTCATCCATCAGCACAATAGCGTTTTTCCCCGATTTAGCTAATGCTAATACTTCTCGACAGACTAGCATGTGACCAGAGAATGTTGACAAATCACCGTCGACACTCTGAATGTCTCCAATATCGGCAAGAATGGGACTGAAAAAGTCTACTCTCGGCTGATAATTATCCGCGTTGAGAGTATTACTTGGTGCAGCAGGGATAGGAATTCCACTCCGTGACATCAAGGCCACCAATCCCAGTAACTTCAAAATGACGGTTTTCCCACCCGAATTGGGGCCCGTCAGCACCAATCCTTGATTCCCATCCGCACCCAAAGATATGTCACTCCCCACCACATTACCCACTTGCCGCAATAGCAGTACAGGGTGTTTGGCGTCCTTAAGAGATATCACACCTTCGTCCCGTACCTCGGGAATCACTCCTTGCCATTTCAAACCCAGCAAACATCGAGCCACGCATAAATCCAACTGAGCCACTGCCTGTACCGAAGCTTGCAAAGATTGACGATTGTTCCAGACTTGTTCCGTCAGCGATTTCCAGACGCGAGCTTCTTCTTTTTCGAGTTCATGTTCCACTTGACGCAATTCATTGGTCGGTCCGACAATTTCGCTGGGTTCGACGTACACCGTCTTTCCAGATCGACTTGAATCGTGGACGATTCCCAGCTCGGAAGCGTATTTGGGATCAATCGGAAGGACCAACCGTCCACCGCCCCCTGCCGATGTAACCTCGGAATATAAAGGCCCGCCACTTTCCAAAGCTAGCTTTGCCTTTGTGGAGGGTAGTTGGACTATGTTATCGAGCGTCTGTAAAATATCGGCTTTGAGGGTCCGAATCTTAGCTCGCAACTGTCCCAAAATCGGAAATGTTTTTCCGGATAATTTACCCTTCTCATCAAACGCTTCTTCCAAAAGTGCCTGTAATGTCGTGTTCAATTCAATACCCTCTACAATTTTTGGTAGCTCCGCAAACGATCGGATGTTGTCAGTTACGTCGTCATCGACATTGAGATTATCGTTCCGTTCCGTCAAGGATCCTCCAACCGTCACCGTGGCACGCTGTAATCCCCGACTCCACAATTGCAACTCCTCCATGGCATTCATCATTATGGAAATATCTAGAAGTTCTGGTCCCTCCAGTACTTGGCCCTCTTCGACCATTTGCAAAATGCTGTCGAGATCGAAGCGATGTCCTTCTAGGGGAGGTGGTTTGTTGGGAATATCCACTTGATAGCCGCGACGACTTTTGTAAAAAGCGTCACTTACGCGCGCGTTAGAAGTGGGATCCAGTAGCCACTGCATCTCTTGGACGGCTCGATATTGTTGTTGGACGGCTTCAAATGAATCGGCAATAATTGGACGATAGGTGGGTAGGGGAGGAGGACCTTTCTTTTTCTTACTGATTGTGTTAGATGGGGTATTGATTTTCTGGGCATCTTCCACGAGATTCTTCCCTGGCGATGTATAGCATTCCTTTTGCAACGCACGTAGCACGTAGGGAAAATCCAGTGTGTCAAAAGACCGTTGAAACAGATTCAAACTCTCTGGTGATTCAATCGACGGCGGTGGCGAGGCAGAAGATGATTGTTGATCCTTGTTCTCCTTTTCTCTCTCTTTGGATGATTGCTTTTGTGTGGTTCCAATCCACCATTCTGCATCTTGTTGCTGATGTTCAGCCAACGATTTAGGGGCCTGAAAGGTGGGATCAATTGAGGCATCCCACGTGTCTCGTTGCAGGGGTTGTCGCATGAGGGAATAGCCATCTTGTCCTGCACGACGAAAGTTGCTGCTTGAGTTGTCCAACAACGAAGTTGATGATGACGTTGACTCATCGCCGCCGATATCTCTGCTGAATGACATGCTAGTAGACGTATAATACGACTTTATGGGACTTGAAGTGCATGCAAAGGAGTGGCAAAAACCAGACGATAATAGAATCATGGCGGCTGGTGAAAGTAGAAACATGGAGTAAAATGTCGGCATGAAATTCCCATTGATTATTGTCGACGAAATAACATCATTTCTTTCGTTCATGTGAACCCTTGGTCGTTTCATGCTTCCTTTGGAGTAGATACAACAATACTGTCGCAGTCGTAAATGAACACTGCTTACTGTTACAATGTTTTCTGCACCGTGTAACAAGCCGTAGATTGTAAAGTTTTAGATGCTCAGAGTATACAAGTTGGCAGGACTTGACACTACTGTTTGTTGTGAGGATGAATGAATCAGTCGACGGCGAAATCGGCGTAAAAGAAGTGGATGAATGTCTTCACTGTCACGAATTTAGTGGACCATTGGTCCACATCGTAAGAAGAGTACCAAGTCCTACACAAGGTAGAAATGTACTTACAGTTAAGAGATTGTGTAGGATAAGGAAGCAGGAGTTTTAAGACAAAATTTAAAAATAGTCGATTAAAAAGTGAATCTTGTCTTGTGTAGTAGTAAAAATTTTAGATGTTGTAATGAGGGAATATTCCAGCTCAACATTTCCAATAGTTCACCTAGACAATCTACTAGAGAGTCCGCAACCAACACAATTCCGTTTGCTCGTTCGACCGCAACTGCACGACGCATTGTATGCACGATGCTCGTCCACCTCTTCTGACTGTCTCGAGCGCCATCCGCGAATAAATGGGCAATTCATCGACAGAAACATGCGATCCACCGCGGAAATAGTGGTGTTGTTTTCACGGTGCCCCGCTGCCTCCACTCTCTCTGTCATCCAATTCATAAGAAACCGCATATCGCATAGCGTCTTCTTCGACAGCCGGCGCCGAGCAACGTAGCCTCCAGTCTGACCGTGCATTTCGTCGTCCGCCAAAGGCAAATTATCCAGGTTCTTGACATCTACATGCTCAAGACTGCGCAAGGGCGGAACCTGGCGTACTGTGTCTCCTATCCACCACTGCCGCCAAAGGTCTTGAACTCCACACCGCGGAAAGCGCCAATCAGCCGGAACACGATGAAAGCCGCCGCCAAACATGCGTAGTGGGTAGCCCGCGCCCGTCTCGACTCGCTCCGGTACCGCCGCCTCGTTGCCTTGGCCTCCACGAAACTCAATCGTTCTGGATGGCATGTAGACGATCACTGCCGTGCTCGGTCAGCCAATCAACCTGATGGATGGAGCACCAATTCAAAAATACGATGATGTCGCCGAGGTAGATACGACTTGTTGCTTCTACCCGACACCACACCATCCCGGACATTGTTGGGAGTGAGATGTCCGCCAACAGCAGCACCACCGCCACCACCATCAGGAGCAATAGTAGCAGCAGCAGCAGCAGCAGGAATAGGGCCGCCATCAACAACTATTTCCGCTGGATCGGGAAAAAAGTTCATGATGCGGAGTGAAAATACGCCAGCGGATGATGTGCTCATAAAGTCATTTGCAAGATTCCACAATCAGCCTACGAGTTGGTACGTACCCTACAGAGGTGGACTCTAGTCCACCAAAACAAAAAATGTACCATCAACAATAGCGGATTGTAGAAGGTAGAAGATATCAACAGACACATCAAATTAATGTGCTTATTTCTGCCTTCTCAGAATTGTTTCTGGAAAAACAAGCCGGAGCCAAAGAAATAGCCCATCGAGCTGTTTGGGCGCTCTCCCCCTGAATCCGAAGTGCTTTCCGTTTATGCTCAACATCAGTACTTCTACTTTGAGGATGACCCTCTCTCTGGAGAAACAGAAGTTAAAAACTGGAGAACTTGATGACCAAGAAGTCAAATGTTGTAGTCAGCCTATGAACAGTCATCAACAGAAACTGATTGACAGGGTCTTTCGTCCCACTGTACAACCTCAACCACCACAAGAACTGCCTCAACCACAGCTGCTACTGTAGTATTACATCTTAACTGACTTCTCATACATCTTCTCCTTTCGCTCATTCAGACGTAATTTTTCTCCTCTCCATGTTGCAAACTTTCTTGAATCTCTTTTACAGTTAAAATCATTCAGCCCATGAAAAAAAACTCACAGTCAGTTTGTCTTCACAGTCATCAGAATAACAACAAAAATAAATAATACTCTCCCTAGCTAGAGTAATATTATAATAAATAATAAGTGTTAAGTATTTTTTCAAAAACAAGAATTTGCAACGCAGAAACGAGGGATCTTTTGCCTCACTGTGAACTCACAGTCAATCACAACTGCCCCACCCACTACTGACTGTGAATGTAAAATCTATCATCCCGCAAAAAGAGAAACTAGCTCTGGTTACCACTTCAGTAAACTAGATAGCTAGTAGAGTAGTAATAGACTACCGGTGCCAGTAAGATTTGCATTCATCCCGTACAAATCCAAACTGTTAAAAAAGGAGTCCGGACGTCCGGACGAGTGGGATCGAACAGCCACTTCAGTAAACTAGATAGCTAGAGTAGTAATAGACTACCGGTGCCAGTAAGATATGCATTCACGTACAAATCCAAAATGTAAAAAAAGGAGTACGGACTATAGTGGGATCGAACCACTGGCCTTGCGATTAACAGTCGCACGCTCTGCCAACTGAGCTAATAATCCCGACAGCGCCCTTGGAATGTTCTCTGATGTGCGATTTCGAAGCGATGCATAACTATTTTTTGCTCTATACTGTTACTTATTATGAATCCATGTAGGAGTAACAATACATACGTAGTAACTGTGAAGTTCAGAAACCGCGCTACGTAAAACTACAGTACCGGTAGCAAACACTCCGTAGATGCCATCAACTCCGCATATGAGAAGTTGGCTCATCGGGGCTGGCAAATCACGCGACAGTTTTTCATCCACTCAGTACCCTGGTGCCAAGTTGGTCTCATATGTTCCAATGTGACAGTTTTTTTCCTAGAGTAAGGCCTAGCCCATAGGATGACAGTGAAGTTTTCATCTGCTTGCTACATCTCGACCAGTCTATTAGTTTACACCATGTAATTTTTTGACGTTTACACATATGATCAAAGTACAAGGTTCGCCTTTCTGCTTCGCAAATATTGCCAACTGCAAGCATTACCACGGAACTTGGCTGTAATGCCAAGGCATCAGTCTTACAGGGATAGCTGTTGCTCTGTCAAAAACAGAAAGAACTTAGTGCTCCTGATTCAGGGTATTTAAAAGACTGTAAAGTTGCTGCTGTCTTCTTTTCCAAAGTTTCCGCCTCCAGATACTAGCACAATTTGGAACTCGCCTTCTCCTTGAGTAACACTGTAAGAACCCTCTTCAGGGTTGGATAGTCCGTCGCCAAACAAGTCGAATATTGTAAAGGTGTAGTTGTCTCCTGCCAGTAGTTCCACATCTTCTGTTGCAGTTTCAGTGAGGGGTGGGTAGCTTCCGATAGGGATCATCTTGACAGTACCGCCTGTTGAGTTGGTGATCTCCCAACCAGTTTCAGGGGCGAATCCATCAAATTCAATGAAAACTTCTACCAAGACAACTTCACCAGGAGCAGAAGTAGGAAACTCAGCAATGCCCGAATCAGAAGGTTGAGGAGGATCAGTGGTTTCTGAGTCAAGGATTCCGCCAGGAATCATGACATTGTCTATCACGTGTATGACACCGTTGCAAACAGGGATATCAGCTGGGTCCACCGTTGGAAGGTTGGGTTCAGCATTGCCCTCTCCCACTTGGAAGATGGTTCCAGCCTCTTCATCACAGATGGTCTGGCTGTCTTGTCCATTTGCCATGGTAATGAAGCCATCGCATACCAAGTCGGTACTCATGATGGTTTGATCGGGCACGGCATGAAAAAGCAAGATGTCCAAAATGACATCAGGTTCCAAACCAGCAATTACATCAGAAATTGCTGCAAAGGCTGCGTTAGTAGGAACAAAAACAGTCCAAGTTCCACCGTTGAGACCTTCTTCGAGTTCGAAGACTCCGAGGAGTTGGCAAGCTGTAGAAAAGTCGGAAAGGGAACAAGCTGTTTCAGCTGGGGGGAGAGGCAGAATGTAAAATGGAGAGTTAGAACATGACCCTGTGTGCAACAAAGAAAACCCATTTGAATTATTCAACGATTGAACGTACTGATGGTGAGGCAAGAATCAGGAGGAGCAACAGGAGCCTCAGTGGGATCAATGGGAGCCTCGGTGGGATCGACGGGAGCCTCGGTGGGATCGACGGGAGCCTCGGTGGGATTGACGGGAGCATCAGTAGGATCGACGGGAGCATCAGTAGGATCTTCCTCTGGTTCGACCGTGTCACCCTCTTCTTCACATCCACAGGCAGCTTCTGCCAATGGCTGCAACAAGAGGCACTGTGCCTCGGAAATGAGTCCGGCGTTAGCGGCTGCAACTACCTCGAGACATGCAAAGGTTCCTGCAGCACCTCCATCTATGACTCCATCAGGATTGGTGACCATTTTGCCCTCTCCACAAATGGAACACACAAACGATTCGGTTGGTGCTTCAACAGGTGACGGCGTTGTAGGTGCCTTTGTTGGTGCCTTTGTCGGAGCTTCAGTGGGGTCCAAACCAATACCCAGTCCTCTGATTGTGTTCCCTGCTCCGGCTGGATGTATAAGCGTGAATGACAACAACGCAATACTAGTGGCGATCTTCATAGTTTTCTAGTTGGTGGGCGAGCAATGGCAGCCAACTTCCTTGGTAAGGGTTAGGTGCTTTCAATGGATTTTTGTGGAGACTGTTGACCACTTCTTTTATGAATGCTTTGTGGAGGAAATCGTCGAATCGAAGTGTGGAAACGGCTGAAACACTTTACATTTACATGCAGAGGAATCGATCGCATTTAGTAAAGCCGTTCGAAAATTGGGACGGAACATCATCTTCCCCGTTGCGATCGGTGTCGTGATATCATTTTTTGTCGATAGGAGGTCGACGATTTTGTGAGGTGAAAGAAATAAATGAATAGATCTTCGTTCACTGACCCGTTGTTCGACGATAATTCAACCATATTAGGGGTAGATTCAACGAATCGACGCTAAATCTTCCTTTTTCGCGACCAAAGATCGTCGTTCAGGTTGGCTTCTTCGTGGATGCAGCTTTTGGTCGTGTTTTCTACTTGTTCTGGCCTCCATCTCAGCTAGTAGATTCCCATGATGGCACTCTTGGCAACAAACCCGTATATTTTGCTTGAAACGAATGCTAGCTAGTAAATGCCCTATGCAACGCAATATTATTAAGGTAATTCCTCGACGAACATTATTTTCATTGTACTGAATTGTTGTTGTCAGGAATCTTGGGTAGGTTGTAGGTTTGCCTAAGAGAAGAAAGTGCTGGGACTAGCACTCGAGGGGCTTTCGATGTAGCCCCGAACAAATGGTACTGCTATGGACAACAACCTAATGTTCTCGTGGAGTGTCGTAGTACTTCTCCTACTGATGGAAACTCGCGATGATGGAAAGTCTGCATCAGTTTGTTAGTTCTATAAAGTTCCAAACTCGAATCACGACAGTTTGTTTTACATTGTCCCTGTATTTGACAAATCATTCTGCCCCGCCGGATGTAACAAGAGAGGCAACTCTTTTTGTAACTCCCAATAGGATGGTCCACGATGGTTGATAGGGCCTCCACCCAAACAAATCAAGTCTCCGTCGCTTCCTCCAGCATATATCGCGCATACTTGACCTTCTGCAATTCCACGCAAGGGTGACTCCAACCGGACCACATAATAATCTTTGTTTTTGTCTTTTTGATCATGATAGAAATCGATTTCACAGTCCACTAGTGGTTGCAAATGCCGTATCCGACACTTGGCACGAAACGGTAGCGGTGGAGGGACGCCACCCATCATCCAATGCAACTTGTCACGACAGATGAATAGCGTCTCCGAGTACAGCGCAGGATGATGCGTCCCCGAGCACAAAAGGAGGGTGGGATGTTTGTCGTTTGAAATAACCACCTTCTGTACGACGAACCATTTGTGGGACGCTCCCGGTATCTTGGCGCCTTGCCCAATGGTGGCATAGAGCAAGGAAGGGTTTGCATCTACAGTAGCTACAACACTTCCGTCTTCGATGTTGATACATTGAAGTTTGGCGTTGTGATTATTGTGTGACGGAGCAATGTACTGGTTCAAAAAGGCTCCATGCTTGCGTTTTCCCACGAAGCAAATCCCCATGGAATCGCGTTTGGTAGCATTGGGCAACTGGGCCTGTTGGGCCAATTCGCGCACCGTCCTTTCGTCTGCTGAGGATGACGATGATGATGTTGTACCATCGTCATTCATTTGTTTCTTATAGTAGTCTCCTAAAGGAAACAGGACATTGGAGAAGGCGGTTGCAGGTACATTCGATAAAAAGTATGACTGGTCCTTGGACCGGTCCTTGGCCGCTAACAAGATGGGAAGATGTTGCACCGACGACTGCATTAAATATTCTTCCAAGATTGGATCATTCATGTCACATTTTTGGAGGCAGTATGGCATATCCTGTCCGATACCACGATCCCATAGTCGTGCATAATGCCCGGTCGCCAGGCGATCAATGCCATATCGTTTCGAGAGATAATCTTTCAAGACACCAAACTTGATCCATCGATTGCAATCAACATCAGGATTAGGCGTAACATTGTGTGCCACTTGATTACAGTACGGTTCGAAAACATCGTTCCAGTATTCCTTCTGAAAGGAAACGTGGTGTAGGGGTATTTGAAGGTGTTTGGCGACGGCTTGGGCGTCCTTCCAGTCTTGCTCCCAACATTTCGATGGATTGTCGTTCTTTGTCGTTTCTACTGCTCCTGTTGCTTCGTCGTGGTAATCCCAGTTGGTCATGTGAATACCCATGAGAACGTTTTTCGATGGATTGAATTGCTGTGATAAAAGGTAAGCTACCACAGAGGAATCGACGCCTCCTGACATGGCAATGGCGATCTTGCTTGTGTCGTCGTGATTAGATTTTTTGGAGGAGGAGAATGATCGGAAGCGGCAGGGACAACGGCCTGATCTTCTCACGTCGATCATCAAAGATGACGGCGATGTAGATAAATATCGCCGACAAGAGTCTGGAAGGAAGTGATCAAGGGAGCGCCTCGCGATCTCCCGCAACGGCATTTTGAACGAAGGAATTATGGTGGTAATGACGGTGGTTGAAGATTTAAACTTACAGTTAATGTAAAGTTAGTTTACAGCACCGTGGAAATCATTCGTTTCGTGGTAGCGGAGGTCTTGAATGGTAGTATGGTTTGATTTGCAAGACAAGGAGATGCGACATGTGACTTTTGACTCTACTCTAGCTAGAGCTTGTATGAGAGAAGATTACTTCTATGTGGATAGTAGACTACCGTAGTGGAGGATTGGATAACAACGTTCACATCATCATCAATCGCACTATGCGTAATACGTCGTACTTCGAAGGACTGAAATACCGTAGAGTAGCGGTACCGGTAGTACTAGTAGTCGTAGTAGAGGTACGGTACGATGTACGACTCCGCGACTCTTGGATGCAAGATGCAAGTATTGACAGTGAATCACGCGAAAATGGGTCACGAATCATGTTTTCATGATCGTATCATAGTCGTCAACAGTCAATCCTGTGTCACGTTTGGATCTTTTCTCGAAGTCATCAGCGGTCAACGTCGGAACACATCAAGCGGATGTTCTCATCAGTAATAGTATTACTGTTGTCGTACAGTGCATGTATTATACGACTTTGTAGCCATAACCGATACCACAACAACACAGACTACTATTTAATGCATCAGACTACTATTTAATGTATCGGTTGACAGCAGTCAACATAAGGCTGGTGAAAATTCGCAATATGGCGACGGTCCCAATACCAAAGAAGAGGTGCAGCAAGCGCTGTTACAACCAGCGCTGGTCGTCATTGTCATGGAAAGCATCGGTTCTTTTTCTAGTCCATTTGCTTGTATTTGGTCAAGGTCAGCGGAATAATGCTGGTGCTGCCCGCTTTGTCCGTGACGGGGTGGCGAAGCTACACGCATTTTCCGAACCGAACCGTCCGCCGCCACCCTATTGGCCCAAGTACTCTGGAAAACGACACGTCTATATCTTGGATGGACTCTGGAACACCAGCCAACTCCCTGCTGACACACCCTTTGATTCCATGAATCCCGAGTTGGACCCTTCTACCATTGCCACTCCCAACTTGACCGTGGTACCGTCGACCATCGACAATGCTCCACCGGGTTATTTGGGATTTCGAGGCGTGTCGTGGTTCCGGACGACATTTCAGACGACGACGACGACGACAAACACAATGGCGGCTCGCCTACAGTTTCAAGCCTGCAGCTTTTACTGTCGCGTCTGGGTCAATGGTGTCGAAATGGGTGACCACAAAGCCGGCGGATATGTAGCCTGGTGGCTGGATGTATCTTCGGAAGTGTTGTACCCGGTGCACCAGCAATCAACAATCACTGTGGAGTTGACAGTTCTAGTTGACAATCGGTGGAATGTCACCACCGCTCCGATGCATACCGGTGGTGATTTTTGGCATTATGGTGGCATACTCCGATCGGTAGAATGGCACGAGCTGCCTGCTGGAGGGGAGTTACAAGAAACACAGCAAAAAACAGAACTGTGGCCATGGAGGCTATACATCTTTCCTCAGAAAGATTTGAAGTCGGTCCATCTAAAATTGCAGCTCGTCCAAAGACACTACACCGGACCCGTCGAGGACATTGTCGTCGCCTTTAATCCAGATGAGCCTGACCGTATGTCCAGGTTGATTTTGTTCGGATATGCTCACCCTGGCGAGAATGGAATGGTGGATCTGGGGATTGTACAAGTGCCCTCGCCACGCATCTGGTCGACGCACGATCCACAACTGCATGAGGTGTCGGTCGATCTCAACGGCGCCACCGTAACGGAGCGATTTGGGCTGCGCCATTGGGATACAGCTCCTTCCAGTGGTGGTAATGCCTCCCGAATACAACTGAACGGGCAAGTCATAAAACTGGTGGGATGGAATCATCACACCCAGTGGCCCTATACGGCGGCTTCACCCACTGATGACCAGTTGGATGCAGATTTGGCCCTGTTACAGGAAACGGGACACGTCAATTTTGTGCGAGGTGCTCATTATCCTCAAGATCCACGGTGGCTTGATCGGCTGGACGAAGCCGGTATCATCATGTGGTGTGAGACACTAGGTCCAGACACCACCGTCAAGAATATGCAAGATGTCTACTTTCTCAAGTTTCAAAATCAACAAATCAATGAAATGTTAGACAATGCCATGAATCATGCGTCTATTGCCTTTTGGGCCTTTTTTAACGAGGGGCCGAGTGACAAGGAAGATGCTTGTCCTGGATACCAGGCTAGTTCCGATGCGATTCAAGCTCGGGATGACACTCGATTCATCACTTACGCTTCCAATAAATCGCCTGTGCCTGACAAATGTTCCAACGCTGCCACTGTCCTTTCCCGCAATGGATATCCGGGATGGTACCAAACAAGTGATCCTTCCGAGTATTGGAACGCAATCGCCTCCGCTGCGGCACTCACCACCAAGCCATTTATCATTTCGGAGACGGGTGCTGGCGGTATCTACGAGTGGACGCATAACACTACAGCAACAATGTGGACCTTGGACTATCAGACACAAGTTATCAGCCAAGATGTCGATAACGCCATTGCAAACCCAAACATTTCGGGAATTTGCTTGTGGCACTTTTTCGATTTCAAAGTAGATGATAAATGGGAAAACAATACCCATTGTGACTACTTGCCGGACGTAGAACCTCCTTTGTGTGGTTATATCGATGTGGATACGAGCAGGGCTCTTGGTCGTCCCGGAGGACTCAACCACAAAGGAGTCGTGGATTTCTACCGTCGACCGAAACCCGTCTTTTCCATTGTGGCCGCGAAATACCAAGAGGTGACGGATTCCAAGAAAAGAAATGGCTCGGAAAACATGGACGCCTCGCTTCTTGCGAGATGATGGCGAAAGTACTACCTCCGTCGTTCTGATCGACCGCCGATAGCACTGAGAGTCGCATCTCAACTTCACACCGTAAAATCTACGACGTAATAAAAAAGATACATCGAGATACTTTCAGGACGAACTCCGAAGTGCTGTATCATACACGTCCCGCAGTACTACGTAAACTGCCTGTACTCCAATATTTACTATTCGATTTTTGCTACACTACTATATACTACGTGGTACTAGGTAGTAGTATTCTAATGAAGACACCGCCCCCCTGAGTGGATCACCTTGTCGTGATAAGGGGGCTTAACGCAGGTTTGTCAGAGGCTGGGGAGCTTCTACAGTAAGAATCCATAGATGATCTATCAGCGCAACGGAGGAGGAGATCGTCCCAGCTGTGGTGCAAGCTACGGATGTCTTTTGCATCGCATTATTCATCACCGGACTGTGACCGGAAAGTTTGTGTTTCTCTTGTTTAGTCGGAAGGGGGCTGAGGGAGAGGAGGAAGAATGCCACTGCATAATTCCTGATAGAGGTACGGTGGACATTTACATTTCCGTGGAAGAAATGGCATCATAACTCATCCAAGTGGGGATGGTACATTTTCATTGGAAATACTACTGATACATGACATGGAAGGTCTCTTTTACACGTATAATCTGCCCTATTGGGTTGTAACAGGTAGAAGACATCAACACACTCAACACATCAATATGGTTTTTGCTGCCTTCCCAGCATTGCTCCTTTTTAGAAGATCACGCCATATCTATGACACTCACTGGTCTGGACTTTTCCTCATTTCATCAGGCTTTTCGCATTTCCAGTTCTTAGTGGCTGGCAGCAGAGTAGTGAGTGGATGGAATGCTGTTGCATGATTTGCCCCGCCCTCTTGGGGGGCAGGCGGGTGAGCGAACTTCTCGGGTGCGGAATCGATGGCAGCTGGTTAAGAAAATGCCCGAAGTATTACATTGAACATAGTCTACCGGTATTTCATAGTACGAAGCTTTTTTACTAAAATAATATATTTAATCCGACGTATTTAATATAAAGCTAATATTATAATAATATATATATAAATAAATTGATAAGAAGGGTTTGTACAAAATAATCGTCGTACTTGTCGTGACTTCAGAGTCCATCACTCACGACATTCACAGTCAGCAAACAATCCCAGAACACGGTACATGATGTATATTGTTCCCGAGCAAGGACTTTCTAATTTGATTCAACTTCAATCTGGGCTACCAAGAGACGAATTTCGGCCTTACCTTCCAAATATTAGAACCTTCTCGCGTATTGAACCTCCCATTCAGAGGAAATCCGTCGGTGCTCACAGTCCTATGTAGTGGCATGCCACGCAGAAAGCACTTGGTGACGCAAAGCTCATTTCGATTCCTTCAACTTGGTACAAGAGTATCAAGACACGTTGTTGCCCAAAACTGTAGTAGTGTCAGGAAGCTGAGAGTATCAGAAGCAACTCTTCCACGTTCCTTAGAGTGGCCGTCGCTCTGTATGTGCAGAAATTTGTCGGTCAGACGCGATTGTTTCAGACGTTCAACCTCGATTGGAGGAACCATGACCAGTGTGTCAGCAGTAGATGATCCTGCTTCAGTACAGTTTGAACCCGACAACCCCTGTTGGGGGTCGCCCACCCGGTGTGGATTGAAAGATCTGCTCTCCTTGCTCCCCAAAGATCGAGCTATTCTCTTTGATTCAGCCCATTATGTGGTCTTGAACAAGCCACCAGATTTGCGAATGGATGGTCCCTATGCCGCCACTGTGCACAAACTACTGAACTACTGGTATCCCTCACCCTCTCTGATCGAGCAGTGCACTCCAGTAGATGGAGAAACCAACGATGAGGCCTTTTATAAACGACTTCACGAGGCCGTCGCACGAGTACACCAATGCAACGATTTGAAGGACAACTTTTTGCGGCACTGCCATCAACTTGACTATGCCACTTCGGGAATACTCTTGCTGGCCAAGACGCAACTGGCTGCCTCACATGTAGCACGACTGTTGGAGGATCGCAAAGTTACCAAGTCGTACTTGGCCATCGTTGTGGGGCATCTGGGGGATAGACTTACAAACTCAAAACTTCCAGTATGGAAGGGAGATTTGGGCGTGGAACAACGAACGGACGAAGTCATGCTGCGCCAATGTCTTGAGCGTCTAGAGAAACGTTACCGCAAGTCCCGCAGCATAGCCAACAAACAACACAACAATCATCAGAAAAAGGATACCAAAAATAATGGCAAACCGCACAAGACCACTTTCCCAGGATATCAACCCGCCCACTCGTTATTTCTCAAGTGGAAGGCACGCATGACCAAGAAGTGCCGAACGAACAATTTCGTTACATCTCTCCCAGTCAACAAGAAACGAAAAAAGGAAAAGGCTGACATGCTTTCCGAGCAAGAGTGGGAAAGAATCTGGGAGCCGGTGGATACTTTGCTCTCGAGAAGTCAATTTCAGGGTGAAGCAGGATGGTACCAGCGTTTAGAATGGAAAGATCTGAATGGAGAGTTCAGTGAATTGAAGCGAGCCCTCAATCAAGCGACCGACTTGTACAATGATGTTTTGCGGAATGCCTTGCTTCAGAGTGAACAAAGTGTTGACGCAACCAAAGACGAAAGGATGAGAAACCTACCAGTACTATTTCGGCTTGAAGAACTCTCTGGAATCTCATCATCGGATACGTCGAACACTACGGTTTGCGAGTTCTACGTCTTTTGCCCTTTGGCTGTCGATCCTACCTCGTTTTCGATGGTAGTTCCGTCGGAAATTGTCAACGAATTCCCTGATATACCTTCTACTACCCATCCGAATAAGAACCCGGACGAAGCAACGTATGATTTCAAACCCTCACTGACTAAATGCACAGTATTGGACCAAGGGACCTATACCTTGTCTGACGACACCGTGGTGCCCATCACCAAAGTTGAGTTGTTCCCAATAACTGGTCGTCGGCATCAGCTGCGCGTGCATATGGCCCTGGCTGGCTGTCCAATACTGGGGGACATGACGTACTGCAAAACATCCATCTTGACTATGGACCGTCGAGATATGGATTGCTCCTCTCGAATGTTTCTTCATGCTCACTCCCTGGCTCTTCCATCACTTGTGGGTGAACCAGAGGGTGAGTGGCAGGTTAAAACTCCGGACCCTTTTCCGTTGGAAAATGGCACACTCAATGTGTCATGCGATAGCTTATGACTAATGATAAGAACGAACAATCTCGCTTCACTATTCATTCATATATGTATTATACGGATAGCTTCTTTTTACAGCACAGGGTGTCTCGTGGCGTTTTTACGGTTCAAATTTCAGACTCCGAATCATACGATTCATATGAAGATTGCGAATCACTCGTCCAGCTGGACTCTGACAGTAGGTCCTTATGTTGCAGTTGTGATTTGGCGCCGATATTCTTGTTAGTGGTTATCTGGCTCTTCTTCCGCATTCGTGCGATGTAGCTCTTCACTGCGGTCCAGTCGTTGTTTGCAATGAACTTGTCGAGCTCACTCTGGTTCCAAGAGCTGTGGGCTCTTGCGTACCCTCCGGGTAGATTTGCTGCACGCATGCCTTCCGATAGCGCAGCCGCAAGGTCCCAGTCCTCTCGCTCTATGGCATCATCAAGAGCTCGTCGTCTGGCTTGTTCGAAATTGTCTTTTCGATGGAAAAAATCGGTTTCGTTCTCACTTAGTGCAGACACAGAGTCTGTTCCATATGTGTCATTGTCGTAAGTTGTATTATCTTCTTCCGTATCGTTGTCACCGTCATAGACTGTGTCAAGTTGATGGGTTGAAACAGGCGCTCTTTCACGGCCTCGAACGATTCGGCCACGTTTTCCACCATTGCCTTCGTAACTCTCGGCACTAATTCTCGCATCAGTCAGTTCCTCCACCATCAGTTGACGTTCACGCGGGACAGGAACTCTGCTTGGTACACGAGCAGCTGGAGAGACAGGTCCTCCACCCACGTAGTGATCGTCTTCGTTCCGACTACTGAGACTTGTCGCTGACGACAATGTCTCAGTGATGGGAACAAAAGGATACCTCTTGCCTTTGCCGGTGTTCTTTATCTTTTCTGTGCGGTCAGTCAGAGCAGATGACCGTGTGGTAGCACTTGCCCTACTCATATATGTCATGGAACGTTGATTAAGTCTGTGGGGAGAGCGTGGTGGGTTGGATCGAAGAGATCGTTTTCGAGCCTCCATGCTCAAGGGCTCGTCAAAAGGCTGTGTTTCGTCCAACGGCAAAGCTTCGACCTTGGCACGCAGCTCCTTCAGCAGAACATCTTCTCTGCCAGCATAATCTTCCATAAGTGTGTCGACAGATGCTCCACAGTTATCGGGGGGCAAGCTCTTCAAGAGCCGCTCCACCTCGTTTCTCTTCTCCCAGTTTTTATCAGTCGATTCATTCTTTGACACCTCCTCCAACTTGGAGTCCTTTGTCGCGGTCATTGAGTCCGAAATGGTCGAGATGACATTGTTCTCCGGTCGTACTGGCGGAGTTACAACTCTCCTTAACTCGCCGCTTTCCTTAGCTTTACTGTTTCCGTCTGACGTCAAATCGGTGGATGGCCAAGATGCTACCCGAGGCGAGTTGGGGCGATTTTCTTCAGAAATTTCTCTGTTGGCACCTTCCTCTGTAGGGAGCACCTTGTCAGGAGCGACGTCCGGTTCTGCCTGCTTCTGCTGAGCCTTAGCAGCCTGCCACTTCTTCATGTCCATTTCGTACTGCTCAAACTCCTTTGGCTTTGTCCAAGTTGTTTCCCGTGTCACCCTATGGTAGTAGTACGTCTTTCCAGTATCTTTGTCGGTTACAGCCTTCCATTCCGCCTTTGGCTTCTCAAGCTGTGTTTCCCCTTGTATCTTCACCAGTGACGGTCCAGAATTATTGGGAAAAGCTGACGGCTTATGATGCGAGGCAACTGGCTTGTTCGTGGTGCTTTCCTTCTTCACTGGAAGCACCAAGTTTTTGGCACTCTTCTTGATCGACTTCAACAAGTGAAGTCCACCCGAAGCATTTCGCTTTGGTTTAGACTTTCTTTTGCTGTCGGGTCCTGATCTAGCATTCGGTTTTTCACCACCCTCATTGTCCACTGGAGCTTCGTCCTGTGTCAGAGACTTTTCATCATCGTTTGCTCTAGATTCGGCTGTGGGCTCATCAGCGGGTGCAGTTGAAGTTGGTGCAGAATCAACTTTCGGATCAAACGTTCCAGCAATAGAAGCAACAATACTATTCCAAACATCTGTTGTCGAAGAAAGCACCTGAAGACCATCGTCCTGGGCACTTTCAGGTGTAGTTTCTTCGACGTCCTCGATTTTCTCCTCGAGTGGTGGCTCGTCATCGGGCTGAAGATTGTTCTCCAACTCTTGTTGCATCTCTAATGACCGTGCGTGTTGCGCTTCATTGTCCACTTCAGCCCGATGGTGCTGTTGTTTCACCTCCTTGATTGCATTCGGGCCGCCGCCACCTGCCTTGGCAATCAACTTTTTGCATGATTTCCAACTACGCTTCACAATAGACTTCTTGGGCTCTACCTTCTTCATTGCACTTGTTTCTTTGACAGAGTGCCCTTTAGGCTTCCCTTCTACTTCAAACTCGGCCTCTTTCTTGTGCTGCCCTTCGTCTGTAATGGCGATTGTGACATCAGGAACGAGCGGATCAAAGGTCGCTTCGGTCATTTCCTCTTCGGCTATGGGAGGTGGACCAGCGGCCCCTTTGGCAGCTTCATTCGAGGCGGCGGTGCCCTTTTCTTTTTCGTTGCCAGAAAAGAGCCACCGACGTTGCTTGGCCAACAAGAAAGTACCTTTGCTGCTGAAATATGTGGGATTACTCTCGTCGTCTTCGTCGTCACTTTGAAGCGAGTTGGGGTCCAACACCACCTCAAAATTTTCGTGGTCTTGCGAGGGAGACTGAGGAATGATGCCTCGCGGCTTGGGCTTGTTATCCCTATTCACTACGGATGTGTTGCTCGTGTACGCGCTGGAATAAGGAGTGCTTTCTGATGGCAAGGACGGGTTAGTGACCGTCTCATCCTCGTCCAGGGATGGTTCCTGTCCCCAGGAATGTCGAAAGTCTTCCTTCTTGATGTTCTTGGAATTGGACACAGCACCACAGATATTGGACGAGGACGGATTTCGAACCGGCTTGGAAGAAACGGCACATATATCATCGAACAAGGCCAGAGTCTTGTTGACGACATCAACACCAGCTGCAGCAGTGGTGATAACATTGTCTTGTTCCGATTCCTTCTTTTCCTCTTCCGTTGAAGTGCGGGCTTTCGTGGAATGTGCGGGAGTGTTAGTCGAATTGGCATCTCCTCGCATGGGAGATGATGGAATGTTGCCGCGTACCAACGCTTCCAAATCCTTGGAGGGGTCATATTCATTCGCCATAACTTTGACACCGTCGACATCATCGTCAACCGGTGTGTTCGGCGCAGTTCCACTTAAAATGTTCTTGAACAGATGTGGCCCTCGTTTCGAGGTTTTCGAAGGAGCGCCCCGAGTCTTCAACATTTGAACTGATATATTCGAACGCTACGTCTAATGTCGACAATGATGATTTATGTCCTTGCTCCGTTCCGCCAAGTTTGTTTGCCTTATTTTGCTCTAGTTCCTATATCAGAGAAGACCAGAAATTGATCGTAGTGGTGTGTATCGTCTTCACAGTAGAGTGCTATGATACAGTTTCAATGGATTTACCAGCCGTTATTCCGATTCTCACTTCTCTCTTTCCAGTGTCGCCGAGGAGATTGACGCGATTACGGAAGCACCAAGTGGAATAATTGCTTCAATTAGGCCATAGCTCATCCCATCCTTCGAACTGTTTGAAAAAAGAATGGATCCTTTCGTGTGTGAGCGGAAATTTTTTCTATCGGATCGCGATGGTGGCCAATGAAGGCGTCACGAGATAAATAAGCCGGATATTGGCGCCGAAATGACCACTTTGCATCTCATTTTTGTTGGTTTCCTTACTTCGCTTGAGTTCTTGAATCTTGGGAAAATCGTATCATAGACGCCAGACGAGTATATGATGGTCACACTAATGAGAAGATTGGCTTCGTATCGGACGGTGAGAATGTGTGAAACAATGAGATCTGCGTCGTACGACTGGTATTGGAAATTGTTGGCTTTTATGGTACGACACTCGGAGAATACGTTTTCAGGGTGTGTAGTACAAGTGAGCGAACTTCTCTGATGCGGAATCGATGGCAGCTGGTAGTTGTTATAGCCTTGCAATAATTTTCTATTAGAGTATAGATACGATGTTTTTATCAACAGAGTACTGAGTGGATGGAAAGCTGTTGCATGACTTGCCCCACCCCCTCGGGGGCCAGGCGGGTGAGCCAACTTCTCGGATGCGGAATCGATGGCAGCTGGTAGCTGGTATAGCCTTAAAACAGATTTTATATTGTATCTTCATTTTTTTTAAACCTCGAACCTGTCGCTGATGGATGTTAGTGACTCCATACCAGAATCGATTTTTAGTGATTATAAATAATATGTATATAGAAACTTCTGTAATCACATTGTACCCCCTTTGATATATTCCTTTACGAGCGACAAGGTCCTTAGAAGAAATTGCCAGCAGGACTCCCAAGTTGTCCTCGGATTCCGTTGCTACCGCTACCGAAGAACATTTGGCTGTTCTGATCGCTATTGCGATTTTGAATGTTACCTCCCGATTTCATTGCCCGTTTCAGTGTCAACAAGGGATGCTCTTTCGTACGTCGTTGGCGCGTTTTGCTCTCGATGCGTCGACTGAATTCCTTCATCAACGCACCGTGGACCTCCTTGTTAATGAGGTTGCGATCTTCCGCCCAATCTAGCAACTTCGCCATTTCGGTCTCCACCCCATTGCTTTCGTTTCCTGGGCAGTGCAGCATGATGGCAGATTCCTTTTTCTTTCGTACCTTTAATGTACAAACATTCTGACGCCATGGCTCCCCATCGATCTGTACCGAGACCTTCCGCTTGATTATAATTGTAGCTTCTCGGCACTGACAAAGCTTTTGTGCGGTACTCAGACCAACTCGGATCTGACCAAGATGGAAAGCCCCTCGAATTGAAACAATGTCTAACAGTCCATCTTGACAGCTAGAAGGACGATTGCAAGCCGTAACCCTCGAATATTTCTCCTCGTCGGAAAGGGCCAGAGCCGCTAGGTCTTCCACACTGTCGATTCGATCAAAGTTCCGTGGAGGTGAAGGAGTGAGTGGAGTCTGTATTGTTTTTTCGGATGTGGCAGCATTTTTGCGGTCATTCTTCAAGCTCCGAAGGGCATCAAGACTTTTGGACCGCTTCATTGGTTGAAAGCCTCCTGTATTCGTGATGTCCGCTTTGTGCCCCGAAGACCACAACGGAACACCACCAGCGTATGAGTCAATGTTGAGCAAAATGATTCCCTGTGAGTCAGCGGGGAGGGGTACTTCCACCCCATCAGCAATGAGTGTAATATCGTTTGGAAGATTGATCGACGTAGCCTTGATAATATCCTCGGCTCCAAAGACTCCGTACCATGCCTTGTTGACGAGCCGCGAAAAGAATAATTGAGGCCGACTTTCACGAAGCATGTGGACCTGGAGTGCGGCCTGGGCATCGGCTCCGACCCCGAGATAATTAAAGAATGATTTAACTTGTTTGACTCTGCCTTTCTTGTTTTCGACTGTCATCTCCCAACGATCCAGCCATGATATGTATCCATCAGACACCTGTTCTAAAATGTTGATCAATGATTCATTGTTGTACCCGCCTCCCCATCCATGGATTCTCGCCAAATCATTCCCTGTCCCCAACGGTAAAATAGCAATGGGTGGCCACCGTTGGAGCTCCATCTTTTCAATGGTGCTTACAATCCAACTGACGGTTCCATCCCCACCACAGACCAAAATTCTTAGCCTCGTAAAAGCCGAGAATGATTCGAGAACTTCTTCTGGTCCTCCGTCTGCCAGATCCCACACTTGGATTGGATTGAGCAAACCCCGAAGTTGAGTGATAAGCAAGTGCCCTTGCTGGGGGCCCGATCGTGAGTTGACAAACGCCAATAAAGGGGTGAAGTTGTTGTCGGGGAGAAATTCGTCACCCAGGATGTAGCCATTTCTGTCTGGAACGGGTACTTCCACAACCATCTTCTTGAGGTTTTCCTTGGAATCAGCAGTTTCAAAATAATAGGACGCGTTTCGACCTGAATCTTGCCTTTCGATTGACGCCTTCCCACTTGGATTGTCGGAAGATGTTACTTTGGCAGGAATGGGGTGAAATTGGCCTGTCCATGTGCGAGTTCCGCCTTTGCGATAGCTTTGAAGAGCATCTTTCGTTTTCGTCACACTGGACACAATAGGAATCTTGTTACCGTTCATTGAAGATGATTTGGATGACAACAGTGTAGTCTGTGTAGCGGCCGTTAATGCTGGAGTAGAAGGTGGCGTCGCTGGAATGTCGAGAATGGGCAAGTGTGATTCTCGCATCGGTGTGTGGAATGACGAATTATCACCGCCGCGGATTTGCATGGACGGAGGAGGAGATTGAGTCAGAATTTCCTCGCCGTATGAACCGATTTCTTTCTTCTCCTCGGATTTGTTCATGAAATTGAAATCCTCTTGGTCCGCCGGCTGATCGCCGTCATATGCTTTGAATGTGGGGACAACTACTGGAGTCGACGCCACATGCAGGGAATCAACTGGATCTTCGTTCGTGCTTTCCGAGTTTTCATCCACGACAGCAGCTTCGTTCGGGCTGGTCTGGTCTTTTATCTCGTCACTGTCCCTTGCTTTGTCGTCGACGACAATATTTGGCATTTCAGGAGCTTCTTTCATCGCCTTTTTTATCTTTTCCTTCTTGCTACGAGAAGTTCTGGGAGACAACCTGGACCGGTTGCCAGTCACTGGAGTAGTGCTTCCACCATGCTCCTTCTTCGGTCGTCCTCTGGTAGTTGTCGAAGAAGAGGTTGCTCGACCACCCGAATCTTCTTGGTCCATACTTGTCGACATCATGCTACTGCTGGCTACCGAATACTCATCTTCGTCATCGTCTTCTTCCGTCTCTGGTTGGCCTTGACGTGTTCGTGCGCGGATCATGGCTTGGAACCAATGGATCAATGTCCATCCAGCCCCAGCATAGTCATATCGTCGAAAGAGCATGATCAAATGAAAGAGATGTTTGAAATAGCTGACCAGACGTTCCCAAGGGTGGTCATCGGACGAATCTTTGGTTCGTTTGCTTCGTCGAGTGCGCTTTTTGATGCTTGAATGGGAATTACCATCTGATGTCCCTTCGCGTTCTGGAGGAGAAGCTCGCGATGTTCGCAGAGGAGCTTTGTTGTTGACGGCTCTTTTAGGCTTCTCTACTCGCTTGCAATCGGGAGGCAAGACCAGATGCCGGTAGGGAGTCTCGAGAATGGCGGGCCATCGCTTGTTAAAACTTTCCCATTCCGTCTCGTCGTCTTCATAGTCTTCTTGATTGCTTCGCCAACTGCTGGCTTGTGGTATATCTCTGCTGTTTGAACTGTTATTTAAGGCTGCATGGATGATGCTGGAGGTGGACTTGGATCGTTCAAGAGTGTTTTGTGGCGACTTTCTCCCAGCAGGATTCTTGAACATGTTGAGTTGACCAAATCCAAATTGCATCAATCGATCGTACGACGACGGCTGTCTACGGAGACCATTCTTGTATTTGTCGTTGGACTCTCCATGCCGCCTCGAATTTTGTTGCCATGGCGACAGCACTAAAAAGAAGACCACAAACAATACTCCTGAAATGGCCAAGTGCTGCATGTCCCTCCAAAACAAGGCAGGATCTGCTCGCCAGTACTCCACAAACGGGAAGATGCGATCGAACCAGTTCTTGATAGTTTCATAAAATCCCGATACATCGTTCTTGACGTCCGTGATGATCGCCTCAGCACTTTTGGCCACGATCAATTCCACGGCTTCAATCAATTCTTCATCTTCTTGCAAAGCTTCCTCGGACCGGTCGACATCCACATAGGATGTCATGGGCTATTGATCAAAGAATGGATGAACCGATGGACGAAACGGATGGATACACGCACGGACGCACACAAACCAAATGAAAGCCGATCCTAGGAGTGTGGGTTTGGGGGTTTGCGCGTGTGTCAGAGAAGCAATTCGTGGAGCGGTTGCTTGTATTGACCGTCTTCTTTAGGAAAAGGTCATTTCTCGCTCCCAAAGTGGAAGGCGGGGTAAAGATGGCCTCGGCAAACTCGATTTGTGATGGGTAGGGACGTGGTCCTTGCCAAAACTACTATGTCGTCACGCTGAACGTCTGGTGACTGAAAACAAGTGTACATGAATGAACATGGAGGAATGAAGTTGATTTGTAATTGAAGAATTCTGTGTGAAGAGAAACGTTCGATGATGATGAGGACAGCGTGTTTCCCAAACACTAACTAACTGTAATAATAATACAATCCATCAGATTTGTGTGTGATTACCTAGTGCAATAATCAAAATATTGTATTCGTATTTTCGCATTTTGTATTTTGTTCTCATTTTTATGCCGTACGAATAGCAAACGCAACAAAAATCCACGCTCCGATCGATCCTACTACCGTAAAATACCGGTAAGTGGTCCTACCTGTACGTCCTACCGTACCGTAGCAGTACCGTACCGTCCTCTACAACAGTTATCATACGTCGTAAAATGGAAAGTGAAAAAGAACACGAGAATTCACAGTCATCAGTTGCTCCGTCTGGACGTTGGTCACAAATTCACAGTCAGGAGAATTCTACGTATTCATACATACCCTCAGGCCTAAAACCCCAACCACACTACCGACTACTCCGTATCACAGTCAAACAAAAATACTTCTCTCTATCCAACGAGCATGATGTTGTTATGAACATCATCTTCCTCAAAAAAGACCAAGACAAGCAGAATAGACAATTATTCGTGGCACAGAAAACATAGTCCCGGAACCTCCTCATGCCGCTGCCACCACTGTCCAGTGGTGACGCCGAATCCCATCGCATCTACTGGCAACAATGGCTAAGTACAACGACTGCCGCCACTGGCATTTCCGCCTCAACTTCATCGGTGAACCTTCCGGGTCCAGGAGGAGGCATCGCTACATCATCGACGACTTCCCCCCCTTCCTCTCCCCTGCGACGACGACAACAACAAGCTTTTAGGCGACGACAACTGACTACCAGCTCGGCGGCTGTACGCATCGCTCCTCAAGTTGCCAAGGCGCACGATGTCACAGACTTGCTGCGCAGAACGTTGAATTTGGCATCCTCTACCACCAAAAGCAACGGTACGGTGGATTCCAAGGATTATTTTGAAGATTCATTGGTGCTCGTGGGAACTCTGATCGTTCCAAACGACCATGTTTCGTTTGAACACGAGCATGGTCTGGCGGAGAATAATAATAAAACATTGAAAAGTCCCTTTCATTTGGTCAAGACACTGCATGCGGACGACAATCCACTGGCGATGAGGGACGAAATGATGAAGCATCTAAAAGAACGACACGTTCGGTTAAGAAATCAATATGGGGCTATTGATCAGTTGGCGACGCCGACGATTCAGTGGTTCTTTGTTCCAGGATTCGGTGCGCCATCCATCATTCCAAACTGCGTCGAGCTGGAAGGGTACGCCACAACCATGGAAGGAGCAGACGACTACAGTGACGACGAAGACGACGACGATGATGACGAGATCGATGTTGATTATGGACACAACATAGGGGAGTCATACCATTGTTCAACTGCTGAATCGTTGATGGAATCCCGAGACGACGTTTTTTCAAACCTTCCAGAATTGGTTCGTGCCAGTCTGTTTGAGTCTTCCTTCCCGTTTTCGTTGCCCCAGCCAAAAACAAAATCAACCCGACAGCAAAAGCGTCAAATTCGTGAATGGCGTCGATACCTTCAAGTGTCTCAATCGCACAATTCCAATCCAAACTGTTTGGCGGGATACCTGCTGAAACAGTCGTCCAAGGACAAGCATGTCTGGAGAAAGGTATATTGTCTGTTGACAGAAGACTACATGTGGTACGTTCATCGAATGACTCCATGGTATGAACAAAAATCTACGAGCGACCATACTATCTGTTTGGACGTCTGTGAAGAGACCATTGCCATGGCACCCAAGCATGGTAGAATATCCCTGAGTCAAGCTCTTCTTTTAGAACCCAACGAAGAGTTTGAACAATCCCCTTTGCATCGAGTACCCCACGCTTTTCAAATCGCTGATGGGAGAGGTATAATCCACTCTTTTCGTGCGTCTTCCAAGTCTTTGTCGCGGCAATGGATACAATCCATCTCCACTCGGCTGATGGATTGTTATGAAAATTCGTTTTTGGAGAATGCGGAACTCATAATTGCTGAGGAGACAATGGCTCGAAATCAACGTTACAAGAGTGTCGCTGTCGATGCACTGTTTTCAAAGGTCAACACGATGGCTACAGGATCCAAGACATCTTCCCAAACTTCTTTTGCAAGTCACAACGATCATGTTGTGGATGAAGATGAAAAGCAGGAAATCTGCCGCGGTACCCAGACTCTGGTGGATCTGTGCATGCGTTCTCCTAGAACGGAAGATAACCACGGAAGCACCTTTCAAGCTCAAGTAGTGCGGTTGGGAATTGACGTTGCAGAGTTCCGAGAAGGGTGTCGTCATATCCAAACTATGCTATTGTCGCAAGTTGGAATTGAATCGGATAGGGAAGAAAAAGATCCCCACCTTCCAGTTTTGTCAAGTGCTATTCCGAAAATGGTGCAAGAGTCGTGGCATACAGCATCGGAACTACTTGGGCGAGCCACACAAATCGCCTCATTGGTACAGATTGATTGTGGTCAGGGTAAAATCTCAAGGAAGCATCCCTCGCGAAGCTTGGACACTCTTTGCCACCACATCGAATTCGTGATTACCGGTCAAATGCGTCGGCGGTCGGCGGGTTCACCGACTAGTAGTGCGACATCAATGGACGTAGCTGCGGTACATCATCCGGACGATCCGCCACCGATGGACTTGTTTGATCGGCTGTTGACGGAATTGCAACAATTTGCATCCTTTTGATTGACAAAATAATGGGCGCAAACCAATAGAACCATTTTTTCTAACATGTTGTGCAACAAAACTCGCGTTAATATAATAAAGTGAAGACCACCGATTGCCAGACGTCTTACACCAAAACTATGAATAATGATGCATCAAACCTTGACCAACAGAGCTCCTCCTAGTCCATTTCGGTCCTTGCCTTGCAGATAGTTGTAGCCTTCTTCTGTGAGCCACTGCGCAACGGCACGTTCTAGCGCACCACCCCCCTTCTGATGAGTCTTGGATCCTACGTGATGGCCAGTTCCAGTGACGATCCATACTTCCTGCATTTCTCCTAGCTTGGTCGGCAATATCGTTGCAAGAACTGTGGAAAAGGTCTTGGTGGACTGAAAATGAAGGTCGATGACATCTGACCGCTCCACCGTTGCCGCTACTCTGTGGTATCGCTCGAGCGGATCAGCAATGTGAAACACAGATGCGTCACGATTCTCGTGAGGGTTCCACAAGTCTTGTGGGATTCGAACTGTTGGAGTGTTGATACTTTGTGTCGAGTATGAGGGAGTAGGGAAACTGGCGTCGGAAAACTTGTTCTTGTCGTATCCTTTGGATGCAATGTTGGCGAAAGAAACAGAAGCCGTCTCGCCAGAAGAGTAGGAATTGGAAGCAGAGGAGTCAGCAAGGGTCGGCAATGGCCACGATGCAGAAGTCGCTGCTGGAGCTGTATAAGCGCTGTCTACAGTAGTGAACGATGTTGCTGCAGCTTGATAGGATGAAGAATACCCGCTGTTGTATCCTCCATATGTAGTGCTGCTCAACGGTGCAGCGTTCGTCGCCATGGTATCGAAGGAAATACCGTCCAACAATTTGTCATTGAAGCCGTGTAAAAACTTACAGGTACTGCCTTTACCACACCGTCCTCGAATCCAAAACAGGCAGGTGTGGCCATCAACATCATGACTGAATTGGCAATCACTGCGATAACATCCTTCTTGGAGCATATGACGACAAATAGGAGGGGCCGTCATGGCGGCATCGAAAATATACTGGGCGACATTGAAGTCCGAGTGCGCCATGAGTGCAGCCTCGGTTGCGGCCTCCTCGGATAGTTCTTGATTCATAGATAACAGAATTTCCACACAGGAACTCAACTGTTGTTGGAAGAAATAGTCGTTGACAGCGTCGGCTGATGGGGTTGAAGTTGAGGCTTCGTTTTCGTATTGCTGTGGTTGAGTCGCATGACAGCTGCCGATACTCGACCCTCTCGATCGTTGTTGGGGATGGACAGCACTGTTTGAAGCGGAGTCTTGTTCGGTTTCGATGCTATTTTGTCGTGGTCGAGCCGGTCGAAAAAGAACTGCCGCTAGTTCCTTGTCTGACAGTTTTTGCTGCTGCGGCGTTCCAGCGCTTTTTTGATTACCGCCACCGCCTGCACCAGCCGTTTTCTTGATTCCACCGGTGGACTTGGATCTCTTTGACTTTTCAGTGGATGCGCCCAATGGTGGGAACGCAGTCGCCTGATCCAAGGGAGGGAATTCTTCTCCGCTCTCTGTGTGTGGTGTTTGTGGATAGGCAATTATTTGTTGTTGGGAGTTTATCATATAGGGCGACGATACCGTTGTTGTTGGTGGTGGCGACGACGAGGTCAGATGATGCTGGGAAATGTGGCCTTGGGAATGCATTGGACGATGCGAGCCCGGAGGTCGTGGAGGTGTGGAATGAAACTGAAAGACTTGTGGCCTGGTTCCACGCGATTGTGGTTGGGATGATGTATACATTCCAGGACGAAGTCCTCCTCCTTGCAGATTCGTCACCACTCGATGATGATTGGGAGACGGATTGTCTAGAACACCTAATAGGTCTTCAGGGATTAAGTTGTCGGGTTTCAGGGGCGAGGGTCCACCCGCGGAACTTGGCGTATACGGATCAATGGACATGGATGGCAGTGTGTTGGAACAAACTCCCGGGAGTTGCTCTCTCATGCTCTGAAAGGAATCTAAACTCGACTCTCCTCCAGTGTATAATCCCAACTTTACGGTTCTGTTGGACATGCCGTTTCCAGAGGCAATTTCTGACAAGGGGAGCATCTTTGTTACCACTGCTTCTGCGATGGTTTCAAGAGCATTGGTCGCTGTAGTGGCTTCCATATTGCATTGATCTTCTAGCAGCTCCAGCAGCGATTCGTATTCTTCCAAACTCGACAAGTCTTTGATATCGGAAATTTCGGCACATCGCAACAAGGACGTGACGTAAGGACCTAGGCTTGAATCAACGACTGCATCTGGAGGACTCGATCGTTTCAACACTTTGCTGGCATAATCGTCAATTGCCGAATCTGAAGCCTTGGCGGTACAACTATTGGTCTTTGGAAACGCTGGTGCCGACATGGTTGTAGTAGAGGGCGGTAGAGATGCTGCTGTCGTTGTCGTTGTCGTCGTCTTCATCATGGTTCCATCTGCGCAGTTTTTCTGCAGAGTCAACCGAAATAGCAGTAAAGTTTTTGAAAACCTTCTCTTGTCTTCTGTTGTTCCATCTCTGTGTGTTTATTACGAAGTACTACGTTTCACTGTACTACCGTACTGCAGCACTACGTAGAAGTGTGGTAGTAATACTACAGTGTACGGTAGTACTACGTGTATTACTCTATGTTTCACTTTCATTTTTACGGGTTACGTCGTATCTATCTATCTTCATGATTCTTCATCATGTGCTTTCTCACATCCTCAACCGTCAAGAGCACGAGCAAACGTACTACTGCGTTGCGTTGGTCAATGATATGACTTTTTTGGAAAGAATCAAGAAGATTCGCACTGATGAAAACCGTATTTGATGGTCATTTATCTTCAACTCTCTACACTATCTCATATCTCATCAAGAATTCAGCGAGAGAAAAAGAAAAAAAATCGACTGTGATAGCATGCAACATCATTATATGAATGAAAATAGAAAATAGGTATTATTATGATGTGGGTACGTCGTACGTCGTAGTCGTGAAACATGATGATCGATTGGCCAGCTTCAATAATAAAATTGAAGTGCCATCATCTACGGTAGCATGCTGGAACATGTTCAATGTTATTTTGTATCAATATGTCATGTCATAGTGATTTGCTCTCTTTCATCACTATTCATGGGTAATATACTGCAGTACTTGTCTTGATGTCAGACATTTCCAACACTAATATAGGAAGATGAAAATCAATTCCACCATTTTAAAATATCCTTCAAATTGTGGTTTTTTCAATCCACTTCTTCCGTTCAGGTGCTACAATATCCCTTCATCTCAACGGTGCCCAATATCTCACAAGCCAATTCGTTGGACATTGTTCTTTTTGGAGAAGATTCTTAAATGTACTTCGTGAAACGATCGTAACATGCCAGGCAGCCGTTCCCATTTTCACCGTCATGCCGAGTAACTTTATCTACCAGAACATCGCAGTAAATCTTAGAATCCACAGCACAATCACGTGACTTCTCTGGTTGTCGTATCCTCCTTGCATAGAACTTTTCTTCATGGGGCACATAATTTGCGTACGGCATAATACAAAGTATCTGTTGGAGCCGCGATACCAGACACGAGTCGTAAACTTGATCATTCAGTCATCGTCGTGATACTCTTTTGGCCTCCATTTTTGTAATGTTTGTTCAGAGAGCGTTTTGGGGGACTTTTGGGTCATGAGAGCGTCTTGACGAAATACCCAATGTCGGCAGCTCGGCCACTCCAGAAGGGATTCCACCGGTGGCCAACATCACGGTATCCCTCGCTCTGGTACAGTTTTAGTGCGGCGATGTTATCTTCATCAACATGGAGGTATATGCGGTTGTATTTCCAACACGTCCTGGTGATGTTTTCTACGCATCGCACTAACGCCCGTCCAATCTTTTGGCCGCGATACTTGTCGCTGACACACAAATTGCTGAGGTAAGGTTGCAGGTCGGAGGCGCCCCGATCCGCTCCCAATCCAATCATGGATCCCATACGACGCTCCACGCGGTCCAGCCAGGGAATGCTGAACGGTATTTTCGCGTCACAGGGCTGAAGCCGCAGCTCAATGGTTGCGATGATGTCTAATTCTTGGTTGGATGCGTAAGCATTGGGCCTTGACAAAATCAAAATAAGCGAGTCTCTTTCTGCTTTGGTAATTTTTTCTTGTGGTGACAGCCCGTCTAGTGACGGAGGCAAAATGTTGTTATTGTGTTGAATCCGGTCCAATATTCGTTGCCTAGTTCCTGAATAAACTTCGGCAAAGGCCACCAAATTGGAGTATCCATTCAGAAATTCCGCCGCTGGATTTAAGAGCATGCGCTCAAGATTGTTCATGTTGGTCGATAAGGAAATGGCGTCAGCACCAAAGGTGGCAACCACAAACTTGCACAATTGCGGAAGATCTTGCTCTTCTACAATTCCCAGTTCGTAGTAGCGATCGTCATCGTTATTCCAAAAGCGCCCATTCGAGTCTATGCAACATCGATACTCATCACCCACTTCCTTTGATAAGAAAGTCATGGAATCGGAAAACTTGGAAAGGGGGATGACATATAGACGATCGTTGGTGCTGGTGCGAGATCGTCTTGGAACGTCACTTGTTGGACGACAAGTCGGGGATGGTCGAGCAACGTTGATTGTCACAAACGCCCGGGAGAACTGAGCCAGCAAAAGAAACAAGAAGAACTTTCTGTGGTTTATGCGGGAAGACATGATTGTGAGGTGTTAGTTTTGTTGTTTTCGATTGTTCACAGTTTGTCTTCGGCGTCGGGCGACGGCACAGCAGATGCCGAGCAGTAACACCTTCTCGTGTAAATTTTTCGTCCTGTGTTGTCAAGAGACCTCTATCAATGATCATGGCCTGTTCAACTAGCGACTTCGGTACAGAATAGCGGGAACATGGCATCCATGTCAACTGCTGCCATCGATCGGAGGCAAAGTATCACATTCCTGATCCATGAGTGATCTCGACTTCAATGAAAGATCGTCGACTGCCATCTGAGTTTATGACGTCATCCACCTCTAATCAAATCGATGGGGTCGACCATCGCTGAACACAACACCTTCAGAAGTTATTCGTACGACTACTCCAGTATTTATTATTAGCATCTGAATAATTAGGTCCAGCTTCAAAACAATAACAGATCTTTATGTTCATTCAATTTTGCATAATGACTTAGCAGTTTAGTCAACAAGTCAGTCAAGGAATCATCATTCTTGTATTGTCTCCATGGCAGCAACAGCATCACTCAAACCACAACTAACTTTCTCTTCCAAATTCTTCTCGTCGTCGCTGTCTTCGTCCTCTTCGTCTTCTATTATCTCTTCTTCGATGTAGAATTCGGCTGTGCTATTCAACGTCCCGCTCACTTGGCTGATGATAATGTCGGACAGTAGTTGATTCATTTCATCTTGGCACGCTTTGTCAACGCGACGATAAATGGCCATGGTGCCACACGGAGCATCGCTCTCGGCACCCTCCCCTTTGAGAAATTCCAACACATCACTTTCGCTCATGGGAATGACTTCTTCTGTTTCAATCAATTTCCATGCTTCATCATCCTCATTTTCTTCGTTGTCGCCATTCTTTACTTTTGTGGCCACACGGCCTTCGTCGCGAAGGACTGGAACGTAATCACCTTCGTCGAACAGCACTCCACCCACCAGTTCGTATTCTTTGCTTTCCGTTTTGGGAATGACGGTCGGATCGCACAACTTGGTAACATCTAGTGTCAATGGAATCAAGACTTCAGCATGATTAAACGTAGCTGTTGCAGCGGTATCATCGCCATCACTTTTCAATGGTTGTTTCCGTTGAATGCCCAGAAACAAAAAGGTAGTCAATGTGGTAAGTTGTAGAGACCGTGTTGTCTTCCACTTGTCAGACTCTAGAGTAGTGGTACTGATATTGCTGGGATTTCCAAAAGTGGGTATTTTGACTTCAAAGTCGTAGGGTTGCTTGTCGAAGTCATAGTAGTTCTTGTTCTTTTTCTTCTTCTTGCTGTAGGACGTATATGGTTGTTTGCTGCAGTACTGATCCAGTAGCTGTGGCAGGGTCGTTTCCGAATCACTGTCAGGAGTAGGAAAGGGAAGTTCCAGGGGACACCACAGCATGCACATATCCCGTTTGGTGCGTTGCAAAATATCTCCATCGATGTCGGTTCTTCTTCCTACCAAATTTTGTTTCGCAATCAGGCCGAGTCCGCACTGATCGAGCAGCGCCCCCCACAGTTGATTAGTGACTGGCATGTGACGAGTACATATCTGGACTGTCTCCATTAGTAGCTGCAATGCCTGAGTGGCATCGGCGGGCTGCGTCGTTTTGTGGTGTTTGTTGAGACATTCTTCGAGGATGGGATATAAGTTTTGTGTGGACACAGGAACATTTTGAGGCTCGTCAGTGTCGTTGTTGTTATTGTTGTTGTTGGAGGATGCAGAAGAGGAAGATGATGCGGTTGTTGCAAGACTGATGGAGGCATCACCGAGGCCTGATGGTGGTGCCACTGCTTGCTGAAACAGTTTCCCTAAGGCCATGAGCGTCCTCCATTCCAAGGGTAATGTGGCCACATCCCGTTTCCGACAGGTCATGTAAAAGTGAACCAAGGCTTTGCGAAGTGGCGCCAACACGTGAGCCATAACTTGCAAGGCTGCAAGAAAGTGAGGAGAGTGAGAAGAAGATCCTGCATCTTCATTAGTGTCAGACGGAGACAGAGGAGGGAGCGACAAGGAATGGAAATGAATTCGTCGTTTGGACGCCATATTGGACTGTCAGTGCAAGGGTGGCTAATAAGCATCTACAGAGGCTACTATTCACTCAATAGGCACATAAAAAGGAGGAGAGGAGAGTAAATGTCAGCCAGGTAGTAGGGCACTTTGTCGGCCTCCAGAAAGACAGGAATTGATCAACTCTTCTACGGTCGTCTGAATGTGCATGAGTTCAGCTCGTGAGAGTTGAAAGGAAAGTCGAAGTTGTTTTTGTATGTGTTTTGAAGAGAGAGATAACGACGCGTTCATCAACAAAAATAACGAAAAATTAATCCCGAACCGTAATATTGTGACATTCCCTAACCTTTTCAATCTTCTACATTCGCCTGCAATCCTTGTTTGCTGTACAATTGGCGGCTCCTCCCTATGATACTTCTACCATATTCATATCCAGAATAGCTCACTTTCAATTGAGGCATGAACACTTTTGAACTTATTGTTGTTGCAAAAATCGACTGATAATAATGCTACAAATGATCATAAATATACATAAACGAAAGGACGTTGTTGGTCAGCAGCATCAATCCATCATCCGCTTCGAGAGCAAACATAGAATGCTTTTCATCTGCTCAGAAGAAGAAGCCACACCAATGCCATTGGCGGTCGAGTGACTAGTCCCTTTTCCCATCTCCATCCCGATCATTTGTGAAAATTTCCGTGAGGGCTTCGAATATCTGCCCTTTTCCATATCATCAGCTGGAGGTAGTATGCAATCACGACAGCATAACAGTGTTTCGTGTGATATACCGCAAGTTCTCGAATATCTAGGCCAGGATCCGCACATGAAACTACGACCAACACGAGCGAAACAGATACCCTGTGCTACCATCACTCGTACAAGGAGGTACCTTTTCTTCTTTTCGCATTCCACATCATACGATTGCTGCTGCTCCTCTTGTCATCCGTTCGAAATTTCCCATGTCAACATTTCGTGCACATTCGAAGATAACTGCAACGATGGGCCTCGCATCATGGCAAGGACCTGAAGGGTTCTAAGAATTATGGCCGAACGGGCCATCCTGCTGGAATGTATTCTGCTCGTTGCAGAGAGCTATTCGAAACATGCTGATGGCTGACGGAATTGGAAAGTATACCAAAACGAGATTTTCTTCGAGCCGGAGTCAATGAAGCCATTGTCTATAACGTGACTGATGTTGATCTCCTCCAAGAATTTCAGGATAATTTTGTCAATAGGAAAAGAAATACGAACAACTGTGACTACGGTCAAATTCAATCAAGACTTCGGAATTCTTGAAATTTCTGGACGAGATGGCTTTTTAGCCATTGAAAAACGTTCCCATACGGTACAATGGAGGAGTGTCCGGTACAATTTCAAATTCCATCGATTCTGATACTTGACGGAAAAGACGATGGTATGGAAGCAAAGAAAGTCGAGGTCAATCAGTTGGATGGTAGGAAGACGAAGAAGACATGGACGAGGGGATCTCCCTCTCGAGAGATTCGCTGGATTCTAGTACCAGCTGGGTGGTTTGATCCATGAACGACACAGCTTTCAGAAACCCTGCAACTGGGTGCATGAAATCCTCGTAGCTCTGAATTGTCCGGAAGGCAGAATCGGATAGGAAAAAGCCAGTTCTCCATGGCGAAACTTTCATAAACTACTACTACTAGACAACATTGAATGGCTACGTATTGTGCTCTCCGCTTTCGTAACAAACAAAACGTGCAGACCGAAGTTTCTATCCTCCTGGACCTGCTCCATTCCTCACATATATCTCTTATGAGCGCTCATAAGGTGTTTGGTACGTATCTTCTGCCATTCTCGACGCATTCTCTTCTTGTTTTTCCAGTATTTCGGAACGGTGAGCTCCCAGAATCGCCGCAAATGTTCCCAGCAAAACGCTTTGACTCAAACAGAGAAATGCCATCATGGTCTCCGTAAACACGGGAAGCCCATCGTTCTTTTGGTCTTTACGATATCCAAGGTAACTGAAATGAAGATTGATGCAGTAGGATCGGGTGCGTGATTGTTGTGTCGTATACAAGAAAAAAATGAGATAGGAAAACATGAACGCTGTAATGAGATAACCGTCCTTGTCTCAACTCCACTCCACATTTTGAGTCCACTTACATGAGCATCAAGAAGAAAAACATTTGTGACATGGCTACGACTCCGCCCATGAAAAACCCAACTGCCATGGAATTGTGGAATTTCCTCATAATCATTGTGCCACCAATACTCAAAGCCAGCAACATCAAGGCTGACCATATCGACGTGAATGCTTCGCTCAATCCTCGGGTCGACATGACAGCACAAGACATGAGTGCCAAAATTCCCGTCAAACTTAGAATGGAGTACCTGGAAAACAAAACCAAAACGGAAATTCGTGAGAGTTCTGTTTCAAAGAAAATAGAACAGAGGCATCTGTTGTAGAAACAGAAACAAAAAAATGGAGGTATGATGACGATATTTCCGACTGATCAAGATTCGGGTGAGAGATTCCATCCCTCCTTTTCTGAGGATGGACTCATGTCAACATGTAACGTACCACCATCCAGCGATAAGTCTTCGTGACGATCCGCCACAAAGAGAATCAGCCAGCATGGCTGTGTAGGAAGAGAGCGATGCACCCATTTCTGGTAGCCTATGCTTCTTTGTATTTGAAAATGCTTCAAGCCAAAACAATTTCAATTGTTGGTGCTGTCGTCAATGCTTGTACTTTCTTGGAAGTACTTCGTAGTATCCTATCAGAGGTTCTTTAGGAGGAGCAGCAATGGCAACAACCTGGTACTTCGTAGAATCGGTACGGTATGTATTCACACTTGCAGCAAGCGTCGATGAAGCAAGCTACCAACGTATCTGTAGCTACCACAGTGTAGACAGGAACAACAACAACCCACAAAAAATCAATTCGACGGTAGCGACGTTACTTGAAAAAATGCCAAGCTCGGCTGGCTTCCTTCCCGCCCGCTTCCTTCCAGCCGTTTCCGAGTTGGAGGAGCAAAAGTTTGAGTCGGACTGGTCATAAATTTCCTGACAACAATTCTAATGTAAAAATACCAGCACCTAACCGTTAACCGAGTTTCTTTGCATCATAATTGGCATGGCATACGTACCGGTATCATAGTACAATAGTACACCGTCAGTGGAGTAGAACTACGGAAAAGACAAGAATAAAATGTGCAGGAATAGTCTACCAGGTAGTTGATAATAATATGTGTTCAGTAAACTTTGCTACTGCATATTACCTACTCCAGTATGTTGCAGTTCCAGCGACTACGTTCGGCCTGTCATTAAATAACATTGATGATTCGTTCTGATTCGTCTTTCGGTACACTTTCGTTACTGTTGTTGACCCAAATTTTGGGACCTTCTACTTGTTCTTCATCCTTCATTAGTCCTTCTGCTTTTTGTGCCAGTTCTGTATCTAGAGTTTCATTTTCGTGGGCCCCTGCATGTTCTGCTCCTGCTTTCAAAAAGTGATCGGCAACCCAGAAGTAAATGACATTCAAAAGTCCCGGAAAGACAATCATCACGAAAAGCAACTCGAATCGAATGTTGCTTTGCAGAGGCGCAAACAGGACAGAACCGACCATTGCAAGGGCATCAGCCGTCAGCACGATAAAGTAGTAAATAATGACCTTGACGACGGTCAGAATAAAGAGCCAAGCAAGTGCTTGGTGAATCCAATGAAGAAGTCCATCCACGCCCTCGTACACGCCAGAATGTTTCAGCGATGCCCAGTCATATTGATTGGCTATCCAATCAATGGATTTCAGTCCCCAAATAGCCAACAATAGCCCCAAAGTAGTATCGACCAAATAAATTATTCCGTACCAAGCACATTGATCATTCAATTCTTGTTCACCGTGTCCATTCTTCACGAGAATGGACGCTATTATCTGCAGAAAGAGGTACAAAAGTTTGTTTCAGTGAGCATGCCATCATACGCATCTTTCCGAGCCCTAGACGTTTCTACATACCATATTGAGGACGTGTGCGTAACAAGCACCCAACCCCTGTTTGGAAACGTCCAAAAACCAAGTTTTGAACTTGCGCTTGGGCCGTTCGCCTTGACGTTTAAACCACAGTGACATCAAGGCAAAAAAGGCCAGCATCATTTGCACAAACACTGTGAAAAAATCTTCTGAATCGTACACTTTGCAGATCTTTTCCACTTGTGCGGCCACACCTGCCGTATCGTCGTCTAGGAATTGGTAGCTGTTTCCATCATCATTGGCCATGGTTATGCCGTTCGCAGTAGCAGCAGTTGAAGGATTGGATTATCGTCCGGACAAAGTACTCGCGCCTATAACATGTGACGTAGTAATATAGACAACCACACTTTGCTCACTTCACACACTTGTTACAACTCAGCCTCAAACAAGACGAAAGTAAAAGTATAAAGAGAGTTGATAACAGGTCCGGAAGATGTTATTTTGGTTGTTGTTATGTCGTGATGAGAAACGCAAAACGAGCCGAACAAGAGACCGTTCAAAAGAGCAATCGGACGAAGGTGTCCTGACGCGCGCAAGCATATACCAACAATACAGCGCTGAAGAAGGTTGATATTATTTTCTGTGATTTTTTGTGGATTGTCTCATTCCCGACTCCCGACTACCCCTGACTCGATCGAAGACACTACATGGTAGGTATGCCTTCTCCGAGTACCATACTGCGTAGTACTACCGGCAGCACAGCATACGGTACCTACCGTACTGTAGTTTACGAAGTACTATGTTCAATGTACCTATCTCTGAAAAGTTGACTCACCCTCCTGGCCCCGAGGGGCGACACCATACAGACCTAGCTAGTATTTGAATTTATAGTTAGCAGCCATTAGCTTCCTGTGCAATCAAGGGTTTGTATGTTTCAACACAGTTTTCTAGTAGGTTTTCGGAAATCTGTCTCTTTGTTGAAGGCCAATGGGTCGCCGCTCGCTACTTCGACATAGGAGTACTGGCGTTTGGATTGCAGGAATCACTTGGGCTTGAGGTCATGACTTCTTAGTGCTTGAATGTTCTGATGGACCGTTTCTACTAGGTGTAACTGGGCTTGAGTATCAATATCTTTGCCATACCTGGGCGCAAGGTTTGCGATTTCCCATTCTTTGTTTATCGCCTTACATAGAATCCCTCAATGAGATGTGCTACTGCTGTAGTACAGTTAAACGGCAGACTTTAGAAGGTATGAAAACAACATGAAACATCTAATTATACTACGTAGTAAGATCCAATTCACTAGCTTGACGGTGTGATGCTTGTTCAAATCATTATGAATCCGTGGTGTGTTTGGCCTGTCCTCGCTGTTTGGATATAACAGATAGTCTGCTGCAGCCTTCCATATTCGCCTCACATAGTACGATCCCATCAGGGAACATCTTTTCAGCCATCTACCGGTAGAGTGGGAATTTGTGCAGTTGCACAGAGTCAAACATAAATCAGCTACTGAACATGAATGCAATGACAATTCACTCTCCATGCTCATTTTTTTCTTTGTCCCCGACAAAGGAAGATTTAAAGCAAAACGACACTGTATACTCAACAGTACGGTTACTAGCTTCGACGTACTAGCTACGTGTTGGTACGTCTTATTACTAATCTAACAGTAGTTGTGTAGATGTACTCTCCCTACCTTGATTCCTCTATGGTAGAAAGCAAGATAGCAGAACGATTTTCGTTTCTCAATTTGTCCGTTCATGGGAGGAGAAGGCGACCTGCATCTAGGTAGCTCGCTAGGTAGCTATCTAGAGAGTGGTAGTATCACCCACCTGAATCTACCGGTAACTACCGGTAGCTACGGTAGGTACGACGTAACTGAAAGGTAGAGTAATGAATTCCAATTGACTGTGATCCGATGGACTACGGTACCAGTAAAATTAACTGAGGGAATTGACGTCGTGCCCTTCCTGTGTACGAAGGTACTACCACTACTAGTACCGATAACTGTGGCGTGCTGGAATTCTCCTTATCACCCAGGTCCCACGGATTAAAAGTCAGAATGTGTGAGATACCGGCCAGTCGTCATCGATTCTGGATCTTGCTACTAGCACATGAAAAACTTGAAAAAAATGAGGCAACCAGTTCATGAATTTTTATTCATGCATGAAGATCACAATTGCCCGTTTATTTCCTGACCAATCTAAATGAAATAGGAACCAGACCTTTCCACAAATATGTCTTTGATCGCAGGTCCATAAACAAATTCGATTCGTGTGCTCCGTTCACCCGCAAAGCCGTTCATGCCACGCTGCTTTCACGACGGTACTGACTGGTCACACTCGTGCTGTTCAATCCTTTTGAACGAGACGGTTCTCCGACAAAATAACTTGGTGCGTGCGAAGACGGAGAGAGGTGTACGACTCTACTAGGTACCGGTAGGTACTACGTGTAGTACCGTATTGACTGTGATTGTTGTTGCTGTTTCCCATCTTGCATCCGTTCCTGTTCTTTGTGCTCAATGGGAAGAAGAATAGTAGCAATCTGGTTACTACGGAAACGGTGAATCAAAGCACCTTGTAACAATATACTGGTATACATATACATATCAAACACGCTCATTCAGACGATCTTCCTGTTCTTCCTGCTTCCGATTCCGTTTCTAGTGCCGTAATTTGAAGTTGGTGTTGTCTACTGTCTACGGTACCATTTTCTCGTAGATTTCAAGCACCAACGAACATATCCAACTCCATCCAACAGTGAACGCAAATAGCGGCTCCTTTACTAGATATTCACGTGAACGAAATGGTTTCCAAAGTGTCCACAGCCTCCGAAACTAGACGACGGAAGATCTCGACGACGATCAACTTCCGAGTTGCTCTTGTGGTGGCATCTTTGGTCGGATCGTTCCTTCTCGTTGGCCGGTTCGAGCGGAGCGTGGCACGAGCTCAAGGAGCATCTACCGTCTACTATTCATCCAATCTTCGCACTAAATCTCGTCAACGTCGACGCTATTTAGAAGATTCCCTTGTTCTCGAATCCAGCACTGTTGTTGGAGGAAATCCCCCGGACGATTTGGATCGTCCACCCGAGCCAGGGACAGAACTTAACGAAGTCCCTTCAGATTTCCCTTTTGATACACCATCTGAAGTTCCTGTAGACGCTCCCATGGACCTCCAAGCAGATGCCCCGGTGGAAAGCTCCCAGGAGGATGACTGGTTCTCTGGTGGGTCTCCAGTGGCAATGTTTACACCGTCGCAAGGTGCTGAAGGCGGCGTGAATGATAGAGTTGCGTTGTCATTGAATGAGATAACGGAGTTTCCATCCGATACTCCATCCAAAGCTCCTTCCGAAGCACCTTTACAGGATTCCGGTCCAGATCCTACACCGTAAGTGTTGAAAAGCCTTGCAAGAGACGTGAAGCCGTTCGAAATCAATGGAAGATAACTTCCTCACTCTGTCGCTGAATTCTTTTGCTGGTCGCAGTCTTCCCATCCCGGAACCAACATCCCCCCCAGTGCCAGATCCAACACCAATGCCAGTGCAAGATCCAACACCAATGCCAGTGCAAGATCCAACACCTATGCCAGTGCAAGATCCAACACCAATACCAACTCTGTGAGAACAATGATGATGTAAACCCCTTGCTTCGCAATATCCATCTTTTTCTAATCTGCTCCTATCTCTTTTTCTCTTGTTTCGGAGCGACAGAGATCCCACACCGAACCCGACGCCAAATCCTGTTCCATCTCCGACACCTCCGCCTCTCCCGGATCCTACACCTCTTCCAACTCAGTGAGTAGAACAAATTGCTTGGTTCGTTGAACGAGTACTTGAAAGCGCTCATCTTGCTTCTGTGATTCTGACGACAGGAATACAACGCCCAGGCCCAACCCAGCCCCCGTTCCAACTCCTACACTTGCACCAACTCCGTACGTTACGAACTTACTTGAAAGAATTGTGATTTTCTGTCTGATTCGCTGACACCAATTCATGTTCCTTGTAGGAGACCGAATAGTCCAGAATTGAATACTCTTACTCTTGAACCAAACGTAGATGATGATTTCTTCCCCGTGCCCTCGGATGGACGCCAAAGTTCTGATCCACCTGTCATTACTGTAAGAGATACGGATTTACCTGAAATGATCTCTGACGAGCCTTCAGAGGCTCCTTCGGAGCTGCCGTCGATAGTTCCCTTACCGATGTCCACATTACCTCCTGTTTCTCCTCCGACTTCCCCTCCGGTTCCATTGCCAACAATTCCACCTCCTACCCCTTCGCCTACTGTACCACCAATACCGCAACCAACACCTCTTCCGACTTCGCCACCGCAGCCAATTTCTCCCCCTATCCCTTCGCCCACTGATCCACCAATACCGGAACCAACAGTTCCTCCGACATCACTGCCGCAGCCAATTTCTCCTTCTACCCCTTCGCCCACTGATCCTCCAATATCGCAACCAACGCCTCTTCCGACATCACTACCGCAGCCAAATCCTACTCCATTGCCAACCACGCCTACTGTGATTTCATCACCCAACACACCAATTGTGCCAACTACAACAACTGACTTTCCATCCCCCACGCCCACGATTGTGCAGTCTCAAGATCCTACACCGAGTGGAACTCTTGAACCAACTTTGTTCCCATCAAGCCCTCCCACTATGGTCCCCACCATTTCTTTGCAGCCATCGTACACGCCAACCTCACCTCCCACGCTTCCCCTTCAAAGGGAGGTTGTGCGGACTCAAATGGCCATGTTTCCGTTCTCAGATCGAGAGATATTGACCGGAAGAGATCGCATTGACTGGGAAGCAATCACAGAGAATCAAATTGCCAGATCTATTCAAGCAATGGTCCATGATCCTTCGATCAATCTTGTGGATGTTCGTGTGTCTATCGAATTCCAGATAGCATCTGGATCCGAATCAACATCCATGTCACAAAGCCGAAGTGATATCAATGCATTCTTTCCAAAGAGGAGGTCCCTCCAACTTGTTGACGAGACTAAATTTCGTGAAAATGCCCTCATTATTGTGTTTGACGTGTTTTTGGATTTCAAATCCGAATCAAACGAACAACCTGTCGCTTCTTGGGTTTTCATGTCTTTTGACGAATCTCTTGATAGAGCTGAGTATGTGAGGAGTTTGCAACAAAGATCTTCAACGTTCATGCCAATCGAAGATGTTGAAGTGAATGTGGCAGGGTACATTCCACCTCCTACTTCCACTTCTGGAGGTAATGTGAATACTGCAGTGATTGTAGGAGCATCTGTTGGCAGCGTCGCTTTGGTTGTGCTCGTTGTATTGTTGATGCTAAGACGCCGCAATGGAAGGAAGAAAAGCGTGGGGGCGTCGCAGACCGGGCCCGACTCTTATCAAACGCCATCCACACAGCATGATGTCAAGGTATCAACAGAGATTCTGGTGGAGCCTCAAGATGACGTCAGTACATTGGGTGATCCTATGTTTGGAGCAGGTGGTATGGTGATGAATGGAATGGAGAAGGATGAAGTGACTGCAAGGTGAGTTCGTCGCATTAGGGTTGTTGTGTTTGTAGGTCGTATTTCCTTTGTGCTTTTTGTGTCTGACAGTGTTTCTGTCATAGTGTTGGCGACGACTATGACTACACAAAAGCGTTTCGACGAGATCCCTTGTCTGTCGGTGGTAACACCGCTAGCACGCGAGATCGAATGGCCTCAGAAGAATTTACGAAGATGTCCTCTGCAAATTCGGCGTCTATGAGCAAGTTTGGTAGGGTTGGTGATAACTTATTTGCAGATGACGGATCATTCGAACAACAATTTGTAGATCCAGAAGAACGATTTGACGTAGTCGCTCCAGCTGGAAAGTTGGGTATGGTCATTGACACTCCAAACGGTGGAGTCCCTGTAGTGCATGCCATCAAGGAAACCAGTGTGCTGTCGGATCAAGTTCAAGTTGGAGATCGTCTATTAAGTGTCGATGGCGAAGACTGCACTGGTATGACTGCTATGCAAGTGTCCAAGCTCATCAGTTTGAAGTCTGAAAAACCCGCGAGGGTGTTGGTCTTTTCTCGATCCAACTCCAACCCAAATGGGCCTCAGTGACAGATATAGGAGCGACGAACAAAGAAATACATCATTGTTCTATTTTTGCACGCTTTTCATTATAGTACTTAGTAAGTGGTGCCTATGAGAATACTTTCTACCCACAGCATTGTATAGGGGTATCTAACGAGCTTCGGCATACAGCATGCGCTAGTTGAGGAGAAACTGATCATTCCCAACATGTCAAGCCCACGTCGCTGGAAGCAAAAAAATTGAGCATTGCTTCTGATCTCCTTTTGTTTTCGGTCTCACCGCTACTCTATATCCGCTGGGGAATGCAGGAAATACACATAAATTGTGAAATTTATTACATTTGAGTGTCATGTCCAATATAGTTTTAGTTTGAATAATTGTCCTACATAATCTGATAGTTGAGGGACAAATCGCAAAAGGATCATGAAGTGCTGTCATTAATCTGTTCCATAACAATGATGGAAATGATTATCAATATTATTGTGTCTGCAGTGTTCTTACAGTTAGCCTTTTGTTGACGGTCTCATGCCAAGCTCCAATGACAGACATAGCATTGGCATGCTGTCGTTTATTTGCTTGATAGGGAATTTGAATAACCATCATCGTATTTGTAACGTTGATTGCTGATGTTGATGTGAAAAGAATAATGACTTGAAAACCATTCTCACAAAACCAAACAAGGACTACACCAGCACCATGGTCACGATGGTCTTTCATGTCCTACGGAGTAGTTCCTAAAAACGGATGGATTTATCAGTTTGTTTGATATATTAACAAGCATTCTGGAGATTATTTATTTGGTTAAGTATGTGGTACTCCTTATCAGCCATCCTTCTCCGTATTACACTACTGCCTACTTACTGTTCGAGCAAACGACTGTAGGTAGAAGATAGAAGAGCACACCCAGCTACGGAGGGTAGTCTAGTCTAGGTAGACTACGACTGTACTCCGAGTAAATGAAAGACAGAGGCTAAAAACCTTCGGAACGATTGGAATCATTTATTAGCTAGAGTAAAGCACTACGTATTTTACTGAAGAGCAACAAGCAAGGCCATTGTGTTGATGGAAGAAAGACTTGACAATCTCGCTAAACAAAAATTAATTGTCAGTAGGTATTTCATTTTTTTGTTGGCGTTTTCATTTACTTAGATTATTTCACTGACAGATTTGCTCGCTGACAAGAGGCTCATTCAGTCGTGAGGAAGGAAAAAGAAACAAATTAACTGTAAATATCATAGAATGGCACATAACATAATTAGAAGTATTTTAGAATTTTTTAGAATATTTTCATTTTTTTACCGCGATATGCCGTGCTAAATCCATACAAAAAACAACAGAAAATGTTATGTGAAATAATATGAACGTCACATCATATTTGATGCGAAATGTTGTGTGGAAAAAATATTCAATGTTATGTGGAAATAAGACAATCTTCGAAGTAAATAATTCGTGGTATGACGTAATAGCTAGTCCAAGCAATATTCAACGAATCTTGCAGCAACCTTAACTCGGAAGCAATTTTCGTGTCTACAATAGTAGTAGTCTAATGTGATTCCATCCAATCGCTGTTTTGTATCAACTGTCATCATCATACATACATTCTTCAATTAAATAGTAAATACTACGTACATTTTAGCGATGGCAATGGCCTTTTCTCTTCATGGCAAGACTAAAAGGCAGGTGCTCTAGCTCTTGTGTCGTTGTGGAGTTTGCCCCCATAATTTTCTCACAAAACATACTCGCCATTATTTAACTTCTTGCAAGAATGGTTCGAGCAGTTGAAGCGCCATGAAAAAGAGAGATCACATGCTGTAATTGTCCTTTACAAGCTTCGTGTAGACGACAAAATTGAAGAAAGAAAAACATCTACCACAACTGCCTGAGATGTCAGTTCGCAAAAAATACCTATGCTCAACGACGACTATGCGTAAACTAGCTTCTCTCCTGCCTTGTCCAACAGCCATAAGAGTTGCGGAAAGGTAGTTGCTGCCCATGATCTTCAAATTGTAGTGAAACATGCTGCATGAAAATCATTTTTCAATCTAACAAGAGTGGTGTAAAAGTCTATTCTGGTGGTACTTCTCTTGCTTCGTCTATTGAAATAAAAAGTATGGCAAATCTAGGAAGTCTGTGGCTGGAACAAACAGTAGAACGACATCCTTTTCTCGATATGGAACAAATTACAAACGTAGTAAAATTGAAAATGGAAATCCATAATTTCAGATCTTCAACTTCACTGGTTCTTTTAAGTAAGCGAAAATGCGTGACATTAAAAGTAGTAGACATGAAACTTGAATTTGACTGTGATTTCCACACTTTACTCTAGTCGTAAGTGTATTTCCTGCATTCCCCTGGTATTCTAGCCTGTGGTGTGATTGAGAGTAATATAATACTATTGGTATGGTTAAAAAGCACAAGTTTGAACAGCACGATGTGGGCTTCTCAAAATTTATCCCCTCTCTGAAGTACGAAATTGAGAACCAGTGTGTCAGTCCTCTGGATGTAGACACCCAACTTTCTTTCGGAGGAGCTATTTCTGTTTTTTAAGCTGTCCAGACTGTTGTAGGTAGATGTAAGTGTACCAGATAAATGAGAAATTTGAATGAAGCCTCTCTGTGGACTATGGAATCAATTTCTATTTTCATTTCTCTTCCACCCTCTCTACTCAAGTACGTAGTAGCTAGCTAGCTAGAGTTGAGAGGTTCTGATCGGAAATAATAATTTTGTTGTTTTTGACCAACTCAAATTGAAAATCCCATGGTACTAAACCAGGTCCAGAAATTTCTTTCCGGCTTTTGTTTTTACAAGCTC